>OZ024828.1:930623-1358123 GCA_964016985.1 Anodontia alba | reverse complement strand
CACTTGGTATTTAATGAATTGACAGCGATATCTGTCTAGCTACCAGTAATAAATGGGTACAAGAAACTAAAGGGCAGTATATGAATAGGTCAACATTTCAGACGATCTAGTATATGAATGGGTCCGTGTTTTCAAAGTCCAGGTATATGAATGGGGTAGGTTTCGAAATACTGGCACACATCCGTACCAAAGTTATCCCCAAGCTGACCCCCCACCCCCCACCCCCGCACCTCCCAACGAGCGGGGACGGCCTTGGCATTGCGCAAGCGGACTTTGTTTTTGGCGGAGATGCCCGGAGAAAATAATGTAAGAGTGGGTTTCCATAGCTCTGGATAAGATGCTTCTTTTTTAATTTTTTTTTTCAATCCAAAAGTATTGATTTTTTTCTTATAAATGGGTACAAAAAATATAAATCGGTACAAAAAAACCAAAGGGCAGTATATGAATAGGTCAACATTTCAGACGATCTAGTATATGAATGGGTCCGTGTTTACAATGGCCAGGTACATTGTATATGAATGGGGTAGGTTTCGAAATACTGGCACACCCGTACCAAATTTATCCCCAAGTTGACCCACCCCCCACCCCCGCCGTCCTTCCCAACGAGCGGGGACGGCCTTGGCATGCGCCAGCGGGCTTTGTTTTTGGCGGAGATGCCGGGAGACAATAATGTAAGGGTGCGGTTCCATAGCTCTGGATAAGATGCTTCCTTTTATTTTTTTCAACCCAAAGTATTGATTTTTTCTTATTTCCCCGCGAGGACGTGTGGTGTGGGTATTCGTTGGACATTACGAAAACACACCTATTCAAATATATAGAAATTGTTTCAGATAAAATAAAAATTCTGATATATTTCATATTTCTGCTCAAAACATACGATTGTGGGTACTCTTTAGAACACGTCAAAATAAGGAACTGGAGCCTATATTCTATGCAGTTTGTTTCGCGTCCGCTATTGATTTATACCCTTGGGCACGCAATCTTTTCCGTTAATCTCGACAATAAATTATGCAAAAAAAAAAACAAAAAAACAAAAACACTGTAAAGTTGTTAGTATAGTGTAACCCAGTTTTCGAAAGTCGGGGGTCGTTCTGTTTGTTTTTTCTCTGTCTCTCTCACCTATTTCTTTATTATTTTGTCTTTCTAGAACATGACCCTACGGCCCACCGTTCAGAAAGATTTCCAAATTATGCATTATGTTTATGTTTGTTGCTTTATTGTGTCCTGAACCGGGTATATGTATTTACAGCAATCCTAATCTTTATTGGTGATCTGACATTATGATAGCTCAATAAAGTGCAAATAATAGAGAATTTAGTTAAAAATACAATAAACTCGAAATATAATTATTCCTGTTGTAGATTTTTAAAAGTAACCAAATAAAATACAAAGTAGCTTTGAATGGCTGAGGTAATAAATGTATTGATGTAGTTCACATCAGCGCTTGAGTTAACTCCCTTAAAGCATTGGAACAAGCATTAGTTTTAGTAAACCTAAATCTTCGTGCACTCCTTGCTCGCTGGGCTGTGACTGTTGACGACAACTGCGAACGGCATTCACGAGAGAGTTTTCCAAAATGTATCGAAACATTCACGTACGTTCTCTTTTTCCTCGTGTGTCGCAGAGCCACGCCTTCTGTTGCTTGAGTTTTGAGCATATTCAAAAGTTTTGCGCGACAAATTTTCTCTCAAAATAAACTCGTCGCTGGTGTCTCGATCCATCCTGAACCTTCTCAAGTCAGAAAGTGCAACGATCCGGTTCACAATTATCACGCGTAACGGTCGTGCGAGAGCCACAAATTCGCAATTTTGTTACTCTTCATTCGCAAATGCTAATTAATACTTAATGCACTGTTAACTTTCAGAAGATTTTTTTTTTTTACTTTTTTTGTGCAGCTTTATTCCAATTTAGTGACCAGCATCCTGCATTTCAAAGAACAACAAAAACAACCCTTACATCAATCACAAATGCAGCAGACGACATATTTATTATTATCATTGTTCAAAGAAAATAAAGAGTTGACTTCTTAAATGAATCGTCTATCCCTAGTATACGACTCGCATGAAGTGTCAAGACTTATTTTCTCTGAACAATAAAAGATGAGACGTGTTGTTTGCTACAAAGTTTGCTTGTCGCTTTTAGGGCATATGTAATATTAAATATTATGAATAGATTTAGTATTTTAAATAGTTACACAGTGATCAAAGTTTGGCATTTTTGCTGTAAACATAATTTAATACGTATATCTTCCTGAAACATGACCCAATAGCCCACCGTTCAAAAAGATCTCCATCTATTGATAAACTCCGTTTGATTTGTATCACCTAGACAGACCTGTGCTCTCTGCTTCCAAAGGCGATTTTTTTAATCTTATTTTACTGCACGGCAGCTGGTGATAGTGGCATGTGGCGACCGTAAAACGTCTCCCCGTACGTCACCATAGTACAGAGTATATTTTCATTTCCTTTGGGATTACTGGGCCCATTGTGGTGTCTTTGAAAGTTCTGCTCGTGCATAACGAAACCATGCCTATATATAATATTGACCCCCTTAAACCCCACTTTTATATAGTAAAACTGGGGTTTACAGGGGTATACATTATTTTTCTTATTTCTGCTCAAAACCTAGATTGTGGGTACTCGTTAGAACCGCCTCACCGTGTTTTGAACAGGAATATGAAAAATATCAGAAGTTTTTATCTGAATATATTCCTTTTTTTGGTTGTAAAATTTTCAATATACATGTATTTGAATAGGCGTGTTTTCGTAATGTAGACGCTACAGAGGGCGTGTGCAGTGTTGCAGGCTTCGTAGCTGCTTATGTAGAATCTCAATGAGGCCGAGGCTCCTGATTTCTACCTGTAATGTGTTCTTTGTTTCCATGGCACTATTAGTCTGGCACCACGCTTAGAGATTTCCATTGCTAATCTAACAAGGGTAAACTTTTCCTCCTTGACTATTTTTCTACACATATCATCTCTCTTACTGGTCAGAAACTAACTGATCAGCCAAATCAGAGAGAAGGACATTCCAAAAGATAGGATTTTTTTTTCTGTAAACTATAAATCGATTTTTATGTTGATTCATATATCAGTTGGACGGGAGCCAGTCTATGGTTATATGTTCTTAAAGCAATCTGAATTTTATTGGTGAATTTTAAAGTTAACTGATATATGGACTCAAGTGATAGAGAATAAAGACAAAAATACAGTTAACTCTTAATATAATAATTCATGTCTTAAGATTCTTATACTGACTAAATAAAGTACATAATCCAGGTAAGATTTTTATGGCATAAATTTAACCATTAATTATTAAGTCTCTATCTCAATGGGCTGCGACTGTTGGACGGTATCTGTAGACAATTAATACACGGCTGCTTATCTCCATACCCGCAACACCGTGATGTGAAAAGGAAATTGTAAGGAGATCTTCCGGAGATGGTTGTGGAGAGTCAGTTTAGGTAGCGTCGGTTTAGGTAACGTCGACCGTAGGCATTTTATTGACTCCCAAGGACTATATTTCCGGTCTGATTATATGGGAGACTAAATAAAAGGCTGAATTACATCGCCTGAATTCGGATATCGGCAGTCATCTAAAAATATTAGCTTTATTTCAACTGACACCCACCTTCAACGCTACCTAAACTGACTCTCCGCAACCACCTCCGGAAGATCTCCTTGCGATTTTCTTTTCACAACACAGTGTTGCGCGTGTGGAGATAAACAGCCGTGTAATATTCATATCTGCCCGACAACACCATGTTCAAGGCAACCCATTCCGGAAAATCTCTTTGCGATTTTCTTTCCACAACACGGTGTTGTGCGTGTGGAGATAAGCAGCCGTGTAATATTCAATGGAAAAATGTTAACGTTATGTTAGTTATAGATAAACCATGGTTATTGTCGAGGTTTGGGGTATACTGAAAAGTATACCATAGTTTGGTGACCTTTCACTGTCTGATCCCAAACGAGGCGGAGCTGAGTTTGGGTCAGACAGTGAAAGGTCACCAAATTATGATATAATTTACAGTATTCCCAAAACCGAGGCAATAACATGGTTTATCTGTTTTAACCAATGTATGGGACTGTTTTTGTTTTTTTCTTACAAAAACTATACTTTTATTTATTTAGTATATCTTTTTCTACTTTTTTACTTTTATTTCTCTTTTTTTTTATATTTTTATGGTAAAGTGGTAACAGGCAGTCTGATGAAATGCTGTACCAATTGACCTTGTGTACTAAAAAGGATGAAACACCCCACCTTTTTTGAATTAAACTAACTGAGGTACTACTGCTAAAATCTGATTGGTTGCAATCTTGTCAATCACAAGAAATTACATCAGCATCTTAATTTGGTCAAACTTTGTTGCAATCTGGTTGGTCAGCTGTAGCTTTGGTCATTATAATATACTCCAGACAGACTGTCTGGTTTCATGTGTTTTATTCAACAAAAAATGTCATTTTTAAATAGAAAGTTGCTCAGTGCAGAAATAAATTTGAAGTTCCTCTAACCTTTACCACTCTCTGGATAATATCAGCAGACAATATATTTGATGATACTTTCTTAGTTTTTCCAGCCAACAGAATTTGACATTTCTTGCAAACTGTCTCTAGTTGAGACAATGTACATGAAATGTCAAATCCAGTTACCTGAGAAAAAAATAAGAAAACTATTTTAAAAAATGTCATCTGCTGAAAATTGATGGTTAACACTCTGGACATTTTCAGCAGACAACATATTGACAGTATAAACATTTGACATTTGGAGACAATTTGCATGAAATGTCATTCTGTTTTCTAGGAAAAAATACGAAAATGTTCAAATTGTCTGCTGAAACAAAATTCAACATACAACGTTTTGAAATATTTTTCTTATTTTTCCCAGAAAACAAAAACCTGTTTTTTGGGGGGGACAATATCAACTTGTCATCGCCTGCGGAATTAGCCCAGAGAGTGAAAAAGGTTAAGGCGCACTGATGAGTTGACAGTCATTCTAAAGTACACCTGTGAGATCTATAAATAATTCAGGAAATTCTATAAAAGACCCGTGGTAAACTGCTCTGAGTTTAGTCATAGTGTTTTAGATGCCTCATGAGTCTCAAACGGTTGAGATGTGAGTTAATTAAACTGGTGTAGTTTAGCTAGTTAACAGATCATATAAATTCCAGTCAATACCATTTTCTAGAGCACATGTATGAATGAATAACTATTCATGATGTTTTTTCTGTGCTCATGGAGGATAAAATTTTCTGAATAACATAGGGAATGCATTTTTTTCTACTTAATTAATGATTGAAATTTTAATTTCATGAGGTTGTTTGCAGGGGAAAAATGTTTTCTTGGAATGAGAATTATTGATATAAATATTAACGGGAAAATTGTGATTTTCTTATTTTGAACATTATACGAATTCAGAAATTTGGGCTTTAAAAAAGGTAAGGGAAAACTCCAATGATTCGAAAAGTAGATTGGTTGCAACAGAATTGGAAAGTTAAATGAAACTTACCTGTAAGGTGAGGTTTGACTGTAATTCTGTTGAAACCAATCTACTGAGAATCATAGGCTGACCCGAAAGCCCCCTTGATATGGAGTTATCCAAATTTCGGAATTCTTCCTCTAAAAGTCTGAAGTTTGCATCTAGTGATAATGTCAAAGTTCATTCCTATGATTCTCAGTAGATTGGTTTCAACAGAATTACAGTCAAACTCCATCTTACAGGTAAGTCTCGTTTAACTTTCCAATTAATAATCATAAATTGGGATTTTATTTCTATCATAAAACTCTTGTTACGAAAACGAAACTTCTAAAATATTACTTGACATATGGTTACAAAAATATCTTGTAGTGTATATCTACTTTCTTCCCACTCTTAATGATATGATGGTAACTGTTCAGACTATTATCGGACGAATGACCCATTTCCTCTTCATTTCCGTCCTGCTTATCATTCTATTGTTTTCAACTTAAGCACTTAAGTTGAGAACAATAGAACAATGACCAGTACGGAAGGCCAGATGCATAATTTTGTATGCAAAATACTGGCTTTAAGAAGTGTGTAAGTATTTAAATATGTATCAAATATTTAATGAACATTACCGTATTCTTTAAAAAAAATATATCTTAAGCTATTATGATCTTGAACGTCTGTTATTCTGGTGAAAAAAAGATTAACTGAAACGTATAAAATAGTATTGGAGGAGTTTGTGAGAAAAACATAATAGTAATAATAATAAATTGGCCCTCTGGCCATGTAAAATTAATAAATTGTATTTCTTGGTCAGTGAGAAAAAAAAATCTTGCTGGAGAAAAATACCCAGCCTCCCCTTCCTTCCTCCCCCATCCCAGTCACCCACCGTTCCGGAAAATCAAATGGTCCGTCCCTGGCACTCTTTACAACCTATTATACACAATTTGTTTATAGACCCTTTAAGAATGAAGTATCTTAACATTTAAAAATGCCATTCAAAACAAAAAGGTAAGAGAAAAGTCCAGGGAGTGCCACAATCACAAACCGCAGCCCTTCCCGGACCCCAAGAGGAAGAGGAAACCGACAAATCCAAACAAGCACAAACCGAACACACGTACGAAAAGCACCAAGATTAGCTCTCTCTTCCCCAAGCGAGGTAATCGCAATACTAATCAAGTTTATGTTGCTATTTTTGGTATGTTTTATTCCATATAACACTCATTTTACATTAGTCATGAAGCAGCTATATCCGAAATTAACCAAAAAAAAAAAAAAAAAAAATATATATATATATATATAGGGAGAAATATGAAATACCACTGGACTGAATGAGGTTTCGAACCCATGCCGGCTACGACGGCAGCGCCTAGCCCTTCAGAGTCAGGAGTCATAACCACTGCACCACTATACCCTATCCGACGGGTTATTCAGAGAAATCAAGCATAATACTTATCCTATATATATATATATATATATATATATATATATATATATATATATATATATTATATATATATATATATATATATATATAAGGGAACTCTTCACTCTGTAAATGCAAGTAACCTAATTTCTTTTACTCGATGGGGAGAACTTTATGAGGTTATTATTAATCTTGTCTTGCGGTTGAAGTTGAACTGCTATTATCGGCAGCTGATGGTGGAAGCATCAGTGTACCGTTATATAAATGGGCAATAAACATATTACTTACATAATCATTGACCAAATCTGGTAAGTCTGATGAGATAGCTGAAGACTGATTGGCTAAAGTTCAACACAGGTTTCGTTTGGTAGGTTTGTCGGCTGAAACTGGTATCTTTAGAGGAATGTTGATCTGCTAAAGTTGTTAAACACCAGCCAGTGTGTTCAGTTTAGTATCTTGGGAGGAATGTTGATTGGCTGAACATTCTAATCAACATCAGCATTGAACTAGGACTGGAAAAGTAGAGGTATTTCAATAAAAATTCTAAGCTATTTACATATTTTTATTTCCCCCAAAAAAAATCTTTAGTAAAATAGTAGATTATAAAAGTAAGGGATGAATACTCACTTAGATTTGTTTTTAAGGACCAGTCTCGGGCCCTAGTATGCAATTGTCATTTTGCATTTCAATTTTCAGACTTTGACAGTAGCCAACGTAGGGTAATCAATGCTCGGAGCCAATATAAACTTATAATTAATGGTCTACAAGGTAGGTGTAAAATAACACAAATTTGTTTAATGTTATTTTACCTTTGTGTGGCAAGCATTTAAATGACGGAAGATTTCCTAATGAACGCCTCGTTAGGCACTAGAAAAATATAGGTAATGTATCAGTAATTATACAATCAATGATACTGACAGTGATAGTTTAGAGAAAAGGTAATGATAATTTCAATGTAAACAAATCTGACTCGACTAGTAAATCACGATTTTTATTGAAGATAAGATTCGTTTTAGTGAGCACCCATTACCAGTAATGGTTACTAACGATCTATTTACACCGAGGTCAAGTATTTGGATTACCTCTGCTTTTTCGTTAGGCGCCGATATTCGTGACGTCACGGCGGTTCCCCGAATAGTGATTGAGAGGAAGGATATATTTATTTGTAGTATGCACTAAAAGATACCATTATGATACCATTATGAATCAAATTTCACATCACATCAGACTTTATAAGTCTAGTTTTATACTGATCCTGTAGGTGAAGTCCTGAAAGAAATCTGGTTTGGGGAGCTATTTATTGGCAGTCAGATCATTAGAATACAATTTCATAAACAAATTAGCGGCAACCTCTTCTCAGAGCTATTGGCAAAAGGCAAGTCTGATAATACTAAGCCAGTATGTGTATTGGAGAGGCGCCATCATCATTACGAAAACATGCCTATACAAATATACTTTAAAATTTTAGCACTAAAAAATGAAAATTTTCAGATAAAAAATCCTGATATTTTTTATACTTCTGCTCAAAACATAGATTGTGGGTACCTCGTTAGAACCGCCTCGTCGAGGCGGTTCTAATGAGTACCCACAATCTATGTGTTGAGCAGAAGTATAAAAAATAATGCATACCCCTGTAAACCCCAGTTTTACTATATAAAAGTGGGGTTTAAGGGGGTCAAAATTTTATAGGCATGTTTTCGTGATTTTAAGAAGTTGACTTTCTTTTAATAATAATAATAATAATAATAATTATAATAATAAACAGATCAGCATTTTGTAAAACGGCGTGTGTTTTATATAAAAAAAAAAAAAAAATTGGTAAACATTTTAGTTTGCGTAAACTGCGTCAAATATTATGTTTGGTCTTCATATATTCTTGTAAAAAAATAGTTTTTCAACAAAGGTTTTGAAATCATGTACAAGAAGAAATGCGTGGCGATTCTCCTGAACATGCATGTTTAAGACTTACGTAAGTATATGTACAGGGTTCTGTACGAATATTGTTTTTATTAAAAATGAAAAACCATAAGCACGAATGCCCGAAAGATGTCTGGTAAAATTTAAATTGTATCATTCAAAATGGTATAATAAAATTTGCAACCAAACGTTTTCTTACAAGTTTATTGTAGTGGCCATATTGGATGAAAAATCGAACTTTTTTTTGGTGGCTATCCATTTATGTAGACCTTCTGATATAGGCTATAGGAAACAGTACGTTTATTTGAAACGCAGTTTTGCATGCGGAATTTAAAAAGAAAAAAAAGGAAAAAACACCAGAAGAGATGGCAAATCCCCCGACCAAACCGCTATTTCTAAATTTGGTGATTTTCAGTCAGATATCATGGAAATATTAAAACATAGCAAAGTAAAAAGATGCAAAGATAGTATGAATGTGACCAAAATGATAAGTGAAAACAATAATAGGTGTACTGTTAATGATTTTATTTTTGCATGTTATTTTATTATTATTATTATTATTGTTGCTGTTGTTGTTGCTGTCAAAATCATCTAATAGTAACTTCTGATGTGATTATCTGTACAGGATACTCAATATTTGCAAATAATTTGAATTTATGAGTGTACATATTCAAAAATAATAGCAAAAATAAACGTTTTTTTTTTTTTTTTTTTTTTTTTTTTTTCTGAAGGTAAAAGAACTTGATGTGTGTTTATTGGGGTAAAAAATCAATAGAGTAAAAGTTGACAGGTCAGTTTGAGTGGATGGGTTTCTTCCTGGAAGAATGAGGTCCCTCTTTTAACCTCTACCACTCTCGGGGTAAATTCAGCAGACGACAAATTGATGATATTTTCTTATATTTCCCAGACAGTTCATGCGAAATGGCTCCATCGGAGAGAGGTTGCCTGATATTGTCAATTTCTTATTTCTGGAAAAAGTAAGAAATATATTTCATTATGTTATCTGCTGAAAAGTTAATACAGAGTGATAGGCATTTAGGAGATATATGGGATGATCACCTTGGAATATTTATCTTAATTCTGCATAAAACATTTGACTCTTTGATTTTTTTTTTCACAAAATAGGTTTCGAGATGTCCTAGGGAAAATTACTACACCACTAGATGGACCGATCAATGTTCTGATTGTATTGTTTTGCATGTTGTCATTTTGTGTGGATTTGGGGGAGCAATGTATTGGTTATGTTTGTTTGTGTTGAGGTTTTACGGCCCAGTCAACCCAATGGGGTCATGTCGAGCGCGGTCAGTTTACCTAACCACACGTTTACTGGGCAGGCTTAGTCCTCTACAGCATTGTGCCCATCCATTCGCCAAAAGCTGACAACTGTCCTTCTTTAATCAACGGAAGGGAGAGAATGGCCGCATTGGTTATGTAGGAACCATCTGTGAATAGGAGTAAAATAGAGTCAGGGATAATTACCTCATGCTGAGAGGTTTATTTTGTGTACCGTTACAGGTTCTCTGATATTTTTGGAGATACCTGGCATATTGGAATAGACTGAACAAGGGTGTTCATTACATAGACTTGTTAATGTGGTGATGTAGAATTTCAGTATATCAGCCCAAGAACTAGGATGGGTAGGATTTTGGCAGCCGTTATTTTGTTGTGTCTTACAAGATGCCATGCGCATACTGTTGGCGTGGAACCGAAATGTTCAAAATTTGATTTCGAAGAGAAGGTGCTTGAGAAAGTGATAAAAGTAGATCATAAAATGGAAACGGTGATAAGCGATATGAATGAGAAATACTCTCAGCTTCAAGAAGAAATGGTAAAATTGAAGACAGAACTGGAACGAAAACGTAAGAAACTGCATGAAACGTGCATGAAACGTTGTTGTTGCTGTTGATGATGATGTTGTTGTTGTTAGATGTCATGGAGCAAAGTTTTTGTCTTGCCAGTATGAACAAAACCACAGAAGCCTAGTGTCGCAAAATTTGGCATAAGCAAGCAATGAATACCTAGATCAGAGGCCGCGTTTTCACTGTATGCTGCAAGTACGGAAGGTTTTTGTTTCTTTTTCCTTTGTTTTTTTTTTTTTTTTTTTTTTTTCAAACCATTAATTAAATTAAATAAATGCGGGGCCCTTATAAGGCAATGGACTTGTCCAAAGATTCTATTGGTCATTAAAACGTTACAAGAGACATCAATGTTCTGTAAAGCCTAGAGTACCTACTAACCTCACGTGGCCAGCAACGGCTCTTTTGAGACTGTCCGGATGCGCAGGCTGATCTGAGCCTTCGATGATTGAACAGGTTATATCATTGTTTTTCTTGTGACATGACTCAGTTTTCTTAAGATTTATGTATTTCATTTGATCTGTAATTACACTGAAACTTCTATGACTCGAGTACTGATGGCTCGTTCACCTTGGATGATTAGAGTGACTATTTTTTTGTTGTTGTTGTTGTTGATTTAACAACCCCTTAAACCTTGTCAACCCTTATGGGTCGTTTTGTGTCGTCTCCCAGAGAAAGGAAGGAAAGAGATAGAAATGAAGATGAAAGATAAGGGATTAAGGGGAAAGATGAAATGAATGTAGAAACAGAAGAAATGACAACACTACCCCTCTACCCTTACCTGCTGCAAGGACAGAAGGCCTTTAACATTTTTATGTTATGTCGGTTGGTGCCTGATGCTCAGTCTCTGGTTGAGTCCAACTTTTGGTTTTCTTTTCCTCCATTATTTCAGTTATTTCATGCTGTCGAGTCCTAATCGTTGTTTCATCTCTGTATTCGTTTGATAAAAAAAAGTCTGCTCTTGGAGATGTTGCATAGATGAGTTAGAAATCCTTCATACAGAGTGAACAAATAGACTGGCTCCAGTCGTTTTTGTTTTATATCTATTTTTATCTTTCTCTACATTATTTTTTTTATCATGATCCTCTTTAATCCAACTTCAAGTTACCTATGGCTGAACAAGCCAAGGGACTGAAGTAAACAAAAATTCTACAAGCTATACAAGTGCTGTGTCCCCTCAAAAAAAAAAAAAAAAAAAAAAAAAAGAAAGAAAAGAAAAATAAAGAAAGGGTCTGGGGCCAGACTAAGTGAACAAATTATTTGTCTAAACCAAGACCAGAGGTGAGAATTGTGGCTACGTAAAATCGATTTAAGCCCCTCCCCGCTCCTACCACTAACATCCCCCCCCCCCCCCCGTCCCTCGCCCCCCCCCCCCCCCCCCCCTCCTTCCCAGTAAAAAAACATTTTACTGACCGTTCCAAGACCTTCTGTTGTTGTTATACGTAGTTCGTCTTTACATGTATGTATTGCTAATATATTTTTATTTTGGATAGCCGTTTGGCGATTTTGTGGGAGGGTAACCGTCTTTTTGGTTTTCCGCTTGTGAATTTTTCATTATGGTGAAGCTGTTTTATGTTGGTGTTTCTTTCCCTGTGGTGACTTGGATGGGAGGTGTGAGGTGATTGTATCGAATCCTGATCATTGCCTTCACTTCTGTCTTGCCCAGCCAGCAGAAAACAGCGGGCCAATGTCGAGCCGACAGCGATACGACATTGACACGTCGTGTCGCTGTCGACGCGGCTTTTGCCCGACATTCCCTGCTTGCCCAACTGGAAGCCAATATCTGTTGGACGCCCCAGTGACTCAAGATACACGACACGTACGCCACACCCAACAACTCCATTGGAATTTTTCCGTTACTCCAGATATAAATATGTTTTTGATAATTAAGGGAGTTTTTCTTGTTATCTTAAAAATGTATGTTGTGTGTACTCAGCATAATTGTCTCGATGAGACGGCTTTAGTGAGTACACACGGCATACATTTACTTGATAGGATATTGAAAATATATCCCTATAACTTCCTCATTATGCTGCTTAACATCACAAAAACATACCTATATAATTTTGACCCCCTTAAACCCCACTTTTATATAGTAAAACTGGGGTTTACAGGGGTATACTTTATTTTCCTTATTTCTGCTTAAAACATAGATTGTGGGTACTCGTTAGAACCGCTTCGGCGAGGCGGTTCTAACGAGTACCCACAATCTATGTTTTGAGCAGAAATTTGAAAAATATTAGAATTTTTTATCTGAAAATTTTCATTTTTTTTGTGGGTAAAATTTTCAGTATTTTTGAATAGGCGTGTTTTCGTAATGACCTGGCGCTATGATTTACTCTCAGACAATCGATCTACCTTTATCTCGAATAATTTTTGATGGTCCAAAAGGCGTTCGGCTCGACTAAATTACAGTCAACCCTCTTTATACCGACATTTGATATAACGACAAAACTCGTTAAAACGACAATTTCAATGGAACGAATCCTTAGCCCAAGATGGATGGGGCTACATGTAACTGAGATATTCACGTATATTGTTTTTGTTACTCCCAAAAACAAATGTTGTGGATATTTGTTAGCATCGCCTCGACCAGCGATTCTAACAAATGTCCACAATATTCGTTTCTTAAAGTAATTGATGGGAAGAGCACTTAAATACCTATTTTACCTCTCCTTATTTGGATTCTTTAACACGACAAGGTCTTTATAATGGCAAAAAGGTAAGGCAACAAATACTGTCGGTATTACGAGGACCCTCTGTACCTGCGTGGACAAGTATCTCTAGCAGTATCGCCTTTATCAATAGGTATCTATAATTATCTATCCTTAAGGGAAAGATTTGCTCCTAATAAGCAAATTATTTCCTTTATGAGTAGACCGCCCTTACAAAGGGGTTAAAATTCTAGATGTACATACTGTAAGACCCTTGTAAAAATTGAAAAGATGTGTCAGGTGTAATCTGTAAGTCCAAGCCTAACTGGAAATGGTCACGTTGTACTCAGTGTATACTAACAAAGCTTTTATTTGTTATTAAAGACATGTGTCTGCTTGATGCATTATGTCGTGTTGTCAAATCTGAAAATGCGGCATAAGGAGGCAAGGGCAATAATAAGAAAAATCTCTGATTTTGACAATTTGGTTTGGCTCGATGTTTGCTCGTCGAACATGCGGATTTTATACATAGTAAATATGAAACCTTGATTGATGTTTCTCGATTGTATGACGTATTGTCTACTTGACGGCATGCGTTAACATATCCTTATTTTTATCCAGTATATATAAATTGAGTAATATTTAATATATACCAAATTATAGATGTCGTAGATAGTGTCTTGACCAGTGTCAATATAAGTTACATTGAAAAGTTCAAGCCAGTCTGTTGGATTACCTTCCCATAAGCATGTTATGAAGGTATTTTCCATGCCTTAATCAAGCTATTTTTGTATTTGCTCATTCAACTAGAATTCATAAAACAAAACTTGTAAAAAATGCATTTTTGTTTCCATTTCTCATGTTCCTTAACGGAACACTGGCATATTGCCTGGAATACAACATAATAAGTCACGGAAGTTGTGCTTGCCTGTTATTGTAAATTAATTATTTTGTACATATTACTGGTGAAAGAGCATCTCCTTGCAGAAAACCTGAGTTGTAGTACAAGTAAGCTAGACATGCACTTATCACATTCTACGTGTTTTCACGAATACCATTATGTGATTCAATTAAAAAAAACACATGTTTGTCACGAGAGTTTCGATCGGGAGATGTCGCTGGGTAGCTTACAGCACCTGAAGGCCTTACTATTTTCGTTAATATTAAGACAAATTTCTGATGCGCTTGCAGCAGGTGCGGCATGGGAGGGATATATTTGTAACTATTCTTTTATTTCTCAGATATCATATCTCTTTTTTTTTGTAATTCTCTATCTTTTAGAAGCTTGGCATGACTACTGACTTTTTTGTAGACTGCCGCTGTAAATTCCAATCGTGTCAGGTGCGCTCACTTGGTACCTGGGTATCTGTTTAGAAGGTCAGCGATTACCCAAACATGCTAGTTGTTGCTAACTGACCGACCCAACATTGTCTTATCTGTTTACTACGAAGAACAACCATATTTAAAACCAAAACAAACTATGCTTTTGTTAACTTCATGATGCATGACTCAGATTAGTTCTTTTATCACTTTCAGATGACTCTAGATTACGCGGTTTTCGGAATTTCTGTCACCATTAGACTTGCCCATGTATATTGTTTGACGTTTTTAATTTTTGGATGTCAAAAAGTAAATGTTTAAACTCGAATAAACCCGTTGGAACTGTACTATATGCATAGTGTTCGTGACCTTAATGATCCACCGTAGATATGCGTATTGATTTTTTTTCTTAGCTGATAAATTATCCCCACGAAATAAATTTCTAAAATGTATTATCGTAGTTTGATAATATCTTAAACTTTCAGAGAAAATTAAATTGAAATGAAGTCTTCTTAGCGAAATGTATTATTTTTTATATTTGTGGCGTCACACTTTGGTGCAGCCTCACACGTCACTTCCGCTGATTCAGTCTGTAACTGTGTCGATTCCTGATCATTACCTTCATTTTTGTTTGGCAACATGTTGATTCTTAAACTATAGCCTATAATTTAATCATTTTTATTAAAATTCTGCTCTTATACACTGAGTACCGTGATTTTAAATAGGTATTGTCAAATGGGACCCCGCACTATAAGGGGAACGGATACGTTTTGCACTTTTTCCCCAATTTACTGTGGAGACAACGTTCGAAATTTCCAGTTCCCTTTCGCACACCATCAATCGCTATAATCAAAACACTGATAGCACTGTTGGGTCGATTGTTTCTGAGCTAGGGAAGTGGTTCTGAACGGAGAACTGGGTTGTTTTGTTTAACCCTTAAATTCCCGTAGTTTAAGCAAATAATTTTGACCCTGATCAGACGTCGCGGACTGCGGCGTCCGATCTAGGTCTGAATTGTTTGCTTATGTCCCAGCACAGGCGCCGTTAATGTTTTACAATATGCTTTCTTTTACACAGCACTCTGGCGTCGCAACGGCAAGAATATGCGTTTATTTTCTATAAATAACCGTTATCTGGATTTCCTACAAATCAGTGATAGTCACTTGGACATAAGCACTGAAGAGCTTCTGTGCTTAGTTACTTTGGGTCGATTGACAAACATTCGACCCCAAAAAAGGGTGGTGGTGGTGGTATACCCTTTAAGGACAGACTTTACTCCTCAGAATTTGCTCCTCAGGTGCAAACTCTTTTCTTAAGAAGTAGACTTTTACTGGCATGGGAGGTTTGTTTGTTTGTTTTGTGTTGAGATTTTACGTCCCCGTCAACACTGTTTAGGTCATTTTGGAGACGTTGCTTACATTTTTTTGTGGGACTTGTACCCGACATTGAGATGAAATGACATCTCAAGCCCTACCGCCCAAACGAACCGTTAGGGTTTATATGAAAGGACGGTCCGATTCGCTCCACTTTGCCTGGGCAGGCATAGACTTTCTGTGTTTTTTATAAGTATTCATCTTCGGTCGGTTTCAGCTCTGCGCGGAAGCATTATGCAGCCCAATCTGGCATGGGAGATGAAAATACTTTCGAAAGAGCTGCACCCCTGAATGTGTGTCCATTCTCCTTAAGGAAATGATATATAATACACAATAACAGAACCATGGTACACAGCTGCATCTTTCATGGCTCTAAAGGTTGGATACTTCACATGAAAATGTTTAATCTCTTTCTTATAATTTTTGTATCATTGATTGTGAGTGCTCGTTAATAATAAACCGCATAATAGAGAATACATGCATCGTATACTTTTTTAAGTCTCACTTGTCTACGTTTAAAGTTGGATATACATGGTCGTTCATTACTTGTTCTTATTACTGTATTGTTTGTTAAATTATTTGAGTCAATGCATGATATAAATTTTACAAGATAACCTGTGTGAACGGCTAGGAATCAGATCATCCTGTGCAAAGTGGTTTGATCACAGTCTTCATTGTTCGCATGAGCCTTCTATAGCCTCTGGGCTATACAAAAGATTAACAGTCGAAGACTGGCTTGATGCGCAGGGTGATTTGACTCCTACGCTGGCCGCACAGGTCTTTTTGTTGGTTTTAACATGCACTGCTCAACTGATTAGCGCTCTGCATACTAGGTATTCTTTCAGCAGACAACATTTTGAAATATTTTTCTTATTCTTCCCGGAAAACAGGATTTGAAATTTCATGCAAATTGTCTGTGGAGACAATTTGCATGAAATGTCAAATCCTGTTTTTCGGGAAAAATAAGAAGAATACAAACAATTTGTCGTCTGCTGAATTAGCCCAGAAAGTGGTAAAGATTGTTTTTTGTCATTCAGGAACAAGCTCCATGTATGTTCAATGGGGAAGAACACAGTGCTCTGGAAACGGATCAGAACTGATTTACAGAGGCTACATAGCTGGGAGTCACTACAAACAGGCAGGTGGCGCCAACTACATTTGTCTTCCAGAAAACCCAACTTGGGGTAAATATGATGACTCCAGAAACAGCCACAGAAGCTTCATCTATGGTACAGAAATCGACATACAGCCTGAGGCAGTTTCTATAAGCATGTTTGGTCGTCAAGTCAATGAGAATGATTTGCCGTGCGCTGTATGTCAAACACGATTATCAGTTACCCATATGTTTCCCGGACGAGCGACATGTTTTCCCGGCTGGGCGTTGCAATACACAGGTTACCTTGTGTCGGAATACTACCCCCACTCTTTTAATAAGAAGTATGAGTGCCTTGACCAGGCTCCAGAAGCAGTGCCACATGGGAATAATAATGACGATCACAGTATTTTATACCTAGTAGAAGCTAAGTGTGGATCCCTGCCATGCCCGCCTTATATTGAAGGTCGAGAAATTGCTTGTGCCGTGTGTTCAAAATAACAATTACAATGATAGATCACGTAAAATGTATTTAAACCCACAGTAAAGCGTTGCTCTTACATTACGAAAACATGCTTATTCAAATATACTGAAAATTTTACCACCAAACAATTGAAAATTTTCAGATAAACAATTCTGATATTTTTCATGTTTCTGCTCAAGACATAGATTGTGGATACTCGTTAGAGGCGGTTCTAACAAGTACCCACAATCTATGTTTTAGCAGAAATAAGAAAAATAATGTATACCCCTGTAAACCCCAGTTTTACTATATAAAAGTGGGGTTGAATGGGGTCAAAATTATATAGGCGTGTTTTCGTGATGTATTTGTAAGTTATTATTTTCAGTGTTTGTCTTCGCATTTATACATTTATATACTGGTTATATGTTGTTTTTTTCTTGATAGCCATTTGGCCATTTTGTTGGAATGAAACTGTCCTTTTGGATTTCTACTTGTTAATTACGGCGTTGTTGCTTTCTGTTTGTGCTTCTTTTTATTTAGTGTCTTGGATAAATTTACTTGATTGACTGTGTTGAGGTAGAACGACACTTCAACCCTTGTGGGTCATTTTATGTCGTCTCCCAGAGAACGGGAGAAATGAGATAGAAGAGATAGTTAAGGAGATTAGAGAGAGGGACAGGGAAGTAAGAGGAAAAGGAATAAAGGTGAAGAAATAGAATAAATAGATAAAAACATTCACCCTCTACCCTTACCTGCTACAAGGATAGCAGGCCTTGACCAGCTGTAAGCCAATATCAACTGGACGCTCCGATGACGTAAGATACACGACACCTTCGACACCCCACCCCATCCCCCCCGACCCCCACCACAACCACAATGTCTTGGATGGAAGGTGTAAGGTAATTGTATCGATTCCTAATCATTGCCTTTATTTCTATTTTAAATAAATCAGACACCCGTTATATTGGAAATGGGTAAACAATGGGTACAGTAGAATTTATACCTTTTCAGGGGCGGTAACTCTTTCAAAACTTTTCACTCCTATACATTGAAGACGTTCACTGTTAAAGGAAATTATTTGCTCCTGACTCACAAATGTCTTCCTTTAAAAGTAAACCTTTTTAGAAAGGTTCGGTTTACGGGAAAGCTAAGAATTATCCCAAAGGGTCATTCTTAGCTTTCCCATAAACCGAACATCTCTGAAAAGATTATGTCACACGTAGAATCTTCCATATAAGAGTTTTAACTAGAACCATTTCCATGTATATATAGTTTCCATGAGTTGCCAGATTTGCTTTATTTATTGTAGGCTTAAAAGCGATTTAAGCCCCCCCCCCCTCCCCCCCACGTAAAATCGATTTAAGTCCCCCTCCCCCCCCACCCCACCCCACCACCTCTCCCCCATACCGTTCCAAGGCGGTGCTTCTGTTGTGGTTTATTATTGTTATAGTTCGTCTTTGCATGTATGTATTGCTAATATCTTTTTATATGGGATAGCCGTTTGGTTATTTTGTGGGAAAGTAACTGTCCTTTTGGCTTTACGCTTGTGACATTTTCATTATGGAGAAGTGGTTTTATATTGAACGAGTTCATCTAAGGTTTTTGTAAACAATTTTTAGGGATTGATGTTCAAACACAAAATAATTTTATATATGGGGAATTAGGTAGAATGTCATTGATAAATTAAAGACTCTTATCAACTATGCGAAATTGGTTTAAAATATTGAATTGTGATGATATTAAAATTATAAAACAGATTTATAATATGATGTTAGAAGATATGCAGTTACATCCAGAAAGATCATCGTTGGCTAAGTCTGTTAAGCAATTGTTAGAAAGTTTAGGTTTTAACCATGGATGGTTGTCTCAAGGGGTTGGTGACATAAGGCGTTTTATGAGCATTTTTACAGAGCGAATATCTGATCACTTTATTCAAGACTGGAATGAACAAATAGAGAAGTCTACAAGGGCAAATATCTATAAACTCATTTCAGTGTTTCGGTTCCAGTGTTATTTACATACAGTAAACATCACGTAAACATACCTATATAATTTTGACCCCCTTAAACCCCACTTTTATACAGTAAAACTGGGCTTTACAGGGGTATACATTAGTTACCTTATTTCTGCTTAAAACATAGATTGTGGGTACTCGTTAGAACCGCCTCGGAGAGGCGGTTCTAACGAGTACCCACAATCTATGTTTTGAGTAGAAATATGAAAAAAAAAATATCAAAATTTTTATCTAACAACTTTCAATTTTTAGTGGTGAAATTTTCAATATATTTGAATAGGAGGGTTTTCGTAATGAGTTAAAAAGTTTAGATTTGCTTTTACTCGTTCAGGCGTCTCTTCACATCGACTTGCAGCTGAAACGGGGCATTGGCTTAAACCAGATAAAATCCTTTGGGAAATAGAAATGTCAAAATTGTAACACTTTAGAAGATGAGTTACATTTTATTTTAGAGTTACGAGCTGAATACATTAAACGATACTACTGGGTAAGACCAAATATGCCTAAAAACTCAGAAAACAAGACTACTATTAATAAGCTATCTGTTTACATTTTTAAAAGTTTTCAGAAACGTAATAGAATATTTCATCCAGCATAATATGTTTATCTTCTGTTCGTTCCCGAACTTCTTTGGTAGGTGTTATGTATTTATTTATTTATTTATTTATTTATTCAGTTTTCTATTCAGTTATTTATTTATTTATTTAGTTAGTTATTATAGAAGTGTTTGTAGTAATATCATATTTAAATACATTTCTTGGGAACGTATAAAATACATATACCATGTATAATATTGTTCAGTTAAATCATATATAACTGATTGTTGGAATGGTATTACAACATTTACAGCATTGTTTAGATAATTCATATATAACTACCGTATTCGACCTAATTACCGCACTGTGCGCTTAGGTTTTTCAAAATTACTGGGAACACTCAGATGTGATAAATATGTACCTATACCTATTAAGGATACACTATAAAAAGATCAGAAAAGGACTTATTTGATGATGATTATGCGATTTTTTTCTGATTTTCTTTATGAAGGCATATGTTGTGGGTACTCATTTGAATTGCATCGACAAGAGTCGATGCAATTCAAATGAGAACCCGCAACATATGCCTTTATAAAAAAGTAAATAAAAAGTACACTTGCTGTAATAAGACTACGGAATTTCATGAGTGTGCGCTTATAGGGGTATGTGCGGTAATTAGATCGAATACGGTAATTGTATTGGCAGTGTTATTGTTAGTTGTAATGTTCTTAGCACTGTTTGGGTAAATGGAGCTGGGAACATTACTACGGAGTTATATATGGTATTTTGACAGTATTATAACATATATAGTATTGTTTAGATAAGTCATATATAACTGATATTACTGTTGGTTGAAATGTCAGTAGCTTTGTGTAGGTAAATAGAGCTAGGGCACTATTAAGTTATATATGGAATTAAAGCTTTGGATATAGAACCACAAGTGGTTTTATAGTTGATGAGGGAGACTATCGTTTTAGTTCAGCTATGTATATATAGTTTGCTATCTTTGATCATCATTGATTATGCTTAAATAACTCTTGACACGAAAATACTTGCCTACCTTCTCACTAAAAGATTTTCCTGCTCCCAAAGGCAGCAACGTGTTCTCTTTAACAGAAGTTCCTACATTTGAAAGGTTTCAGATACTAAGGAAGCAACATCC
Source organism: Anodontia alba (assembly GCA_964016985.1). Lineage (NCBI taxonomy): Eukaryota > Metazoa > Mollusca > Bivalvia > Lucinida > Lucinidae > Anodontia > Anodontia alba. The sequence goes on along the minus strand of OZ024828.1, from coordinate 1,336,844 downwards.
TCTTTGCAAAAAAGTTGTCGTTTGTGAAACTGCGGCAAACCCATGGTGTATCCATGCACCTTAAATAATACAGCCAGCGGGCAGATAACACTGCAACAACATCGCATTAACATGTACTGAGAAACTGACCTAAACACAATCACTTCACAAGTACCAAATATCACTCTGTAGAACCAATAATTACTGAGAAACTGACCTAAACGGAAAAAAAGACAGTCACTAGATAGAAAAATATACATCACCTTGAAGTCATCAAGACAAACATTTTGAGCAAGATTCATGATGATCACTTCAAAAATGTGCCCTTTAGAGCATCAACAAGGTTTTCCTTTGATTTGGCCAGGTGATCTAGTTTCTGATATCAGTTTTAAACTAGACCTAGAAATCATCAAGACGAACATTTTGAGCAATATTTATGATGATTATTTAAAAATGTGACCTCTGGAGAGTTAACAGTTTTCTGCTGATTTGGCCTGGTGACCTAGTTTTTGACCCCATTCGACCCAGTTACCTAGAAATCATCAAGACAAACATTTTTAGCAAGATTCATGGTGATTGCTTCCAAAATGTGACCACTATAGTGTTGACGAAATTTTCTGCTGATTTTGCCTGGTGACCTTGTTTTTGACCCAAAGTGACCCAGTTTCAAACTTGACCTAGAACTCATCAAGACAAACATTTTGAGCAAGATTCACGATGGTTGCTCCAAAATGTGCCCGCTAGAGTGTTAACCTGCTGATTTGGCCGGGTGACCTAGTTTTTGACCCAAGTGACCCAGTTTCAAATGTGACCTAAAAATCATCAAGACAAATATGTTGAGCAAGATTCATGATGATTGCTTGAAAAATGTGACCACTAGAGTGTAAACAAGGTTTTCCGCTGATTTCGGCAGGTGACCTAGCTTTTGACCCCAGGTAACCCAGTTTCAAACTTGACCTAGAAATCATCGACAAACATTTTGAGCAAGATTCATGATGATTGCTTAAAAATTGTGACCGCTAGAGTGTTAACAAAGTTTTCTGCTGATTTGGCCCAGTGACCTAGTGTTTGACCCCAAGTGACCCAGTTTCAAACTTGACCTAGAACTCATCAAGACATAACATTTTAAGCAAAATTATGATGACTGATTCAAAAATGTGACCGCTAGAGTGTTAACAAGATTTTAGCTGATTTGGCCAGGTGACCTAGCTTTTGACCTCAAGTGACCCAGTTTCGAACTTGACCTAAAAATCATCGACAAACTTTTTGTGCAAGATTCATGATGATTGTTTGAAAAATGTGACCGCTAGAGTGATATCAAGGTTTTCCGCTGATTTGGCCAGGTGACCTAGTTTTTGACCCAAGGTGACCCAGTTTCGAACTGGACCTAGAAATCATCAAGACAAACATTTTGAGCAAGATTTATGATGATTGCTTAAACAAGTCATCCCGATGCTTCCTAGCAAGTCTGGAGTCGATTGGCCTTTCGGTTCAGGAGAAGAAGGGAAAAATAGATTTTCAAGATGGCTGCCATGGCGGCCATCTTGGATTTCCGATCGGCACGATTTTAGCTATTTTTGATCTACAAGTCACCCCAATGCTTCCTAGCAGTTTGGAGTCAATTGGTCTTTCAGTTCAGGAGAAGAAGCGAAAAATAGATTTTGACGGCCATCTTGGATTTCCGATCGGCACGATTTTAGCTGTTTTTGATCTACAAGTCACCCAGATGCTTCCTAGCAAGTTTGGAGTCAATTGGCCTTTCGGTTCAGGAGAAGAAGTGAAAAATAGATTTTCAAGATGGCCGCCATGGCGGCTATCTTGGGTTTCCGATCGGCACGATTTTAGCTGTTTTTGATCTACAAGTCAACCCGACGCTTCCTAGCAAGTTTGGAGTCAATTGGCCTTTCGGTTCAGGAGAAGAAGCGAAAAATAGATTTTCAAGATGGCCGCCATGGCGGCCATCTTGGATTTCCGATCGGAACGATTTTAGCTATTTTTTATCTACAAGTCACCCAGATGCTTCCTAGCAAGTTTGGAGTCAATTGGACTTTCGATTCAGGAGAAGAAGCGAAAAATATATTTTGAAGATGGCAGCCATGGCGGCCATCTTGGATTTCCGATCGGAACGATTTTAGCTATTTTTGATCTACAAGTCTTGCTTCCTACCAAATATCGAGTTAACTGGCCCAGGGTGTAGGAGGAGTAGGCTTTTAAAGCACTTGTTGACACCGCACGACGAACGACGAACGACGGACGTTGACTGACCACAATAGCTCACCTTAAGCACTTTGTGCTCAGGTGAGCTAAAAATAGATACACGACGTAGGAACGAAAGTATATTTACAAACTTATTTTCATAAAAAAAAAAAATCCTGGGTTTGGAACCCGCAACCTTCCGCGAGGTAGGCAAACCCTCTCACAACTGAAAAAATCATGGGTTTCGAACCCGCAACCTTCCGCGTGGTAGGCAAACCCTCTCCCAACTGAGCTACATGTATGGGAGCAGTTTCGCCGCCGGGCTACGGTTTTCTACAGCTAAAAATAAACATAATCAATAATGTGCGTATGGAAGGACAAAGAGTACAGTATCGTTCGAAAAGAATTATAAGTATCCTGTTTTTATTTTTTGGTATTTTCCTGTTTAGGTTTGTCCTTACCTCGCAGTTTTACCGTGATCTTGAAAACACTTTTCAAAGCATAATGTACAATGACAAAGATGACATGCCCTTTTACGGTAATAACAGAAAAGGTTCTTTTCGATTGTATGGCATATTCGTGATTCCATACAGCTGCTCTGTTAAGACGATGAGCTTAAACGACTACGTCGAATAATATATATAGAATAAAAACAAACACTCTGATCTGATCGAGGTCTACACTTAGGTTTAAGTTTTTTGTTTTTTTTTATTTGTTTTTTTTTTTTTTTTTTTGTTTTTTTTTTTTTTTTTTATCAGGCTTATTTATCAAAGCATTTACAATAATTTATGGTAAACACTGCTTCTGATCTGATCTGGGTCGACAATATTATATATGCATGCAATGAAAGCAGTATAGTCTGATCTGGGTGCATACTGTTTGCTCAGGCCTGTTGGTATGATTGTTTACGGTAGTTAGTGTTCTTGATCTGATCTGGGATGACAGTGTTACAGTAGCGATTACGTTTTTCTTGTCCGTTTATGCGTTTGGGGTGCGTTTTAAAATCGTGGCATAACGTTTGCGTTTCGACAACGTTTCTAGCGTTTCATATCGTTTCGGCCAATCAAATTACAGAGCAAAGCGTTTCACTCAAACGCTTAATTTGCATATGCGCACTGAGGAGATACAAACGTTTTCTCGAAACGCTTTTCACCGTTTCGGCCAATCAGCTTGCCTTATCGAAACGCTTTTTCCGTTTCGGCCAATCATTTGACCGTTTCGCACCGTTTGTATGTTAGACCAATCGAATCATAAATACCTGTTGGACCGTATTAAACCGTGTTTATTACAACTAAAGTACTCTGTATCTACGTATTAAAATTATATTTATTTTATTTTATTTTATTTATTTATATTTTCTTTATAAAATATATTTTGGTATTTTCGAAAGAATTAACATGATTAATTATTATGCTTTGTGAAGCCTATTATTTTTACACTGCAATCATGACAATCAACGTCTTTTGACAATTACATGTTTTAGCACATAGTACTCGGTATAAAATATTTAGCAGATGACATTTTGAAGTTTATATAATTTCCTGAAAACAGATTTTGGCATTTCATACTAATTGCCTGCAAATGATTTGACAATATCAGAATGCCTTAACCAAGAAAATATTTATTTATTTTATTTATCTTACTTTTATATTTTATTTTATTTTTATTTATTTATTTTTTATTTTATTTTTATTTTATTTTTATTTTTAATTATTATTATTATTATTATTATTATTGCATAATTTTAGATGTATGTTAATGGCTACGATTTGTCATTTAAATCGGCAGGCTTTTCTGACTTATTTTGTTTTTAAGGTGTGCGGTAAAAATGCCAGAGCTGAAAATGCCATATGCAAAAATGTTAGAAGAAAAATGCAACAAATAAAAATGCCAGAGGCTACCTGGTAAAATGTCATAGGAAATAATCCCATAAGTAAAAATGCCAGAGATAAAACTTACACAAGTTTAGTTCTTTATTTGACTTCCATGTAGCACAATTTGACAGCATCATGGGAAAAGGTGAAAAGATGCAACAAGAGTATATATGTCCAAATAGACTCCCCCACACTCTATATTGGAAGAGTCTAATTCAATGTTAGGCATGTCAGGTTATGTGATTTAGATAATCCTAGCGAAAAATGACCGAACTGTGCAAACAATGGCTACCCTGATCAAATGCCGCATTTTGCAGTGTCTGATCTGGATCTGCACTGTTTTCCAATAGCCTGTTTTGTGTCTCCAAATTAAAGTGAGTTAAACTGTTTTCACATCAAAAAAAAAAAAATAATAATAATAATATCATCTGCTTATATCTAAACAAAGCAGGTTAAATGTTAACCTTTACCACTCTGTTTATTCAGCAGACAACAAAGTGATGACATTTTTTTCGTTTCTCCAGAAAACAGATTTGACATTTCATGCCAGTTGTCTCTATTCAAGACAATTTGCATGAAATGTACAGAATAGTCAGTTGATGACATTTTGAAGTATTTTTCTTATGTTATCCTGAAAACAGGTGTCGGTTTTTCATACATATTATCTCCACAGGACTTCACTTCCCCTGCAAATTGTCTTCAGTGGAGATTTGCGTGAAATGTCAAACCTGTTTTACGGGAGAAAATAAGAAAAGAGGTCATGAATTTGCCATCTGCTGAGTTAGCCCAGAGAGTGATAAAGGTTCAACTGGACAATGAATCGTTGACATAATCCATTCTGTTGGTGATATGTGTAGACCACGATCAGATGCGCGGAAATGCCGGTTCACCTTGGTCTAAGCTGTTCTCAAATACCATAAGGTCGTTTCTTATTTCTATTCAAAGGGGCTAATATATATTCAACCAGTGCCGACCAAACCAGATCAGCTTGCGCAGCAGGATCAAGATGAAAGATTTTCTACACCAGTCTGAACTACGTCGAACCTGTGAATTGCAATTATTGTTTTGAGTAATATTTCTCCCCCCCCCCCCCTCCCCCTCACGTCCCTCCCCCTCACGCCCCCACCTTTTTTTAAAATGAAATGTACACTGTCGTTTAGACAAATGGTTCTGGAATAGATGATCTGCTTTACTGAAATTTATTGTTAGAATTATGTGTCACCAATACTAATCCTTTCATTAGAACCTTATCCAGTGAAAACGTCCCTCTGAGCATAGGTGTTACTCGGATTAAAGTGAGTGGATCAGTCTAGTGCATAATGGTGTCCACTCAGTTCACTGATCAGGTCACTAGTATAAAATACTGTAATACATGAATCGCTCAGTATCCATCTAATACACAGACTGATCAGAATCGTAAAATATAAATAGGTCCATTTTTACTTGTTTGGGCCATTATTTTTCGAATACGATGCACTGTGCACATCATGGCAATTATGTGGACAGTCGGCAAATATCTTGCTGGAGGGCTTTCATGAAAATATATTCTCACTATGAAAACATTTTTGGCATGTATATGCAAAGCTGTTAACCTTAAGAACGCTATATTTTAATATTAGAAGACGATGTGCTGGATAAACAGATCAAATGTATGGACGAGCAGCAATGACCCAGAGCAGAGTGCGCGGATGCACATTCTAATCTAGTATTTTGCATATTGCAACCTATACTTAAATGTTAGAAGACGATGCACTGGAGAAACAGCAGATCCTTTCGAATAATAATGATAATAAAAATGTACAGACGAACTGCAACGAATCAGATCAAAATGCACGGATGAACATACAAATCAATGTTGCATTTATAGCACATTGTAGTCTGGATACTCCTAAAAGGGTAATTGGAAAACAGTGGAGACCCAGATCAGATGCCGCAGAACGTGACGTCTGATCAGGGTATCCATTATTTGCAAATAGTTCAACCATTTGTTTCTCTACATAACATAGCCTGGCATACCTAAAATCGAAATTAGAAGCTTCCAGTATATAGGGTGGGTGAGTTCATTCAGTAACAATAGGTTAAATATTAGAAGATAATGTGCAAGACTATTAGCAAATCGTATCGAATAAGACAATGTACAGATGAGCAGCTACGAAGCAAATCAGAGTGCGCGGATGCCCTATATTTATCACATATTTTCATGTATTCCTCTTTTTTAATATTGGTAAAATTACTTTGTATCTACATGTATTCGATAGTTTAAAATGAAAATGACTTTTTATCAAAGATGAATGGATGAAATTGAAATGTTTTTTTTTTTTTTTTTTTTTTTTGTTCAAAACTGACTTAGCAGTTTTTAAGTAAGTCTTCTTCGATATATATTTTTTACATTACGTCTGGTGTTGTCTTAATTTCAAATATACGAGCATTATATCCTTTTAAGGCATTACCTGTTTATGCATGCTGTTTCTTTTTTTTTCTCATCCAAATAGATTTGGAAGTGCACCTGCATATCATAAACCTTCCAATAAACAATACATGGAATGAGTATATCCTATACCTCACCCTCCTTAAGAAATACACAGGCTAATATTATGTAACATTTGAAAGATCAAAAAGGAGATAGTATAAATAAATAAAAAAATATGTAAATAAATAAAAATTGGAAAATATCATGATATTATACGCATTAATTGCACAGTACTCCAGATTCATGTAGCATAGAGTATTTGATAATAATTGATGTGTGTCTTCATTTTTCCACTTAAATAATTTTGTTGTGTATATTTATTAGAATCACCTCACAGAGGTAATTTTAATGAGTACCAACCATATATTTTCTGGAGGAGAAACATGAAAATACAAGATATGATCATAATCATAAATCGATCATAAAGTTTCTCAAATGAACCTCATTTATTTATTTATTTATTTACTTATTTTTAAAGTAAATAAGAACACTTCAAAAACTGGATCCTAATTCTACTGATGGAGAACTGTATAATAAGTCTGATAGGAAATCTAAAAAAAATAAAAAAAGATTGTATCCTAAAATGTGAATATTTACTTTCTGCAATTGCGCAAACTGAATTTTCTGAAACACAGTTATTTCTACAAATTCTGTATGTTTAGTGAATATTCAGATCAGCCTGTACGTCTGTACAGTCTGATCAGTCTTCACCACACGCTCTAGAAGATCTACTGCTTCTTCGTCCAGAAAACACAGACTGATAAGATTGCGGGATGTGCAGACTGATCCACATATTCACTGAAAGTACATTCTTTTTTGCAGGAATTAAAGTGATTCTGCCAAAAACTGTTAAAATTCCTTTTCCGTTGTATATTGCATTTTAAGACACAACGTGTTTTCCAGTACTTTCAAAAGTCAATAATCAATCATTCTTAACTGGAAGTTGAAAGGCATTCCTATCATTATTCATTGCTAGGAATGAATGAAAAATAAAGATTTTGTTCTTATATTTCCCGTAAAATGGCATTTAACATTTCAAATCCTATTTTTCAGAAAAAATAAAAACAAAATCTTATTAATTTCTTATCTGCTGAAACTGCCCCATAGCGTGGTAAATAATTCTTAAATGTCTTTGCGAAAACAAGTGCTCCAAAATTATGCTTTTCCTGAACAATGGATTTATTTATTATACCCTTTTTAGTGATTATCTTTTAGTTTGACGAAGCTTTGAAATTGTGCTAATGGAAATTTATGCAGAAGAGGGAATTTGATGATAAACTAGCATATTAAGACATAAATGTTAATTTATCCATAATTTATCCATAAAATATGTTGTGGGTATTCATTAGAACTGCCTTTGCGAGGCGATTTTATTAAAAACAACCAGCTATATTTTAATGAGTAAAAAGAAAAAAAATGCACACCAACCTTTCGCCAAATTACCGACCTTATCTGTTTCTATGTTTTAATCATAAACTTTACTAATGTCAATAATTTCCCCTTATTAGGCCCCTACCTATAAGGTTGGCCAAAGTCACCAAGAACTTCTTATTTTTATCTGCTTATGGCCATTAGCGTGTTATGTAATCTAAATTGTGTCTTTAATAGCTAATTGCCACCATCTAATATCCTAAATCATCGCGGAAGGAAAATATAACGAAATACACGTATTTACTCTAGATTTTTCCTATCGCTACTTAGCCGCAATCTTGGACAGGGAACTCCCGTATACGCTGATACAGTGAAATGTTAATCTGCAAAACCGTGACATAAAAATACATGTTTAGTAATCGTTATTATTATTATTATTATTACTACAAATATTACATTCATTGATGTGAGTCTAATCATTGCATTCAATATAATCAAGTGGCTTTAATACCACTTGATGTAATTTATAATCGAAATATTTATGTACCCAGTGTTTGTCTCAGGTGAGAAAATAGTGTGCAACAAACGACTATTACCTGACTGCACCGGCAAGCATCGAACCCGCGACTCCTGGTCACCAGTCAGAAGCGCATCCGACTGAGCTACAGAGTCCGGCCACTATCACTGTCCGTCAAAACACATTTCCTGTTTATTGCATCAGATACTCGTCTCCATAAAATTATTTGACTATTATTTTTATTAATTTTATAACAATTATAATTAAGTGAAATTGGAAAAAAAAAAAAAAAAAAAAAAAAAAAAGATGTAAAATAAATTGAGTCCGCGGGATTTTGATTGGCTAACTCTGCAAACGCTAAAACGTTTGAAACCAGACATGGTTTCCATGACAGCGTTTTTCGAACGCTAATGTGATTGGTTAATATTTGAAACGCTTGAAACGTTTCAGAAACGATGATCTGATTGGCTAAAACTGTAAACGATCGTTTAAGCGTGGTCGAAACGCTGCGTTTCCAAACCGTTAAAAAGCGTTTTGCATGCGTTTCCGTGGACATGAAAAACGCTGTCACCACTGTATCATGGCTCATAACGAAAACACGCCTTTACAATTTTGACCCCCTTAAACCCACTTTTATATAGTAAAACTTGCGTTTACAGAGTATACATTATTTTTCTTATTTCTGCTCAAAACATAGATTGTGGGTACTCGTTAGAACCGCCTCGGCGAGGCGGTTCTAACGAGTACCCACAATCTGTGTTTTGATCAGGAATATGAAAAATATCAGAACATTTTATCTGAAAAGTTTCCTTTCTTGGGTGTAAGATTTTCTAAATAATAGAATAGGCGTGTTTTCGTAATGTTAAAAAAAGAAAGCATTCTGATTTGATCTGGGACTACGCTGTTTGTTCAGACCTGTTTGTCCGATCATTTACGGTTATTACGGTATGTACGTAGACGACACCGTTTCTCTTGGCACGCTTTATATATGTAATCGTCAACCCAAAAATGCCCATCACGCTGGAAAGACGCAAAATCTTTTTCCACCACGAAAATGGTGCGGAAACTACCGAGTAGCGAAACCTCTATCCATGTCCCTGAAAGGTACCAAAACCTCTGACAACTGTTCAAATCTCTCATTAACTTCCCCTATCAGAGGTATATAAGATGAGAAAGCGCGGGGAGTAGTCTTGTGAGTCTTCCCTGTACATTTTCAACAGTGTTACGAACGAGCACTCCTACCTTCGATTATCTGCCTTGGCAGATTACGCATAGCTTCTAAGTATATATTCAATCTCTGACAACTGCGTCAGGGAGTCGACTCTTTGGCTCAGTGGTTAAAGCATTGGATTTTTAACCGGGAGGACCGGGTTCGATTCCCAGGAAACACGGAATATTTTTTCAGCTATGCTTCATTCCTTTGTTACGGCTTTCATGTCTTAAGATGGGAGCTCGTCCGGGTTTGGACTTTATACGCCGAAAATGGCTTCACGTCATCATAAATGATGACTTCCTTGAAGAGGGGGAGTGTTACGACCGAGCACTCCTACCTTCGATTATCTGCCTTGGCAGATTACGCATAGCTTCTAAGTATATATTCAATCTCTGACAACTGCGTCAGGGAGTCGACTCTTTGGCTCAGTGGTTAGAGCATTGGATTTTTAACCGGGAGGACCGGGTTCGATTCCCAGGAAAAACGGAATATTTTTTCAGCTATGCTTCATTCCTTTGTTACGGCTTTCATGTCGTAAGATGGGGGCTCGTCCGGGATAGGACTTTATACGCCGAAAATGGCTTCACGTCATCATAAATGATGACTTCCTTGAAGAGGGGGAGTGTTACGACCGAGCACTCCTACCTTCGATATCTGCCTTGGCAGATTACGCATAGCTTCTAAGTATATATTCACTCTCTGACAACTGCGTCAGGGAGTCGACTCTTTGGCTCAGTGGTTAGAGCATTGGATTTTTAACCTGGAGGACCGGGTTCGATTCCCAGGAAAGACGGAATAATTTTTCAGCTATGCTTCATTCCTTTGTTACGACTTGCATGTCGTAAGATGGGGGCTCGTCCGGGATTGGACTTTATACGCCGAAAATGGCTTCACGTCATCATAAATGATGACTTCCTTGAAGAGGGGGAGTGTTACGACCGAGCACTCCTACCTTCGATTATCTGCCTTGGCAGATTACGCATAGCTTCTAAGTATATATTCAATCTCTGACAACTGCGTCAGGGAGTCGACTCTTTGGCTCAGTGGTTAAAGCATTGGATTTTTAACCGGGAGGACCGGGTTCGATTCCCAGGAAAGACAGAATATTTTTTCAGCTATGCTTCATTCCTTTGTTACGGCTTTCATGTCGTAAGAACAGCACGAATGTCTTTCTTTAACGTTGGAAATCAGATGGTGTTACCATAATCATGTACAGGAGTAGTTTAGGGCGGCACTTTGGGTACATATATATATATATTTTAATATAGCACCTGAAGTTAGTTTTTAAATTGCTGTGCTAAGAACGGATGTAGATGACAACCCAGCAGGCACATGACGTTAATACAACGTCGCTTCAACGTCGATGCAACGTCGTTACGTTGCATCGACGTTGAGCCGACGTTGCATAAACGTCGTGTGCCCGCTGGGAAGTCGATAGGACTTAACTGATTCTACTACACCCATATTACAAGTCACAAGACTAAGCCTGCCAAGTAAAAATATGGTTAGGTAAATTAACCGCGCTCGACATGATCGGGTAAGTAGCACTGGTTACGCTGTCATTGAAACTTCTAGTTCTCTTTGAATTTGAGATTTATCTTCCTAGAACATGACCCTATGGCCCTCCGTTCAGAAAGATGTCCAGATAATTGGTATTGAAACTTTGTAATACCTTACACTTCACAGGTATGTAATGGGTATATGTACTCAGAGCAATCTTAACTTTTATTGGTGAATTTTAAAGTTAACTGACATTAGGATAAATCAACGAAGCGCAAAGTGACAGAGAATAAAGCCCAAACACAGTTAGCGCTAAATATAATTATTAATGTTGTAAGATTCTTGAAGTGACCAAATAAAGTACATAGTAGCTTTAAATGGCTGAAGTTGCTGTATTCACGTATCTCACATTTTAAGCGTTTGAGTTAACTCCCTTAAATCCGTAATGACCAAGCATTACTGTGCTTTCGACATGTTTCAGAAAGTCGTTTTTTGCTTGACGCTTTACACAGAAGAAGTAAATTTGCAAATTTTTGTCATGATTTAATGCAAAACCATTTGTCGTAACTACCTATGTATAAATTTTTTTATTCTAGTCAATGGTTTTTAAAAAATCAAATATTTTCACTTTTTTCCACAGTAAAATGAAGCCAAATCATGCAGAAATCTGTAGGGTAGGTAACTTGGAGCCAAATTTTCAACAACTTCCACTTGTTCAATTTTTCTGAAATTTTCACAATATTGTTGTAAAACATCAGTCATTCAAATTCAGCAAAGAAAAGTAAAAAATGTTTTCTTAGACAAAAATTTAAAAAAAAAATCACTTTACTATAGAAATTGCAACTTTTGGCCGTAACTTTAATTTTTGTGTAAATATTTGAGAATAAAACACAGAAACATAAAGGACAAATGGTTTCTGATAAGATATGGTCAATCAGAACCAAATATTTTCATTTAAAATAAAACGCCAAGCAAAAACGTCTTTCCAAGAGATGTCGAAAGGACAGTAGGAGTCTTATAATAACCATTTTCTCATTACCTGGTATGGTACAAAGGCGCCGGAAAAAGAGAGTTTATTTGTTACACAGTTGAAATGCTGGCCTAAAGTCCCCTATTGTCTGCGCGCGCACTGTAGTTCCAGCGTAACACTTTGTATAAAAAACAATCTCACTGGGCTGCGTAGACTGCTCCACGGTTCGAGAAATTTGCTATCCGTCTTAAAGATTGAATGAGGTCTTTGGAACAGTCTATGGGCTGCGATAAGACTGGCTCCCGTCACCGCCTCCATCTAACTTATTTTGGATAAGCATAAGAATAAAACTCCTGTCTTTTGGAATGTCTTTCTCTCTGATTTGGCTGATCCGTTCTAAAAGATTAAGGATGTGCAGAAAAAATAGTCAAGGACATTTTACATTTGTTAGATCAGAAAACTGGGGCCAGGCCTATAGCTCGGGGCCTATGGGCTGCGACAGTTGGCGACAAAAGACAAACGGTAGGCCTATTTGCAAGAGTTTCCAAAAATGTATCGGAACGTTCGCGGGGACTCCCTACATTGTTTTTTCCTCACTCTTCTAGTGCTTGAAATTTGAAAATGTTCAAAACTTTTTGCGCGACAATTTTTCTCTCAGAAAAGTCAAAGACGTCGCTGTTGTCAGAATGTGCCAGAATGCGAGACAACAATCCGATTCAGTATTACGCTTAATGGCCGTGCAGTTGTTGCCTGGTATTCGTGTGCCAGTCGCAAGAGCCAGTTTTGCAATATTGTCATGCGACATTCGCGAGACATTCGTACAGCATTCGCGCGACATGTACAAGAACTCGAGGCAAATTTGGTCTTCTCTATTTTTCTTTCCTCTCAACTAGCTCTTTTGTCTTTTTTTCCCTCAATCTCTGGGAAACAACATAAAATGAATAGTCCTTAAACAAGAAGAGGAAGGTTTTACTAGGCATGAAATCTTCAAGGCATCTTCAAGGCATGCCAAGCGTCAAACATGTCCGGCAAGACTGCATAAAGAGGGTGGAGTGGAGAAATACATGCTCGAGGGGGGGGGGGGGGGGGGTAGGGGCGGGGTAATTTTCTATATATGGCATAGTACGGATGTGCGTGCCGAATAGCCCCCTTTTTTCAGCGCTGCCAGGTATATGATTGGCCCCCTTTTTTCAAGAAAAAGTATATGAATGGCCCGATTTTTCTGAATTCCTACATGTGAAAGGTCCCATTTTTCTGACATCCTGGTATATGCACATATTTTTCGCTCAGAGATTTTTCGGGGCTGCTTATCCTCTTGGTATTACATGAATTGACTGTGATATTTGTGTAATAACCAGCAAAAATGGGTACAAAAAGTCAAAGGGCTGTATATGAATAGGTCAACATTTTGGATGATCAAGTATATGAATGGGTCCGTTTTTTCGAAGGCCAGGTATATGAATGAGGTAGGTTTTGAAATACTGGCTCACACCCGTACCAAAATTACCCTAAGTTACACCCCCCCCCCCCCCCCCACACACACACCCCCAAGGATACATGTAGACTGCTAGTGGCGAGTGATTATACGCTTTCCTCACACTGAGGACCACCAAGCGAGGTAAATGGAACAGGTAATATAAATGAAAATTGCTATATTTACCCGCCTTGGATTTAATGTCGACAATCATACTCAGGTGGGTGGGTGTGTATGAAGATTGACAAGACAAAATATTTACACGTAAACGTCTAAGTACCGGCGCAAATTTTGTTCATATTAACTTAGAAATATGGGACACGGGTATACTAAAGTTTAATAAAGTTTCAATGCAATAGGTAAAAAAGAACAACAATGTGATTCTTTAATGTATGCTTTTATTAAGCTTTATGAATTTCCTTGATCAAGCAATATGCGAATCTTAGTCATATTGGGATCTCCACGAGATTTAGTTTGTATATTATTATTAAAAAAAAAAAAAAAACATGCCAGAACTTAAATAAGTTACCAGATCTAATCTAGAAGCTTATTTTAGCATGCGTCAGATATGAATATGTTTGAAGTTTTTAAGTATGGACCACAGGTCATAGTCAAAATTACCAAAGATGGACTGCAGGTCATATTCAAACTTACCAAACTGCGCTCTGCGCAAATTCAAAGCTATATTAAGAGACCGGCGCGATTCGCGCGCCGGCCAATAACACTTTCCCCTGTTACCAACAAGTCTAAAAAGTCAAGAGATGAATAGCATAGCATTAGTTTATAGAATGCTAACAAATACAGCAAATATTGGATATCACCAAGTAAATATGTGTTTACTTGATATGTATTATGGGCTGAAGGCCAGTATGTGTTTACTTGATATGTATTATGGGCCAATATGTGCTTACTTGATATGTATTATGGGCTGAAGGCCTTTTACTACGTAATAAAATTTTGTCATTTTTTTTGTCATAATTCTTTGTATTATAATAGTGTCCCAGGCCTGCACATACAATATTTTCTAATTACTATACTAATGTGTCAAACCTGCACATTTGACTGGCAAAATGATAAATTATGCCCAAAGTTCTGCGTCTTGAGACAAAATTGTGAAAAATTCGTGTTTATTTTAGCGTATCGAGACCCAAGCGATATAGATTTCAGTTATAATCATGCGCGTTTCAAATACACGCCAATCGAACGAATGAATGCGTAACCATCGATTAAGAACGTGAAACAATTAGAGCGACATCGGTTAGGCATTCGATGACTCAAAAACGGTAAACAAACATTGCATTTTCTGTGCTTCATGAGCGATATAGATCTTTTGAGGAAATTATTTGAAAAAACGGAAATTGCATTCAACAGCCCATTGATATCAGCGTCTAGTGAGTAAATCGCAAACTGCCTACTTCACGCATAATGGCTGAATTATTATTCGCGTGCTGAAGGTGTACCGAAAGCCATGGAAAACACGTGGAAATTCGTGGTGTTTATTGTCCTTTATTTAATTTTGCGCTTTGTTAGAAGTTCAGCATATCGTCATGCACACACGATAGACACATATGATTATTTGTGTTATTGATATTTTGGTTGTCAATGCAGCATTGTTGAGAAATCGCCACGGGACCGAATCAGCAAAAGCAGAAAAAGTGGCAATAACGTCTGCTTGCGTTTTTTGACTTTAGTTTCCTTTTTGGTTATATTGAAAGAACTTATTTTCGTTGTTCTTCTGTATGAAAGTGCTTTTGCACGAGTCCTCGTAGAAAAGTAACGAGAACCATTTTTCCGACTAACCCCTAACTTGATGTTAGTCATAACAACAAATGTTGGAAAAAAAATATGTTTAAACTAACTAAACTAACAAATGCTATGACAAACCTCGGAGTTTTGCAAGACTTTTCTAAACACTCTATATACTAAGAAAACATTTGATCAGAGCCAGTTTCAGACTGAAAACGGACTTTCTCGTCATATCCTTTTTGTACCTGTCAGAGTTGCCAAAACCGCTTCTATCGTTAAGATGCGAATCTGTACCTCGGTGCGAAACGACGATGCTAATCTGGTTTTCGGATGTGACATTATGTTGATCCAGTCCTCGGTGTACTGTAGGTTGTTTTCTTGTCCTTGGCGTTATATTTTAATAATTAGTCTAAATTATTCAATAACCATTATTGATCATTCATGCCACTTCGTAGCTTTAGATCTTTGACGATCGGTATGCCGTGTGGTTTGATGAAAAACTATCGACCGAAATTTCCCGCATATTCCAGTATGTCCCGGACTCCCCCTCCCCCTCTCCCCCCCCCCCCCCCCACACCACCTTTTTTCAGTTTTTCAAGCAGATTGTAAACGGGCACTAGTGTTTCAAGACTACGCAAAACTCACACACACACACACCAGCCCGCCATCCCACACGCACGCACGCATGCGTGCGCGCGCGTCCGCGCGTGTACTCACATGTGTACTAGCAAATATACGAGAGGCGTTTTTGTGAAAGCTAACACTTGGTAGCGTTGATCAGTGCATGGAAAATAGCATTGGACCAGTCATTGACCTTTCATAAACAGTTTCCGAAGCAGTGACAAACTCTAAGATTATCTACACTCATTAGCATAGACAATATTTCAATCCTATTCTCCAATTTTCAGTTCATTGGACTGGATTCTCTTGGCAGATTTTCCGCCATTTTTAAAAAGGAAGAAAACTTATGACTTTCTGTTTGTACCCTAGCCTGGCAATCAGGCCCTGCATTCGAGTAGTTCTAAAAAACAAGGTACACAACTAAAGTAAACCTATAGAAATTATGTATTATTTGCCCCTTATCTAAAATACAGGTTAAATCAGACAATACTTGAGAACATTATATTAGCGTATATGTTTTGCAGTTTATAAGTGAATTTGTTTTTATGAAACTGCTCTATTTAACAGACTGATACCAGTCTATTCCCAGTCAGCATTCTACGTAAATCTATATCGGGCCGTCATCGGCCCGTCAGGGTAGCTGACGGGCCGATGACGGTCCGATGTAGATTTACGTAGAATGCTAGCTGGGTTTGTACCCCTGCTTATCAATCCCCTTCTGAAAAGGGATCTACTAGATGTATGAGGGAAGTATTCGCTCCCAAGGGGAGACAGAGCAATATAACATAGATGCCACCCCATCGGAGTAATTTCTTGTAGTTCTTTTTAGAGTAGGCTTCTTTTCAGAAGTCGCTTGGTGAACAGGAAAGCAAAAAGGGAGTCACAAATCTGTCTCCCTGATCAAAAATGACGGAAAATCTACCGAGAATATCCAGTCCCCACCCCCCCCCCCCCCCCTTACTTCAGATTACATCGTCACATATAGTCGACTCTCGTTATCTCGACCTCGCTTATCTCGAATAACCGCTTATCTCGAAGTGAAAATCTGGTCCCTGCCTAAACATGAAAATCTAACAGCAGGTAAAAATATTGTGGAAAAGAGGAGAAATTGCTCCTAAGGAGCAATTTCTCTCTTTTCCATAATATTTTCAATATATCTGTAACTTCAAGAGTCCAATTACGTATATATTCGTTAAATGTGGTTGTTCGAATTATTTTTTCCTCAATTCTGCAACTCTGATATGTCGAGGTTCGGATATCTCGAAATATTTCAGAGAGTCCCTTGGAATTCGAGATAACGAGAGTCGACTGTAGGAGGGCCAGCTCAAGACATCACGGCTATATATTGTTGACGTATGAACATTACGTAAACACGCATATTCAAATATATAGAAAATTTCACCTCTAAAAACTAAAAATTTTCAGATAAAAAAACTCTGATATTTTTTATATTTCTGCTAAAAACATAGATTGTGGGTACTCGTTAGAACCGCCTCAGCGAGGCGGTTCTAACGCCCACCCACAATCTATTTTTTGAGCAGAAATAAGAAAAATAATGTATACCCCTGTAAACCCCAGTTTTACTATATAAAAGTGGGGTTGAAGGGGGTCAATATTATATGAAATTAGGATTTTCCTCACTTACTTGTAACAAATGAGTTTCAACATGACAAAACGTACTTTCGGACGTGTCCGCCCAGCAAAGACTCAGACCAACCTGCGCAGTCTGATCAGTCTTCGCTGCCTGAATAAACCGTCAGTCCTTGGCAATCCATTGGGCGACTAGCGAAGACTCTGAAAAGACTGCTCGAATGCGCAGGCTGATCTGAATCTTCGCGGGGCGCACATATCTGAAGGTACCTTTTCTCGCGTGAAGGCTCATTTTGTATTGTAGAACATAGCACCAGTTCTACATACATTTATCTAGCAACACACAGGATATAGGGGAATAAAAGCAGAACTCGGACACTCGATCACTAATTTTATTTAGTAAGTCTGATACATTTCATGTAAAACAACAACATAAGTATAGATAAAGAACACCTTGTACAGTAATAATGTCCCATAATGCACAGCGCAACATCAATATCAACGCTTAGCATAATGGGTAATAATTCCAGCAGAAACCATTTTAGAATATTCTGATTTTTTTTTTCCAGAAAACATTACGGCATTTCGTGCAAATTGTCTCCTAAGGAAATTTAGTGTACGATAGAAAGAAGCTTTGACACTTCATGCAAACTGTCTCCTAAGAAAAGAATTTTCTGGGAAATAAAGAAACATATCATCAAGTGGTCGTCTGCTGAATTTGCACAGAGTGCTAATGGTTAAGGTTTTGCTTTACTAAATTTACCCTGACTATTTAAACAGACAGGCCTGAGCAAACAGGCAGATCCAGATCAGACGGCGGAGAATGTGGGATCAGGGTACCGTATATACTGTAAGTTTTCGGACAGACAGGCCAGAGCAAACAGTGTAGACCACGATGAGACGCCGCAGAACGCGGCGTCTCATCGTGGTCTTAACTGTTTGTCACACAGCCAGCAATTATTTAAACACAACAACGGGTAGTAAATTGTGCTTGTTCAAATTTTAGAACAAATCCGGTAAAGAGTTGAGTATCCAAATACTTAGGGTAAATACAGTGTACACTGTTTGCCACTCACTCTGCAAATTAACCGGGAGTAAATGGAAGTGTTCAAATTTTATGACATTTATGGTAAGGAGTTTAGGGGATTAGATATACTTTCAGGGAAACAACTCTGTCCGACTTGTCTTGATCCCTTCTGTATCTTCTTTAGAAGGTAAGAACTTGCCCCATCGGAGAGCAAGCACTTAATAGAACAGACCGGACAATTACTGGCATGCAGTAACGCAAACATGAAATAACAATTGTTGTCTCCTTTGGCGGAAATGGCGACAAATCTACCAAGTTTGTCTATTACTCATGTCCCAAATTTAGAATAAATACGGTAACGCTCAATGAGTTGTATCATGACGAAAAGGTCCTCAGCATACATAAAAAAAAATACTGCATGCGGGCCGTTGGGTGAGAGAAGGGACATTACAACATATTCGAACAGCGAAGCTCGAGGCCAGCCTGCGCATCCGCGCAGTCTGGTCAGGATCTTCGCTGTTCGCTTCACAATATAGGGACCTTATTGAAGATATAAGGTTAATAGCGAAGATCTTGACCTGACGCGACTGTGCAAACTGGTCTGGGTCTTCTCCATTCGTTTATAACATAAGGGCCGTTTTTTGTCAGCCTGTGACCCATGTACATATACTTGTAGTCCGAACAGAGCCGTCGCTTTTCGCTTCATGTATCGGCTTCAGTGTGTGTGTGTGTGTGTGTGTGTGTGTGTGTGTGTGTGTGTGTGTGTGTGTGTGTGTGTGTGTGTGTGTGTGTGTGTGTTTGTTTGTTTGTTTGTTTGTTTGTTTGTTTTTTTCTTCCTGTCAAACAACGAATAACTGACTAAAGAGTACGCAAGGATGTGCGAAGTTATTTTCCTGCGTAACAGCAAAACACTACATGTTGACTTTTTTTTCGGTTACAATATACGCATTTATGAAATAACACATAGAGAACTACGTCAGATATGCCATAATGAATATTTTTATTTTCGAAGTTGGACTAATCCATTTAACCCTTGCCATGCTGAATAAATAAAGATGCCACGCCCACTTTCAATTTTCGGTCAATCAGATTACTTGATCAAGGTTGTTGACACAAATTCACATACTTAATGGCAAACAGTGCAGATCCAGATCAGTTGGCTTCTTCAGAAGCCAACTGATCTGGATCTACACTGTTTGCAAAGGCAGGACATATCAGGGTTCAGGAGGACTAGGGTTAATATTTAAGGGAATGGTTTATATACTGACCCTAAAAGGGACGCAACACTACTAAATGGCAAGAGAAACAAAGACTATATTAAATACCTTATGATTGTAAAACTGATTTAATGTGTATAACGTGTATGTGTAAAATGTTTAAAACGTGTAAATCAACAATTGAGGGTAAATTTGATTTTATTCCTCAATATAAAGTATACATGCCTTAAATTGTAAATCAACATGTGTCTAATTCTATTTTGTTTATTGCAACAGGAAAATAAGGTTTTAACCTTACTTTTCTTTGTAGGTCAGAGGTGTTGCATTTCTTTATGGGTCAGTGTATTTCTTTCGATTTCTGTTTGATTTAATCGCAAACCATGGAGATCAATGTCAAACTCCGTGATTTCTGGCATTTAATCTGGATCTACTCTGTTTCTAAAATTCAATTTATGGGAAATATGGCGTATGCAGTAAAACTTTAATGACTCAAATATCAATGACCCCTTACCATGGCTGATTCGAACTCGTTTTCATTACGAAAACATGCCTATTCAAATATTCTGAAAATTTTACCCCCAAAAAATGAAAATTTTCAGATATAAAAATTCTAATATTTTTCATATATCTGCTCAAAACATAGATTGTGGGTACTCGTTAGAACCGCCTCGGCGAGGCGGTTCTAACGAGTTCCCACAATCTATGTTTTTGAGCAGAAATAAGAAAAATAATGTATACCCCTGTAAACCCAGGTTTAATGTATAAAAGTGGGGTTTAAGGGGGTCAAAATAATATAGGCATGTTTTCGTGATGTTGAGTCCCTAGGAAGTTCTTCCGGTAACTCAAGAAAACAAATACTGAGGGATATTTAGCGAAAGTTTCATAATTTATTATGAAAATTTATGTTGTGTGTACTCGTCGGAATCACCTCATCGAGGCGAGTCTAAATAGTACATACCTTTAGTTTATAGACGGTTTATCAGTGGCTAAACTACCCATGTCTAGAACAAACTTCCATGGACCAGCGGACTATACTCGTATTTGATAAAGATCGAGGTGCTTCAGTAACCGGCATTAAACAGATGACGACATGTTAAAGCAAGCGGTCATGGTTAAACCCTTTCAATCCTGAGTTTACGAAATGGACTTTTCCAGCACTGAAATGGGGCATGTCCATTGTTGAAAAAAGAGGTGTCAGTAAACAATCAAGAACTTTTACATTCTTTCGTGGAGATTGATCATGAAATATTTTCTACGGTCATTCTCTCCCTTCCGCTGATTCAAGGTGGGCAGTTGTCAGTTTCTGGCAAAAGAATGTGCACAATACTGGTTAACCGCTTAGAGGACTAAGCCTGCCCAGTAAACGTGTGGTTAGGTAAACTGACCGCGCTCGACATGACCCCATTGGGTTGACTGGGCCGTAAAACCTCAACACAAACAAACGGAATGGCAAACAATGCAGATATTGATCAGACTATTCGAGTCGCGTCAGTTGAATCTGCACCGTTTGCAAAAGTATCTGCACTTGTCTGCAGGGATGAAAAGGCTTAGGTATTTTTAACAGGAATGGATACAATTTCGGGGGAGCTGACTCTGTCAAAATGGTTTTGTCTCCCTTCTGAAGAAGAGTCCACTCTTAAAGGGGTCCACTCTAAAAGGAAAGAATCTGCTCCCCTGTGGGAGCAGATTCTTTCCTTTTAGAGTGGACCCCGTTTCAGAAAGGGCTTAGAAAACAAACAGGAGGTCATAAAGTTGTCGCCCTTGCACACAACGGTAGAAAATCTACCAAGTGTATCCAGTCCCCTTAAAACTTAAACTGCTGTGAACGTTTAAGTCCTTTTAGTCAAAGGCGGGCAACAAAAGGTTACCTTAGCCCGCACATTAGCGCCGACTGATCAGGAATTTTATTGCCTGCTGACAGAATCATTCATTACGAGAACATGCATATTTATAGTTTTGACCCCCTTAAACCTCACTTTTATATAGTGAAACTGGGGTTTACAGGGGGAGACATTATTTTTCTTATTTCTGCTCAAAAACATAGATTGTGGGTACGCGTTAGAACCGCCTCGCAGAGGCAGTTCTAACGTGTACCCACAATCTAGGTTTTGAGCAGATATATGCAGAATATCAGATTTTTCTTTCCTGATTTTTTTCATTTTTTGGTGGTAAAATTTTCAGTATCTGTGAATAGGCGTGTTTTCGCTGAGCGAGCAGAGAAGGCTCCGGTTAGACTGTGTGGATGCGCAGCAGGCTGATTTGTGCTTTGTTACTTGCATATGATACTGGCTACTTTTCTCGCATCAAGCATCACTTACTTTACACACTCCTGCCCAATGCCAAAAATGCCTCGTGATATAATTCGGTGTACATGTAGAATACTAACCTTTGTCATGCTGAAGACGGCACGCCCACTTCTAATTTTCAGTAAATCAGATTACTTGATCGAGGTTATTGATACAAATTCAAATTCATATACTTAATGGCAAACAGTGCAGATCCAAATCAGTTTGCAAAGGCGGGGCCTATTTGGGTTCAGCAGGACCAAGGTTAAACAACAAAGACTTATGAAAACATATGATTATGTAACTTGAATATCAGACTGAAAACTATGAAGAAAAATTCTTAAAAGCTGCTTTCTGAAACAAAGGACACAAAAGAATGAAAATCGGAGACTCGGTTTTATTAAGTCTCTTCATAAACAGCTATGTAGTTTGCGAGGCTGTATACGCCCCCTAGCCTCGGCACAATATGAAAACAGCCTATTCAAATATAATGAAAATTTCACAACCAAAAACTGAAACTTTTTAGATAAAAAATCCGATATTTTTCATATTCCTGCTCAAAACATACATTGTAGGTACTCGTTAGAACCGCCTCGGCGTGGCGGTTCTAACGAGTATCCACAGTCTATGTTTTTAGCAAAATAAAAAAAAATAGTATATACCCATGTAAACCCCAGTTTTACTATATAAAAGTGGGGTTTAAGGGGGTCAAAATTATATAAGCGTGTTTTTGTAATGATAAGAGGTATTTGATTTTTCAACTAGAATGGGCTCAATGATCCCAAAGGAAATATAAGCTACACCATGGTGAAGTACGGGGAGACGTTTCAGGGCCGCCATACGGCACTTAACACCAGGTGCAGCGAAGGAAAAAAAATAAAAGGTTGTTTTTGGAAACAAATAACATACAAAAGAATGCAAATCGGAGACTCGGGTTTTATTATGTTTCTTCATACACAGAATCTATTTTAATGACATTTTAAATACTCCTCGTACTGAATAAGACAAAAGATTCCATCAACTTGAATTGATAGAGAGACTTTTAAAAGTAAGCTTTTTGGTGTAATGTATTTACACTCTAAAAATTGGGACAACTTACGGTCTTACCATAATTGTACTAAAATTTGAACAAGCCTATAATACTACATATCTGAAGCCATTTTCAGTAATTTCTGCGGAAAATATACAGAGATTAGTCCTCAGTTGTTTTGAATTATGGGAAATAATTTCCTAGGGAATTGAAAGTCCGACTAAAACCGAGTGCTTCAGCACGAGGTTTTTATTAGGACGTTCAATGCCCGTGGGAATTATTTCCCGTATTCCAAAACAACTGTTGACTAATTTTATTATTACATATACCATAGAATGACGTAGTCATTCTTCTTGCTTAAAGGACGTCATATTGTGCGTCATACGTATGTTACGTGACGTCATATATAAAGGATATTTACTCTTTTGAAGTGAATACCAGAAATATTTTCATCGAGTGCAATGAAAACATCAGTATTTTCACGATTGCGAAGCACGAGTGAAAATTTGTATGCTTTCATTACACGAGATGAAAATGCTTATGGTAATCACTGAAAAAGAGTAAATTTTCTTTTTATTTTATTGTTCACACTTCAATGCGCGCTTCTGACGTTATAACTAACGTCACAAAACAAAACATGACACCTGAAGCGCTGGAAAGAAAAAAAAAATCGGCAAATTGAAATAATCTTATAACCAAAATCTTCCTTACATTCTCACTAAAATATGTATACCAACATTGATATTTTGCACAGAAACAAAAAGGTTTGAAAAAAACTGGTGGGTTCGGCATCTGTTAGGGAAACAATGAAGACAACCGAAGTAATCCGAAACGAGTAGTGAAAATAACATAGACTTGCTATTTTTCACTTCTGAAAATATCATATTCTTTCATTTGTGAAAATATCATTTTTATTCATTTCGGATATATATTTATTTGACCGCTTGCAATAAAATAAAATACTATAACATGACGTCCTTTATGCATTGATAATTTCACACTAGGAAATATTTCGATGTAGGAAATACCATCTATATTTCCTCCGGAATTCTCGGTCAGTATCCATAAGGTGTGAAATATAATTTATTATTCCTAAGAAGAAGTATTTCCTTTAGAACGCTGTCACGCCGCGAAACGAGAGTAAACGACGCTTCATCGCAAAACTTAAATCATAAAAAAAAAATGTCAGAAGAGTACAAAATAGAATCCGAAGAAAAATAACATCATTTTTACGATATGTAATCAAATTATAAAAGTTAATACACACTGACTTTAAAATACTGGAATATTTCCCTTGAGACTTCCCAATCTTACAAACTCGTGGTAATGCACACGTTTGTTTGTTTATCGGAGTTGCAAATCTTTCAGGACATATTTTCTTCATTTTAAACTCAGTGTGCCTTAACCTCTATTTACTACTTGCTGATATATCTTAAAATTCCTTTAGGAGTAGCAACCAGTGTAGACTCTGACCCTGATTATGACCCGGCAAAGAATCAGATCAGTTTATACAGCCAAGTACAATGTATATAGGAATTCTTTAGACCGAGAAAATTTTGACCAGCTAGCGAATATGTACAGGCCGAGCGGTGCACATGCTATGAGGTATATTTTCTTATGTTGAAGTTTGTATGATCTCATACATGAACAGCTTGTCATTTTATTGTGAATCTGGTGACATATGGGAAATAACTATCTGTTAATCCTTGTCCTGCTGAATAAATTAAGAAGCCACGCCCATTTCTAATTTTCAGCCAATTTGATTACCTGATCAAGGTTGTCGATATAGATTCACATACTTAATGACAAACAGTGCAGATCCAGATCAGTTGGCTTCTGAAGAAGCCAACTGATCTGGATCTACACTGTTTGCAAAGGCAGGGTATATCCGGGTTCAGCAGGACAAGGGTTAACATATTTATGCCAACGGTCTAATAATTCACCAGACTTTGTGGACATGCATTTCAGCTTATTGAGCCAAACGTATATAGATCTCAATAATACATTTACCTCTTAGAAACAAAGGAAAATATATTTAAAATTTACCTCTATTTCTTCAACAGTCCCGAAATGGGTCCAATGATCACAAAAGGACCAGAAATATAAACTACCGTTTTCGACCTAATTACCGCACCGTGCGCATAAACTTAAAAAAATACAAGGAAAACTTGTGGTAAAATATGTACCTACCTATACAAATAGTATACTTTTAATAAAAAAAAGATTGGCGAAGACTTATTGTTTGTTTGTGTTGAGGTTTTACAGCCCAGTCAACCCTGTGGGATCATATCGACCGCGGCCAGTTTACCTAACCACACTTTTACTGGGCAGGCTTAGTCCTATTTATCAAATGATGCTTATGCGATGTTTTTTTCTTCTTTCTGATTTTCTTTATGAAAGCAGATGTTGTGGGTACTTATTTGAATTGCATCGACAAGTCGATGCAATTCAAATGGTTACCCACAACATATTACTTTATAAAGAAGTTGACAAACAGTATATTGGCTGTAATCTGAAGACTACGGAATTGCTTGACTGTGCGCTTATAGGGGCATGTGCGGTAATTAGATCGAATACGCTACACTATAGTGAAGTACGAGGAGTCGTTTTATTTTCAGCGCACGTGCAGCTTTAGTGAAGATATAATAGACTTTTAAATGAATGACACTTGAGAGCAATGAAAACACTTACATGTACAGTGTTTACATGACACTGACATAATCATCATATACATGTATAAACGTAGGTTAGTGTATGCAATGCAATGTACACCCAGCAGACTTAGATTAGCCTGCACATCCACTCTGGCTGATCAGTCATCACTGGCGAACAACGAATACTCCGATCTCGATGTGCAGGCTGATCTAAGTCTTCGTCGGGCGCACACGTCTTAAGCTTCATTATCTCACGTTTAGACTCACATTATACAAGCATGGTACCTATATATACATATACACTAATATAATAAACAACAAATTGGCACTAGTATGTGAGGTCAAAAGTCACTAATAAATTATTCTGAAGAAACAAACAAAAATGTTTAAACGTGAGTGGATATACTTGACATGGTGATAACCCAAAGTTCAAAGCTGTTTCCTCTCTTTTCAAAGGGAGACCACCGTTAAAGAAAATAATTTGCCTCCCTGGATACATGTATGAATCCCTTTCAACTGTAGGGTTATAACATTATTTACCCAAAATATTGGGGCAAACAGGCGTTGCAAACAGTGTAGACCCAGATCAGACGCCACAGAATGTGGCGTCTGATCCGGGTCTACACTGTTTGCCACTAATACAGCAGTTTTAGATACATCAGCAGTATAAAAATGGACATAAAGGTGTCATAATATTTAGGGTACATACCGTATTATATATTTTCAGGTCACAGTGACCTGTTTTAGCGGCGTAACCATACACTCAATACCGTATCTATTTTCTTTGAATCATATTCAATGAAACAAAGCTCGACATGAGTTTACTTTTGACAATCGTTTTACCCTAAATATCCGGTCATGGTAAATCCTTACCGTATTTACCCTAAATGTTCGAACACATCAACTTCTTGCAACACTTGTTCTAAAATTTGAACAAGTACAATTTATTACCCGATTTTGTGTCCAGAACTGTTGGATAAGCGGCAATGAATGTAAACCCTGATGAGATGTCGCTTTCTGCGGTGTCTCATCTGGGTCTGGACTGTTTGTTCAAGCCTGCCTGTCCCAATATTTAGGGTTAATACGGTAAGTTTAGAACTCCATTAATTGATTATCCAGAGAAACAAACAGACAATTGTTATCAACTGATATCGTTCCTGGCAATTTCTTCTTCACTTCACACACACACATTTTAATACATAAATATAATTCAAACGACGATTGCGTTAAATCGTTACAGCATGACAAAAGGCCCTACCACGAAAACACGCATATATAGTTTTGACCCCCTTAAACCCCACTTTATACAGTAAAACTGGCGTTTTACAGGGGTATACATTAATTAATTTCTTATTTCTGCTCAAAAACATGGATTGTGGGTACTCGTTAGAATCGCCTCGTCGAGGCGGTTCTAACAAGTACCCACAACCTATGTTTTGAGCAGAAATATGAAAGCTACCAGAATTTTTCATCTGAAAAGTTTCACTTTTTGGTGGTAAAATCTCAATATGGCGTGTTTTCGTAATGCGTGCATTAGAGAATCAGCCTATCAATAATATAAAACTTGAAACATCATTACGAAAACATGCCTATTCAAATATATAGAACATTTCACCCCAAAAAAACTGAAAATTTTCAGATAAAAAACTCTGATATTTTTCATATTTCTGCTCAAAACATAGATTGTGGGTACTCGTTAGAACCGCCTCGGCGAGGCGGTTCTAACGAGTACCCACAATCTATGTTTTGTGCAGAAATAAGAAAAATATTGTATACCCCTGGAAACCCTAGTTTTACTGTATAAAAGTGGGGTTTAAGGGGATCAAAATTATATAGGCGTGTTTTCGTGATGTGAATTAGCTCGTCTAATGGTATGCCATACACATGAAATCAGTCAAAACGTTTGAATAACTATGTTCTCATTAGGATGTTAGAATCATAATAACAGTGTTGCATCATGAAAACATGCCTATATAATTTTTACCTTCTTAAACCTCACTTTATACAGTAAAACTGGTGTTTTACAGGGGTATGCATTATTTTTCTTATTTCTGTTTTTGAGCAGAAACATGAAAAATACCAGAAATTTTAATGGTGGTAAAATTTTCAGTATATTTGAATATGCATGTTTTCATAATGGCAAAACAAAAAGACATATAACCCTTATTAAAATCACTGTTACGCTACATGATGTCATCCCAGATGGGTACAATAAAGGAACCAGTATGTTTTCATTCCAGATGGGTACTATGGAGCAACAGTCGTTCCCTCAAAGTTCAGGCTACAAAGTGCCTTCAGTAATCTTTGAAATTGGTTGGATGTATCTCAAGGTATCACTCACATTTCAAATATAACTTAGCAACGTTTACGCTTAGTGTATCTTCCATCCTGCTTCATGGACGAATCTATACAGTGTTTAACGGAGTGTTTTGTAAAACTGTGGTATTTTATTTAGCATTGAATTCAATAGCAAACATTACAGACTGTGATCAGATACCGCATTCTCCGGCCTTTGATCAGGGTTTGCAATACTCTCTAAATTTCACTTTGTAAGGAGTAAGGCACCAAGGACTAAAACACGATTAACCCAGTTATGCCTTATGGAATTTTCCAATTTCAATTTAGGACTAATACATTTAGTATTTAAAATGGCGTTTTACAAAACTGCATTTTCCGTCTAGAAGCAGCGCTTACAAAGTTGATTTTGCTCCATTCTGAAAAGGGGTCTACCCTAAATGGAAAGAATTTGCTCCCCTTGGAGCCAAAATTCTTTCCTTTTAGAGTAAACCCATTGTTGCCATCGGAACATATTAGAAACGGTATTCAAACGCACAGATCAATGACACTTTCCTCTGTGCCATTCCTTAGTACATGCCAAAAATCCTTGCATCTGGATATTTTAGTGATCATTCTAACCGAAGACACTGTTACTAACCAAGGTTTTTCTTATTCCTCCAAGAAAAATACAATGTGACACCTAATTAGAATCGTCTTACTGAGGTGATTCTAAGGTTACACAACAACAAATGGTTACATGGTGAAATAAAGCATTAGTACTATGGATATCCTGCTAGTCTGAACTTTTCATGCATCAATGTTTCCGTTTACGCGCTTCAGCCTTCGGCGTGTCTGTCATGAGTCACACTTGGAAGGTATTTTCTGAATTTAAAACACGATCAAACACGGTCGATCTGATCACAATCTCGTAAAGTCATCACTGTCGATATCATACCGTGACAGTCTCCGAGGTCTGTCAGTTTGGCCTGTGTAAATTGTTGTCACTCCAACTGGGTCCGACATTCTACATGGACTTCCGTTTGTATTTACCGTGCTACCGTTTCTGTAATTTCCGTTTGTAAACGCATTGCTATTTCGATATGGCGAACAGTCACTTGAATCTCTGTCCCTGCGTAAATTTCCGTTCAAAATTTGTTCGCTATGTCCATGCCCGTTTGTCAACTGATCACTGTTTCGCCCAGTTTTGTAAGGATCTCCATTCTTGTAATTATGAAGATCTTCAAAATACGCTTGCAAGTCTTCAGCAGCCTTTGACTGTCCATTTTGATTTGGACTATCCGCATTGGCATCATGGCTGCCACCATTCTGCTGGTTCCCGGTGCTATTGCTGTTATAAACATTAGATTTGAGGGTATCAGCAGCACTCCCATTGACACGACTCTCGCCTTTGGATGAAGTTGTATCGGATATAAAAGCTTTTATTGGACCCTTCCTTCTCTTGAATTTTCCAGTCTTTATTAATAAAATCCAAGACATTCTCACTTCTGGATTGAAGCAGCAGCGGAAAATAAATATAAGGAATCCTTGCAAGGAATTCAGAATAGTAAAAAGGTAATTTATTACTAGTTTTGCCTCACTGATTGCAAATGGACCAAACACCCAGGTGACACCGAGTAAAGTCATCACGGTGAAGGCACCTCGGATCTGAGCCGGGTTCAAGCTGTCGGAATTGCTGACCTGTCCGTGGAATCGTGGGCGTAGAATAACTCTGGACACCATGATAAATATTGCGATATTGATGAGTAAGATCAAACAAGCTGGTCCTAGTAGTGCAATGTAAAATGCTAGCGGATTACCGTGAGACAGGAAACACCTGGAATTAAATAAAATATCTCATTATATTAATGATTTATTTTACAGTCGAACCTCAGTAGCTCGAACACCGATGGTTCGTTTACCATGGCTAATTTGAACTCATTTTTGAGTCCCTACGAAATTCTTCCGCAAGCTCAAGAAAACAAATATTTAGGGAAATTTTCTTATTTCATCATGTAATTGTATGTTGTGTGTACTCATTAGAATTGCCTCATCGAGGCAATTCTAATGAGTACACTCCGCATACAATTATTGTGAAGAAAATAAAAAAAAATCCCTAAATTATCGCTATTTGCTTCCTGACCTGGCACCATGATTAACCCTCAGTGGCTCGAACTACCCATGTCTCGAACAATTTTCTATGGTCCCAAAGATGTTCGAGCCATTGAAATTCGACTGTACATGCTAATATTGCCTGTTTACAATATAGTTGGCGACTTTTGAATGATAGTTGGGTCCTTTTCATTTGAGATAAGGTGCTGCTTTGCGTTCTGATTTCATGTAATAAACCCTAGCAGTATGCAGCGTCTGATCAGGGTCTCCACTGTTTGCATCGAATAAAGGAATTTCTATAAAACATGGTTATAAAACAAATTAACCATACACCCCTTCTACTGGAAATGGTTCGGTCCAAAGCGTAAAGGTAGAAGAGTCTACTCGGCATAAATGGGTTAAACCCTTATCGGGTGCTTTGGGAGGGCTGTGCACCGTGACTGAGATCTTTTCTTGGTATTGTGCACCGTGACTGAGATCTTTTCTTGGTATTGTGCACCGTGACTGAGATCTTTTCTTGGTATTGTGCACAGTGACTGAGATCTTTTCTTGGTATCTCCGAATTTATTTAGCCTACTGTACAACAAACCTATATAATTTTGACCCCCTTAAACCCCACTTTTATATAGTAAAACTGGGGTTTACAGGGGTATACATTAGTTTTCTTATTTCTGCTCAAAAACATAGATTGTGGGTACTCATTAGAATCGCCTCCTAGAGGCGGTTCTAACGAGTACCCACAATCTATATTTTGAGCAGAAATATTAAAACTTTAAGAATTTTTATCAGTTTTTTTTTCATTTTCTGGTGGTAAAATTTTTAGTATATTTGAATAAGCATGTTTTCGATATAAATAAAATTCTTAAAATTTAAAGTATTCTTTTATTTTGAAGCCTTACACCCAGCCCGTCCTTATTCCTTTACTCTCCCTTTCTAACTTAATAAGTTTGAGAATTTACAAGTTTGAGTTCTGCTAAGGAAGCAAAATCTAATATGGAGTACTCAGGAAATACCAAAATTACGAATCAGAGCCCTTAAGGGTTTGATAACATGAAATAACAATACAACACTTCCTCGACAACCGAATGAGGAAACGAAGAGGCAGGAATACCATCTTGGATGGGCAAACAACAAAGCCT
The DNA here is from genome assembly GCA_964016985.1 of Anodontia alba. NCBI lineage: Eukaryota > Metazoa > Mollusca > Bivalvia > Lucinida > Lucinidae > Anodontia > Anodontia alba. Next base: position 1,305,585 of record OZ024828.1, on the reverse strand, counting down.
TGTTAAATTTAAACCTGGGTTTTCCAACCGTCGCAATAAGTTCAAATATACTTGCAACTCTGTAGTTGCGCAGAGCCTGGTGTAGTAGTAGAAATCTGATGGACTGCTAATGTTGACAAAGAGAAATGCCGGACATGGCGATTTGTTTTATGTCTTACCTTGTGTTATTTTGTTCTTGTGTTTTTCAGTCCTTTTAGCATAGCGATTACCTCGCTTGCGGAAGAGAGAGCTAATCTTAGTGCTTTTCATACGTTTGTTCGATTTGTGCTTGTTTGGATTTTTCGGTTTCCTCTTCCTCTTGGTGTCTGGGAAGAGCTGCGGTTTGTGATTGTGGCAATCCCTGGACTTTTCTCTTACTTTTTTTTATACATGTATTAATCCCAACACAGCATATAAACATATGTTCAGGAGTTAAGGCTACGGCAGTGTTCCGAATTTGGGATTCCAATACAACACAAAAGGGAAGATACCCAGGAGATGCCACAAACATGAAGCACAGCTCCCATCCCGAGGCACCAAAAGAAGTAGATATAACAATGAAAAAGCAAATGCCATATTAGATTACCGACGCATAAATGAAGAACTGCAACAGACGAACTGCTATAGAGGAAAGTCAGGAGTTTGTACAAAGTATACAAATACCCTCAGTTTTTTTTACGAGTTGGTGTATAATAATGCAAAGTACTTCGAACCATTGTTAACCCGTTTTTTGTGCTTACGTGTCTATATCTATATGCCTGGGTGAAGCTTACTCTATGACTAGCATCAAAGTTACACTATAACCAGGAAGGAAGAGGTATTCCACCATATGATCCAAAAATGAAGGAAATGTATAATATCTGAGCCCTGCGCACATTACGAAAACACACCTATTCAAATATATTGAAAATTTCAGCACCAAGGACGGAAAGTTTTCAGATAAAAAGTCTGATATTTGTTTCATATTTCTGCTCAAAACATAGATTGTGGGTACTCGTTAGAACCACCTCGTCGAGGCGGTTCTAACGAGTACCCACAATCTATGTTTTTGAGCAGAAATAAGAAAACTAATGTATACCCCTGTAAACCCTAGTTTTACTATATAAAAATGGGATTTAAGGGAGTAAAAACTATATAGATGTGTTTTCGTAATGCAGGTGCTAATCAGTCTTCGCTGGTGCCCTGTTGATATCTACACCCCCCAGACATCTTCAGGCGGACAGCGTTGACTGACCATACTGTGCATATGCGCAGGCTGATAGAGTCTTTGGTGTGTGCACATACATGTATCACATTCTCTCATGTTCCTGGCTTTCTTATACTTACAGCTCTGTTGTGGTCTTATAATTGTCAGTATTTACTGCTACTGTGATTATTACAATAACAGCAGGAATTCCTGCAATAAAACAAAAATAATGTTCATTGTGATGCAATACAAACATAATTTTCTGTCTGTCTGTCTCTCTCTGTCTCCCCCCACTCTCCATCTCTCTCTCTCTCACACACACACACACACACACACACACACACACACACACACACACACACACACACACACACCTGCACACATACAGAGTATTTTATCTACAAGGACGTTACTGCGATAACATTGAAAAAGAGGTTTTCGAAAGCTACCAATGTGTATGTACAAACTCGTGATAATGTAAAATAAAATAAGGGTGGAAATTTATTCTGAAAAGAGGAATCTTTTAGATAAACCAAAAAAAAAGAGAGAAAAAAAGAAAAGACGACCTCTGACATTAAGCCTTTCACCCATGCGTTTCTGAAGTGGACTGTTCGAATCTTGAATTTGTCCACTAATGTACATAGTGGTTTCCATTTAAAAAAAAAAAACAGAATAACAAACAGTGTATAGCCTAATGAGACGGCTGATAACAAGCCGTCTCGTCTGAATCTACACTATTTGTACAGGTGTCTGATTTAGTCTGCCGGACTGAAAGGTTAAATAAATGTCATAAGTTTTTAACTGCTAACTTTTCTAAGTTTTATCGTCGTCATTTTGCATTAATGTTCAAATACAACGTTGGTTTGAAAACACACAAGAAGGTCTATCGGAACCTGATTTTACGGGGACTGAGTCCAAATGAGTGTTCGCAAATAAAATGTATAAAGACAAAAAAAAAAAAAAAAAAAAAAAAAAGAAAGAAAGTCACTCGCAGCAAAAATGTAGTTTACAACATGAATAAGACTCGACAAATTGCATGCATTGTTCTTGTATAACCGAGTTATGTTTGATAACTCCTGTTATAGTTTAATATTACACAAACGACATTTGTAGAGAGGTTTATTCGCTGCTTTTGTTGTAAGATGATTTTCCAAACTGTATTATCTTAACATGTGATCTTACCCCAAGCTGCTATACATCGCTTTAGCATGAAGTATCCGGAATATTTTGTAAAGACTTTAATAAGCGCCTGGTACATATTGACTGCCTCCACAAGCATCCACATGAGTGTGGTCAGCAAGAAATAGTGCAGAAGCACAGCTACGACCTGGAAAGGTGCAAATGAATAGTAATGTCAGAACATGTTTAAAACTTCTTTTTTCTTGGACATATTAATCTCATTGCCAGTTTAGCATTAAACTACTATGCTTATACAGAACAAATACAGCCCAGCGGGCACATGACGTAAATATAACGTCGCAACAACGTCGATGCAACGTCATGACGTTGCATCGACGTTGAGGCGACGTTATATTTACGTCATGTGCCTGCCGGGAGAACTTCGATGACGTTTATGTCGCACCTGCATATCAAAATCTGAGAACAAGCACCAGAAACGTTGCATTACGAAAACACGCCTATTCAAATTTACTGAAAATTTCACCACCAAAAACTGAAAGTTTTCAGATAAAAATTCTGATATTTTTTTTCATACTTCTGTTTCAAAACATAAATTGTGGATACTCGTTAGAACCGCCTCGCCGAGGCGGTTCTAACGAGTACCAACAATCTATGTTTTTGAGCAGAAATAAGAAAATTAATGTATACCCCTGTAAACCCCAGTTTTACTACATAAAAGTGGGATTTAAGAGGGTCAAAATTATAGGTATGTTTTCGTGATGTCATCCTTGTTTAGCTCAGTGAGATAAAACAATCAGTGAAGTGCAACTAACTGTAAAGTTTTACAATTTGTAGACTTCATTTAGGTAGGATCCTAAGGTAGTCACTAGGGTGGACATAAGTACACAGACATACGGACGGAAACTTGCATGCCTATGTCGCCCTTGCTAACGCAGGAGCAACAAGAACGAATTTACGTCCAGAGCACTTGGCACCTTCGTCTTTCTCCGTTTTCTACAGTGTGTTTCACAGTGGTGAAAGGGTGTATTATACTTTAATTTATTATCAAACATTAAAATTCATAGAATATTGTAATAGTCTTAATTATAGCAAATGCAAATTTATGATTCAAGTTTAATTTAAAACAAAATAATAAAACGGTCAGTAATATGCAAAATTGGATAAAGGAAGGTTACGGAGCTGAAATTCGGCCAGTGTCTCCAATATACACAACAGAGCGACAAAATCAACAAATATTATCAAATATTGTTTTTGGCACAAACCTTGCACATATCATCTCCTGAAATGGACAGCGAACTCTCTGAACCTAGTATGAAAGCCGCATTCATAAGGAGCATGGACGTACAAAGGTTCATCAGAATCTTCCCAGATTTCTCCCGATTTAAACATCTGAAACAAAAAATAACTTACAAATTTCTAGCTGTATTATAGATCATTTTCTGGTAACAAATGAGCCACGTCATGAGAATTGTATGTTCAGGACATATGCGAAAAGAAAAGTAACACATTCTGAATAGGACCTTTCCTATACGTAATTATACATGTATTCTACGTTACCTAATGATTTCGAAAGCGGACAGTGAATGTTCTGATCAGACTGCGTGGATGGGCCTTTGTTGAACGCATATACTCTAAAGACACATTTTCGCATGACGCGGCTCAAATCACGTGTATTCATGTGGTGTGAGTTTGTAAGCTATCCAAAATAAGGTAGCATTAAGGAAAACGTATAGTGTTAGAAAATCTGAATCCGTTCCTAGTCGGAGATACTGAGTCGCATGTAGGCGAGACATCTAGAAAAATAAATATACATTATGGGATATTCTGGACGGTGCAGCCTGCTTGAAAAATTTATGTCATATGATCTTCATGATTATGTAGACTGTTCAAAGATCAAGTTGGTTTGTGTTTTTGTTTAAACTACAGATTAACCTATGTGTAACATTTTGTGTCGTCTCACACAGAACTAGAGAAAAGCAACATATGAGTGAGTTGATACGAGAACCATTACGAAAACACGCCTATTCAAATATATAGAAACTTTCTTCTCAAAAAACTGAAAATTTTCAGATGAAAAACTCTGATATTTTTCATATTTCTGTTTAAAACATAGATTGTGGGTACTCGTTAGAACCGCCTCGACGAGGCGATTCCAACGAGTACCCACAATCTATGTTTTTGAGCAGAAATAAGAAAAATAATGTATACCCCTGTAAACCCCAGTTTTACTAAATAAAAGTGGGGCTTAAGGGGGTTAAAATTATATAGGCATGTTTTCGTGATGCTATGAAATCGCCTGTTTTGAGCAGAAATAAGAAAAATAATGTATACCCCTGTAAACCCCAGTTTCACTATATAGAGTTGGGGTTTAAGGGGGTCAAAATTATATAGGTATGTTTTCGTGATGATTACGAAAACTAGCCTATTCAACTATACTGAAAATTTTATTACCAAAAAATGAAACTTTTTAGATAAAAAGATTCTGATATTTATCATATTTCTGCTTAAAACCTCGATTGTGGGTACTCGTTAGAACCGCTTCGGCGAGGCGGTTGTAACGAGTACCCACAATCTATATTTTTGAGCAGAAATAAGAAAAATAATGTATACCCCGTTAAACCCCAGTTTTACTATATAAAAGTCGGGTTTAAGGGGCTCTACATTATATAGGCATGTTTTCGTGATGAAATACAGAAATTAAGGACGATGTGGTAAAAAGTGAATGACAGCGCAGAATCAGAAGATATATCTATCAGGTGTTATTCAGGAAGGCGCGGGCTGTTAGAAAAGTTAAATGAGGTAGTTGTTATGAAGATTTTGATTTAGAAGATTTAGGCTGTTCAAAAATCTGTATGAAGTGATATACTTGAATTAGCAGAACGTCCGAAAATCAATATCAGGTGTTATTTAGTGTGCTGATCACTTTTTGAAAAAATCCATATCCAGTGGGATTCTGACAAATATAGGCTATCACAAAAGTTTAAATCATGTGCTAGTCTGGATAATATAAAAAGAAGAATAAGAAGATTAGTTAATATTACCGGTCATTAGGAAATCGGAGAAAAAATATAGTAAAGAGGTATACACCGATTTTCGTGATTTTGTTTATTCTTTGTTTCCAAAAGCAATCCTTTTTGACTTTTATTGTACTGCGATGTTAATACAAACATCCTAGATGAACCCAGAAAAGTATAGGATAAATGAAACAAAAAAGGTACGAGAAAAGTCCAGGGAGTGCCACAATCACAAAACGCAGCCCATCCCAGACCCCAAGAGGAAGAGGAAACCGACAAATCCAAACAAGCACAAATCGAACAAACGTACGAAAAGCACTAAGATTAGCTCTCCCTTCCCCAAGCGAGGTAATCGCAATACTAAAAGGACTGAAAAACACAAGAACAAAATGACACACGGAAAGACATACAACAAATCGCCTCGTAGAATAAACCACAAAGCAAAAAAAAGAGTAAGACTAACACCGGGACCACCGCCCTAGAACGGTCAGCACAGTAAACGACCGAGGGGGGGGGGGGGGGGATTTAAAGCACCTCCACAGCTAGCTAACTTCACCCTGGGTCCCGATGCTACTCTTAATACAGAAACACATAAAAAATCGGTTCGCATAAAGGCTCCCAACTCAGTCAATGCATCACAGTCAATGCATACCACAATATAGCAGACCATCACGAAACCATACCTATATAATTTTGACCCCCTTGAACCCAACTTTTATATAGAAAAACCGGGATTTACAGGGGTATACATTATTTTTCTTATTTCTGCTCAAAAACATAGGTTGTGCGTACTCGTTAGAACCGCCTCGGTGATGCGGTTCTAACGAGTACAACTATCTATGTTTTGAGCAGAAATATAAAGAGAATATCAGATTTTTTTATATGAAAATTTTCATTTTTTGGTGGTAAAATTTTCAATATATTTGAATAGGGGTGTTTTTGTAGTGTAGTGACCAAAGCTCACATACCCGCGGCCATAGCTATTAGAGGTATGTTGAACCAATTTAGTTGGTGCAAAGTTCCCTTAGTAGTGCATGGGAGAGATGGGAAAAAGAAAAAAATCTCGACATCTTGGTTTTCTCTTACACCACATACAACATCATTGTCAGGGTGTATACAAAATTTGAAGACTCTGGCTAATAACAGGTGAGAAATATGTGATGGATTTCTATGAGCAAGAAACAAAATGGACAAATAAAGAGAATGATAAATATGAGGCTGCTGACTCTCTTTACACATTACGACTAGATATAACCAACCTTTGTAGCAAATTTCAAAATCCTACGTGCAGTATATTCCTGAGAAATATTTTACGAAAATGTTTATTGGCGAAAAAAAAATGGACAAATACAGTTAATGATAAGCATGCGGATACTGACTCTCTCTTACATGATGCAAGTATAGTACCAAATGTTTGTACGAAATTTCAAAATCCTAGATGCAGCAGTGCCTGAGAAATCTTTGACGAAAGGTTTTTATTGGAGAAAAAGAAAAATTGGACAAATAAAGGTAATGATATTAAGAATGAGGATCCTGATTCTCTCTTACACGACACAAATAGTTATACCTAATGCTTCTAATAAATTTCAAAATCCTATGTGCAGTAGTTTTTGAGAAATCTTTGACAAAATATTCCCTATGCATTGCAATGGAGTGAGAGATGGAAAAAAGGAAAAAGGTGAAAAAAAGTAAAACAAATTTCAGCATCATGGTTTTCTTTTACACATGATACTTTGACCCTCTGTAGGAATATACAAAATTTGACGAGTCTGGCTCTTGTAGAAGCTGAGAAATCTGTGACGAAACATTTTATTGGAGACAAAAACGAAAAAGGGACAAATATAAGGAATGATAAGAATGAGGATGCTGATTCTGTCTTACACAGTATAACAAGTCATAACCAATGTTTCTACAAAATTTCAAAATCTTAGGCGCAGTTAATCTTGAGAAATCTTTGACGAAAAAAAATATTGAAGATAAAAAAGGACAAATAAAGGAACGTTAAGCATGAGGGTTTGGTTCTGTCTTACACAATACAAAAAGTTATACCCAATGGTACTAAATTTCAAAATCCCAGTACAGTAGTGCTGAGAAATCTTTGACGAAAAATTTCATTGGAGAAAAAAATTAGACAAATAAAAAGAATGATAAGCCTGAGAATTCTGATTCTCTCTTACAAGATACAAGTAGTCTTTTCCAATGTATGTACCAAAGTTAAAAATCCTAAGTGCAGTAGTTCCTGAGAAATCTTTGATACAAATTACCATATGCATTACATTGGAGTGAGAGATTGAAGAAAAAAAGATAAAGGTAAAAAGAAGTCTGTGTTTCACTGAGACTCTTTCATTGTTCTGTGAACAGTGGTCTAGTCTAAAAGAAAACAAAATGCTCTCCCTGTAAGTTCCGCTTAAGTGGGCGTATGCTAGTCGGCGTATGCAGGCCTACAGACTACAACACTGACATATGATGTCTCTATGAAACAGAGACTCTGCTTTTTGTTGTTTTATGTGTTCTGTATTTCCAACGGCAACCTTTATACATTTTATTAGATCCTTTTTCAGAAGGAGGCACGCTATTTTCAGAAGCGGACAAGAACGGTTTAAACAGCTTGCAAGTTATTTCTTCAAATTGTTTAAGATTGACAAATAATTTTGTCGCGTTGGTAAAACGGTGTCATTGGGCGGGGTTTAGAAAATTCTCAAATGATATATTTTACAACCATGACAACTGTGGAAAATACTTAATCATACTGTTCAAGTATGAACACTTCACAAGAACTACATTTCACTAGTATATCTCGCATATCAAGAAAGAATAAAATCTTCGACCACAAACGCCATGCAATATTTCTTAGACGGATATAAGATGATAAATAAAGCGTCACTATATAGAATCAACTGTACGTATTCCACACTTGCACTCTTAGTATGATCATGATAATTTACCTGACAAAAATCAGATCGATCAAAATACAGTGAAGCAAGCAGTACACTTGTGATAAGGTCAAGAACACAATATGATATTTGTATGCCTGGTCTGCATATAAGCGGCCTAGTTGCATGCACAAGATATTTAAATCCAACTACACAAAGTGCTAATGAGGTTTGGCATCAATATTGATAAATGAAGGTACTTAAAGGTTTAAATGGAAATGTTATACGCACAGGGAGCACTGGGAAATACAATACAAAGCACATTACAGTGTTCAATACAACCGCACATCAGGACGAAGACAAAGGAATGCTGGGAATAATTATTGTACATAAGAGTTTCAAACCAAGCTTCCAAGATGCATCCCTACCTTGTTAGTGAATAGTAGCGAGGTCTGAATAAAACATAGTAGCGAGGTCTGAATAAAACATAGTAGCAAGGTCTAAATAAAACATAGAAACGAGCTTAAAATCATAGAACTTTAAAAACAACATATAATAAATCGCCCTCGTTAAAACAAAGCAAATTCTAAATAATAACAATGTATAGAAAAATAATTTTGCGAGGTGTGAATGTGGTATGGATAAAGTAGAGAGATATCAAGTAGTGTTACACTGTTCATTGTTGTTTAAGTGATCAAAATGACAGACAGTTTCACGCTTCCACTGGTTTTCCGTAATAGATGGTGTGTCTGTGGTGACAGTGAAAAAAAAAATGATTCAAATATGAAGCTGTCACGCCTAGGATTACATTTAAAAGCTAGGATTTACTCTAAAATATATATTTGTGTATTTAAGAACATTGGTACACAGTTCCAGCGAGCGAATCAGCTATACTTTAGGTCATAGTCTGATAATCTGAGCAGACAATTCTTCTTTTGAATAGTAAGATGCTTTTGAAAATATATATGTAAGCAACTATAACTGGCAAAAAAGAACTATGTATAAAATATGGTTCTTTTTGCTGAATCATATTTACCTAAAGCTCATATCAAAAGACGAATTTTCACTTACTGTGACGATTTCGGTTCTCACTGAGAACCATCAGACTGTTACCTTGAACTCGTGATGTCATAGGACATCACAAGAAAAAGGAAAATACTTAAGGTGTCGTGCATGAAATCCAGTGTCACATTTGAGAATCAAAATACATAGGTGAAACGGGCAGAAAATTCTACATGAGACTTAGTGAACATCAGAATGATGTCAAAGTACCACATGTATACACCAGGTCAGCGCCAAAGTCATCTGAAACATGTTTTAACAAATGTGCAGTTAGAATAATCAGAGACTCAGACAAGGCAAAGAAGCCGTCAGGATCAGTCAGTCTCTACGCGCCATGAACCGGTACCAAGGGGCATACAACCTGAGCAGCATCTACAGGGTTTTGTTTAATACTAGTAACCAGTCTAGTTGTAAGCAGTCCATGTCCCAGGGAGATGATGGTTCTCGATGCGAACCGAAACTGTCACAGTTAGTGAAAATTCTTCTTTGGATACGATCAAAAGAATTATTTGTATTAACAGTTCCTTCCAATTTCACCATCATATTAAACTGCTCATGTGACTAGCTCAAGCTCAATTTTCGAAAAATAACCTGAGCTAAAGAAGCTAATAGTAAGTTGTACCAATGCACACCATGTATACCAATGATTAATTTTCACCAAATGTACGCTTACATTTAGAACTCTCTGTCACAGCAGAATAAAAATCTCTCAATCTGGTGCCAACAACTTAATTTTAAACGTGGAACACACTACATCAATTTGCTTATGATGGCATACATTCTGTTATTCTATAAAGCTAATGAGCTGTCAAATGAAATATTTAACTAAGGCAAGGAACGGTATGGCGGTGATTCGGGCCACAGATACAGTGAGACATAATCTTACACTTTTTTCTTGATTACGCGTACCTGGCCGCAGTCGTCTGTGATCGGAATAACCCAGATTCTGCTAGACGTTTTCTCCAGCATAAAATTCGTAGAAAGACTCGAAAGTTATACTGTCTCTTAGTTCTGAGAAGTTGATGCATACATTTATTCTATTTCGACTCAATGCAAGACTGGACAGCCTCAATGAGGAATCAATATGTGGGCCGCGCCATGCGAAAACATGTCTTTGGGTTTAAATTAACAGCGAAGGCAGAGATCAGGCTGCGCATCCGCCTTCGCTGTCCGCTAAAAGACTTATTGGACACTATAAAATGTATCAATGATCAGCAAATGCCTAGTTGATACTTTGCGCATGCGGTGGATGAATCTGAATCTGCGCAAGCTCGAAGAATTCTATTTGTTTGGCACAGCCCGTGTGTAGCTGGAACTCTATCAGGATTAAGGGCGATGTTAATTAATACACATAAAAGCAGGTTCAAGAACCGACCCAACACCCAACACTTCTTGTGTTGACCGTTCGAAGGCGGTACCCAGTCAGCATTTTACGTAAATCTATATCGGGCCGTCATCGGCCCGTCAGGGTAGCTGACGGGCCGATGACGGCCCGATGTAGATTTACGTAGAATGCTAGCTGGGTATTTCTATTGCAGCTCCTTTTCGTGTGTTTGTTCTGATTTCAATTTAGTGTTTTTGTTGTCATATCACGTCACCCAATCATTATCCGGTACCTTGCGAGGGCTGTCTTCAGTGACCGTAGCATTTTCTAGGTATTTCCATATCTATTTTTTGACTCTGATACGTTCGAGTCAGCTAGAATTTCCAGATGGAGATTTCGATTTTATTCCTAGAAGATGCAGTTCTATCAATATAAAAGACGTTCTTATAACAAGGCATATGATGAATAATTATGTTACTAACACTGGTTGCCATCTGTTGTTTTTGTGACTGTTAACTTGTATTTGTTTGTCTTTCCCTTTGAGGTTGGGAAGTTGCTGTAGACCTGATTATATCAGTTACGGAATGCATTTATTTATTTTTTTATCTACTAATCTTTAAATGTATCGTCTTAAAAGACTGAATAATTCTTTTATGGTCGACGTCCTGCAGTTTTTCATAGACGCGGTCATTGTGCCACCCTGAGAACTTCAGTCTGACTTCAAATTGTATGAGAATAAAGGTACCAGTCTGCAGGACGTTTCTTTATCTCTGATAGATTTGCATTCAAGCTCTTGGAATTTTGCAAGTGATTACTTGTATGGTATCAACGAAATATTCTGACGAAGTAATGTGTATGACAAGTATCCAGAACTGATATGCCATGTAATGCGGTTGCGTAAGATAAGTAATACTTAAAAGAAAAGATAACTCGTTCTACCTAGACTGGTTTACTATGCAGGCAATTCACAACTTTCAGAACGTAATGCTGAAGCTTAGGTTAATACTTTCATTCCTGAGTTTCTGAAGTAGACTATGCCATCTTTGAATCTGGTCAAAGCCATTTTTCTAAATAGGGTTCTCAATCAAAATTGAAAACAGTTTGGCTAACTGTGTGTATCCTGACGAGACGGCTCGTCTAATCAGTACCTACATTGTTAGCACAAATATTGTTCTGATCTGCAGGGCTGAAAGGGTTAAAGGGTAAACATATGAAATGTATAATGCTATAACGATTACTCACCGGAAGAGAGAGTATGTGATGATTGTCAGAAGAAGGCCAATCATAGATATACCACTTCCAATATAAGCTATGAACGTCAGAATCTGCTCGTGTTGCTCGGAAAGCATATAAGTAGGAGAGGGATCCTTAAATCATAGAGAAAATATGTAAAATACTGTCCAGGCAGAAAACACATTGTAAACTACAGGCCCAATGGGCCAGAAATTGCTCACCTGGATAAGGCTGGTCATGATATGTTACATTGTGCCATGGTAGCCATCTTGGCTATTAGATCAGATTGCCTTTAGCAAATCAGAATCTGATGTTGTTTGAAGAGTTTCAAGGTTGCCGCCATGGCCACCATCTTAGATATTGGAACTGAACGACTTTAACAATTCTGAAGACCCATAACACCCCAATCCTTCCATCAAATTTAAGCTCAATCCGACTTATCGTTCGAAAGCAGATGTGATTTGAAGATTTTCAAGATGGCTGCCATGGTGGCCAGCTTGGACATTAGAACGTAACCGTTTTAGCAATTCTAAATCTCCATGTTGCCCCAATGCTTTCCATTAAGTTTTGGCTCCACCCGACTTACCGTTCCGGAGCAGATAACAATTGAAGACTTTTAAGATGGCCACCTTGGCGGCCATCTTGGATATCGTAAAAATTTGTAGCAGTCCTTATCTCCATGTTGCCCTAATACCTCCCACTAAGTTTTGGCTCGTTTCCACTTACCATTCGGGAGCAGATGTAGTTTTAAGATTTTCAAGATGTCCCCCCGTGGTGGCCATCTTAAATATCGGAACAGAACGATTGTAACAATTCTGAATCTCGATGTTGCTATGATGCCACTAATATAGTTTAAGCTCCATCCAACTTACGGATTAGGAGGAGATGTTTTTGAAGACTTTCAAGATGACCACCGTGGCGGCCATCTTGAATATCAGAACGAAGCGATTTTAGCAATTCTGAATCTCCATGTCTCCCCAGTGCCTTATGATCAAGTTTCAGCTAAATCCGACACCATTCTGGAGCAGATCTCATTTGAAGATTTTGAAGACGACAACAATGGCGGCTACGTTGGATATCGGAACAGAACGATTTTAGCAGTTCTGTATATCCATGTCGCTCTGATACCTCCCATCAAGTTTTAGCTCAAACTGACTTACGGTTTGGCAGAGAATGTGTTGTTTGAAGAATTTTAAGATGGCCACTATATGGGCTATCTTGGATTTCGGAACGGAACAATTTTAGTAATTCTGACTCTCCATGTCACCCTAATACTTCTCACCAAACTCGGGCTCAATCCAACTTAGCGTTCGGGAGCAGATGTGGTTTGAAGATTTTCAAGCAGGCCGCCATGGCGTTCAGCTTGGATATCGGAAGGGAACGTCTTTAGCAATTCTGAATTTACATGTCCTCTCAAAACATTGGGCTCAATCTGACTTAGGGTCCGGGAGCAGATGTGGTTTGAAGATTTATAAGATAGCTGCCACGGCGGCCATCTTGGATATCGAAACAGAACGTTTTTAGTTATCTCAGATGCTTCCCATCAGGCTTCTGTTCAATCTGACTTCTAAGGCGGTGGTCCCGGTGTTAGTCTTACTCTTTGTTGCTTTGTGGCTTATTCTACGAGGCGATTTGTTTTATGTCTTACCTTATGTCATTTTGTTCTTGTGTTTTTAGTCCTTTTAGCATTGCGATTACCTCGCTTGGGGACGAGAGAGCTAATCTTAGTGTTTTCGTACGTTTGTTCGATTTGTGCTTGTTTAGATTTGTCGGTTCCCTCTTCCTCTTGGGGTCTGGGAAGGGCTGCGGTTTGTGATTGTGGCACTCCCTGGACTTTTCCGTTACCTTTTTTTTACAGTTTGGGCATGTCATTTGAAGAATTTCAAGATGGCCGCCATGGCAGCCATCTTCGATATAAGAACGGAACGATTTTAGTAATTCTTAATTTTATGTCACTCCGATGCATCCCATCAAGTTCAGGCTCAATCTGACTTACGGTTTGGGAGGATATGTTGCTTGAAGATTTTTAAGATGGCTACCACGGCTGCCATCTTGTTTATTGGAACGGAACGATTTTAGCAATTCTTTATTTCTATGTCTCTCAGAATCCTGTCATCAGGTTTCGTCTAAATCTGACCACCGGTTTGGGAGGAGTTGTCGACTGAAGAATTTTGGATAACAGAACAGAACGATTTTAGCAATCCTGAATCGCTACGTCGCTCCGTTGCGTCCCATCAAGTTTCAGCTCAATCTGACTTATGGTTTGAGAGTATACAATGTATGTCGTTTGAAGAATTTCAAAATGGCAGCTATAGCGGCCATCTTTGATATCAGAACAGAACGATTTTAGCAACTCTGAATCTCTATGTGTCTCCGATGCCTCTAATCAAATTTCGGCAATCCGACTTACAGTTTGGCAGGAGATGTCGTTTGAACAATTTCAAGATGGCGGCCGTGGCGGCATATTGGATTGGAACGGAACAATTTCAGCAATTCTGAATCTCCTTGTAGCCACAATGCCTCCCACCAAGTTCCAGTTCAATCTGACTTACGATTCTGGAGGAGAGATCGAAAATGTGAAACATCACGAAAACATGCCTATATAATTTTGACCCCCTCAAACTCCACTTTTATAAAGTAAAACTGGGGTTTACAGGGGTATATAGAATTTTTCTTATTTCCGCTCAAAAACATAGATTGTGGATACTCGTTAGAACCGCCTCGCCGAGGCGGTTCTAACGAGTACCCACAATCTATGTTTTGAGCAGAAATAGGAAAAATATCAGAGTTTTTCATCTGAAAATTTTCAGTTTTTGGAGATGAAATTTTCTATATATTTGAACAGGCGTGTTTTCGTAATGAGCTAACGGCGGACGGACGGACAACAGTCCACGGCATAAATTGGCCTGGAGCAAAGCTCAAGGTCAGCTAATACAGGACAAATGAATATACCTTTTAATTTTATCTCACTTCTTTCATGATCAACCAAAAACATAATAGTATTGGGAATAAAATATCCCTTTATTTGATAGATGTATCAAGTGTTCAGCAAATAAGACAGAAAAATATAGTTTAGCAACAACCTAAGAAAATCGGACATCGCTACGAATATACGGACAACAACCTCAGTATCCGTATAGTCTGATTAGAACTACCGTTTACCGCGTACAGAAATATTGTATACTTATGGTTTCAAATCAGGTCATCGAATATGATGCGCCAACTAAGTTGAATCTTTCCTATTCGAAAAAACTGGTTGTTAGTTTCGCTATCGCATGAGACAGTATACAAGTAGTTATAGCAGGGTACTCACCAAGACAACGGCAAAACTGGTCAAGTGATATGACAGACACTTTGTGTAATTGCTACCTCGTTCTGACGTCACCACCCCTTCCGACAACCACGTGTTATCTGCAGATATAATTTAAAAAATGTTAATGCTGATGCATAGCAAAATTTAACAAAAAATGTAAATAACTTTAGAACAATATTTTCAACATTTTAACTTTTGTAACACTTACATTTTTACTTTTGATTTTGTTTGTATTCTTCCTTAGTGGCATGTCAATCTTTGTTTGTCATTAGTGCCATCACCCACACAAAGGGAGAAAAGGAAGAGCTTGAAGAGGACAGTAAGAAAAGGGAAACAGAGGAAAACAGAGGAGAAAAACGGAAAAAAGAGAATGCATCACGAAATCATACCTATATAATTTTGACCCCCTTAAACCCCACTTTATACATTAAAACTGGTGTTTACAAGAGTATACATTATTTTTCCTATTTCTGCTTAAAAACATAGATTGTGGGTGCTCTTTAGAACCGCCTTGCCAAGGCGGTTCGAACGAGTACCAACAATCTATGTTTTTAGCAGAAATATGAATAATATCATAATTTTTGTATGAAAACGTTCAGTATTTGGTGGTGAAATTTTCTATATATTTGAAAAGGCGTGTTTTCGTAATGACAGTACAAAAGCCAGAAGAAGTACAAACACGTCCCCTTGCCCACCTTGTGCAAGTACAGCACACCATTAGCACCATCCTATCATCAAAACACTGCCTTAATCGTCAGTTTATGTGCTATGGTGCCGTAATGAACAAAATACACTTCTCTGTACTTGGGGAAAGGTATACAAAATAGCAGTATTATACGCTACAATGCACTACATAGAAATCCTTTAGTCCCGTGAAAGATTAAAAACATTATAGCGCATTTGTTTTAGTAACATGCTCAGTCTTTGTCAATACTAGTAGCCTGTTATCTAGTGATGTTTTGTGTGTATTTCCAGCGAAAACATTTAGACTGTCAATTTTAGAAAGATTTGAAATTCGTTATATCTAATTCATTTCTTTTTTCTACAGTTCAGCGCAGTTCTAACAAAAGTGCACGTGAATAAGACGACGTGTTATTTTGGTCTATTAATACTCGTGATGCACTTACTTGTGGGTTCCCAGTAGACGCAAGTGTGGTTATGGTCATCCTAGAAAATACAAATCAACAATTATAAAATTCATGTCAGAAATAAAACATAGTACACCAAATATTATATATAATAATAGCAAGTGAAAGTTACAAAACACTAGACCTGACAATTAATATAAAATGTCAAAACTTTGTACATATTTTACCAGTAACACCTTGTGTTCTTGATCGGACGTTACAAAAAACAGGTACTCCAATTTATGTGCCCCTCTGAAATATATACCGGCTGATAAATCAGATGTAACAAACAAGATGAACAATTAATATGTACGTTCCGATCAATCTATTTGTCTTACTCCTTCAAGCAGATATTTCAGAAACATAATGTGTTTATCCCTTGTCCTACTGAACCCGGATATACCCTGTCTTTGCAAACAGTGTAGCTCCAGATCAGTTGGCTTCTGAAGAAGCCAACTGATCTGGATCTACACTGTTTGGCATTAAGAATGTGAATTTATAGTAATAATCCGGATCAAGGAATCTGATTAGCTGAAAATTAGAAGTGGGCGTGGCATCTTAATTTATCCAGCAGGACAAAGGTTAAGAATACGCTATACACTTGGTAGATTTTCCGCCATTTTTACAAAAAAGACCATTTTGCGACTTCCTGTTTGCATTCTAATGTAACAACTTCCTGCTGAAAGGGTCTACACTAAATGGAAATAATTTGCTCCCAAGGGGAGAAAACTCTTTCTTTTCGAGTAGACCTCTTTTCAGAATGGAGTTAAAATAATTTCCAAAGAGTTGCATCCCTTGAATGTGTATCCATTCCCCTACATTAAGGCATCACGAAACCATGCCTATAAAATGTTGACCCCATTAAACCCCACTTTTATATTGTAAAACTGGGGTTTACAGGGGTATAACTTATTTTTCTTATTTCTGCTCAACGACATAGATTGTGGGTACTCGTTAGAACTGCCTCGATGAGGCAGTTCTAACAAGTACCCACAATCTATGTTTTAACCCGAAATATGAAAAATATCAGAATTTTTTATCTGAAAATTTTCATTTTTTGGTGGTAAAACTTTCAGTATATTCGAATAGGCATGTTTTCGTAATGGACCTCACAACGCTGAAAAAGAGTATTAGTGTTCTTAGACAAACCTCAATGTTTCGGAAGATTATTTCCACTGGTTCGGAGAGGTTAGAAATTTTGCGTCCTTGCACTACTGCTGTAACAACCCACTGCTTCATGACAATTTTCTGGTCTGGCACGTGGTCTGATGGGATGAAAAACGACGACGAACGGAATGTTAGCAGCTGAAGTCTGGCAAAATCGTCTCCTGAAGACTTCAAAGCTTCTGCTGGTAGCGTCAATGATATACCACTCTGCATACAAAAAAAGCATATACACCAGTCGCAAAGTAAGAAAACATACATTCTAACATGTGTGGCGAACGAAGACTCAAATCAGTCTGTGCATTCGCGCAATCTGACCACAGTCTTCGTAATCCGCATGGAACCGCTTTGCAGGCTTTGCTAGCCAAACTGCGCCCAGTAAAAAATGTCACGAAAACCGGCCTATATAATTTTGACCCCTTTAAAACCCACTTTTATACTACAGTCGTTTTAACGGAGCATTATCAATTAAAGGGCTTTTTTTTAAGCCACAGCGTATCGTGCCTGGTGAGGTTCGACCATGGAATCGTCCAGTTGCTAGTCATGTGCTCTACCACTGTATTACTGCGCTCCGCACATGTATATGCCGTCTTTAAATGGAGTAAATGCCGTCTCTAAACGAATTAAAATAAAACTATACTACTATACATCATCTTCGTCGGATAAATTTGATCTATTTATACCAACAAATATATATTCTGAACACCACACGATCGTTCTTAGAGGGCAGCAGTACATTACTGCTATATATTCATATTCTATCATCTTCATCAAAAGAGGTCGATTTTTATTTCTTCTTAAATTGATGTTCGCAATATTCTTTATAATTGTCCAACAAATGAAAATGGGTCTATGATTAAAGGATTATGACACGATCCTTACCGGTTTGTCCTTTAGAATGGACCACCATTATGTACTTTTAGATTGTTTGTTTGTGTTGAGGTTTTACGGCCCAGTCAACCCAATGGGGTCATGTCGAGCGCGGTCAGTTTACCTAACCACACGTTTACTGGGCAGGCTTAGTCCTCTAAGCGGTTAACCAGTATTGTGCACATTCTTTCGCCAGAAACTGACAACTGCCCTTCTTGAATCAGCGGAAGGGAGAGAATGACCGTAGAAAAAATTTCATGATCAATCTCCACGAAAGAATGTTGCCGACCTCGGCGGGGGTTGAACCCGCGACCTCCTGGTCTCCAGTCGGACGGCGCATCCAACTGAGCCACCGAGGCCGATATGTACTTTTAGATCTGATTAGACAAAGATTTCACTAATTATCGCCTTTTCAGCGGACATTCGAATTTATATCATTATTCTCATCATTATTAACATGAAACGTCAGGCACTGTTTTCTCTGCAAATTCTCCTGCTGGTTGGGCGGTCATGGTTTCGAACCCCACTTGGCGTCGAATACGTTCTAAGGCGGTGTTCCCGGTGTTAGTCTTACTCTTTGTTGCTTTGTGGTTTATTCTACGAGGCGATTTGTTGTATGTTTTTCCGTGTGTCATTTTGTTCTTGTGTTTTTCAGTCCTTTTAGTATTGCGATTACCTCGCTTGGGGAAGAGAGAGCTAATCTTAGTGCTTTTTGTACGTTTGTTCGGTTTGTGCTTGTTTAGATTTGTCGGTTTCCTCTTCCTCTTGGGGTCTGGGAAGGGCTGCGGTTTGTGATTGTGGCACTCCCTGGACTTTTCTCTTACCTTTTTTGTATGGATGTATTCACTTGTATTTATACTTCATGATTTTGGCCTTTACTTATTTTGGCCTTTACTGGGTAACTTCATTATTGTTTTCCTAATCTTACCTGTGTGATTTTGTTATTTTCTTCCAGCGATGGTTCATAGTGGAATTCTTGCTCTGGATGAGTAACGTTGACAACCTGTATGTTGATATTCTCAGTCTCGATAGTGACCGTTTTGTCTGTTTGAACGCCTGATGTATACTCATCTAAAAGCCATAACAGTCTGTAATATAAAAAATAAAACATAGTCCTTTATAATGCGAGACCTAGCATTTGAGATAACGAAAACCTGATCCAGAATAAGGCTTATATAGTAAAATTCCTAAGTTAAGACCACTCGAAATTAAGACCGTTCCACTATTTCAGACCAGCTTTTGTCGGTCCAAATTGTTTTTTTGTTTTCTTATTACGGTAAATAACCTATAATTTCGTACACCAAGATTTCTGACAAAATGGTATATGCAAACAGTGCAAACACTGAAGAAGCAGTCTGATCAGGGTCTACACTGTTTGCCATTTCACTGAGTATTTTAAGAAGCAACTGCTTAAAGGCAAACGTTTGGACAAAAGGTATGGAATAAAGAGGTCGAAATTTAAGGACATTTACTGTACTCTATATTCAGTATTTAGACCACCCCATTAAGTGCTCCATATTTCTCAAAAATAGAAATTTTATTATCCTAGAAAGGTGTAATAAAGTAGTTGTGGTCATGGTACCTAAGCCGTAATCCAAACTCATAAATCCATAAACGAATGACGAATCAGAATGTTCAGACCAACATACATGGACCCCAGAATAAAGGGTGTAATCAGGCGTCCGCGGATAGTAAGCATTACTTGGTAAGCAAGTTTCGCCCACCATACCCATAGGCCTGAACGAAGGAAACATCGGTAGAAGCGTATGTCTGGGATTTGGGAAGTCTACTTATATATATATGGTATTAATACAATCATAAAATCAGGCACCTGACAGCCTGTAAAATTTCAGTCAGTCTCTCGTTCTTGAAATGAAAGTTTTTTTGTTTTTTTGTTTTTTTTTTGTTTTTTTTTTGGGGGGGGGGGGTGGGGGAGGGGGGTTGTGGGGCGGGTTGTGTATCTCTGAATTAATGTTGCCAACATTAATTCAAAGATACGATAAAAATCATTTCATTTTTGATCCACTTCAAAAATGAGAGACTAACTGAAATTTTACAGGCTGTCAGATGCCACTTTTTATGATCGTATTAATACACTATATATCAATTTATAAAACCTTTCTTTGATAAAAAGTGTCTTTTTGGAGGAATATGGGGCCTTTAATGAGAGCACTTTCAGACAGTCCCAAAAGGAATTTTACTGTATATGCAAGGCAATATCGTAGGCACTGGCTATAGTAAGGGGAGGTGCTACTCTTTCAGTGGTGGCATCTTTGTTAGAATTCTGTTGCGTTCTTTCAGAAACTAGGTCTACTCTTAAAGGAAAGCATTTGCTCAACTTGTTCCTTTTGTGTGTTCTGTTTCCAAGGGCGATCTTTATAGATTCCATTTGACGTCACTACAGCTGGTGTTAACCCTTAAAATGCCAAGAAAACCTGCATCTGAAAATGTTGTCTGTTTATGTCGTCTGCTGAATATTCTTGCAAACTTTTCAAACCTGTTTTTGCATACAGGCAAACAGTATGGACCTTGATCAGACTGCTCCTAGAGGAGCAGTCTGATCTGGGTCCACAATGTTTGCTAAAAATGACTTTTAAAATCACAAGCAGATGACAAAGCAGACGACAATTGTTGTGATTGGCAGTTTAACGGTTAAGTGCAAAGTGGCGGTAAAACTATCTCTGTACTTCACCATAGCGTTTTTTTTTCCCTTCGGATCCTTGAGCCCTTTCTGGTATCTTGGAAAATTGAGTTTCTCTTAAACCGGTGATAGCGGTGGCGCATATGACCGATAATATGACCTGCAATGACGTCATAAGAAGAGTCTCAATGAAACCGAGACTCGTATGTTCGATTTTTTTATGTGTTCTTTGTCTCCAATGTCAAGTTCTATGGATTTTTTTTCTATCGCTTTATAGATCATTTCTGATTTCGTTAAGTAATTGGAGATATGATGATCAGTGTGTGTGTGTGTGTGTGTGTGTGTGTGTGTGTGTGTGTGTGTGTGTGTGTGTGTGTGTGTGTGTGTGTGTGTGTGGAGGGGTGTCTAAAACTGGCACCGGCTATTGAACTGTGCTTAAGACTTTATATGTTTCGGCTACAATGTATGCTACAAAGGTAAAACTGTCAATGACTTGTCTGTAATAGCTTAAATTGATTAGTAGGGTTTAAGAAAAAAAAAAACTTAACCGCAACGTTACAAAATGTACCTCCGGTCATATGCGCCCAGCGAAGATTCAGATCAGCCTGCGCATTCGCGCAGTCTGATCAGAATCTTCACTGGGCGCACTTTTGATAGGCCAGGATGCCAAGTTTCTTCATGCGGACAATGAAGACTCTGATCCGACTGCGCAGATGCGCAGGTTGACCTGAGTCTTTGTTGGGCGTACATGTCAGAGGGTACGTTTTCTCACGTGGCGGCTCAATTCTTCCTGTCAGCTGAAAGACAGCCAGCAGCTGTCTAAATTCTGCACAGCTACAAGATGGTAATGTGATACCTAAAGGCCTTTTTTTACCATTACGAAAACACGCCTATTCAAATATATAGAAAATTTCACCTCCAAAAACCGAAAATTTTCAGGTAAAAAACTCTGATATTTTTCATATTTCTGCTCAAAATATAGATTGTGGGTACTCGTTAGAACCGCGTCGGCGAGGCGGTTCTAACGAGTTACCACAATCTATGTTTTTGAGCAGAAATAAGAAAAATAATGTATACCCCTGTAAACCCCAGTTTTACTATATAAAAGTGGGGTTTAAGGGGGTCAAAATTATATAGGCATGTTGTCGTGATGCCCAGACAGTGCCTTAACCTCAAAAGTAAACAATTCGGGTAGTATCCGTACATGACCTTTGAAACGACGCCTGCGTAGATAGGAAAGAGACAATCTTGTCACATTAGCAATCTACAGACTGCTCTTTAAACATTATTTAAACAAACATCATATTACAAGTAGCATTGTTACATCTACACATGCAGAGAACAGCCAATGTTTGAAACTTTACCACTCTATGGTTGAATTCAGACACTGAAGACAAAACATTTATTTTTCTTCTTTTTTTCCAGAAAACAGGATTTGAAATTTCATGCACATTGTCTCCTTTGCTCGAAATGTCAAATCCTATTTTCTTGGAAAAATAATTAAAATATTTCAAAACGTCCTCTGCTGAATATTTTACCCAGCATGCTGAGCGTAATATTCTTTTAATTGGATACCTGTCACTTGAATGGTCCTTAAAGTTACTTTCAATAATGACAGTCTCGTTAGCATCTAGAAGGTTTCCTACCACTGACGTCAGTGTCTTGGCGATCTGAAACGGACAAATATTACTTTTTTTAATTCAATGGTTATACAGAAAACAATACATGAATACATTTTCTATTAAAATAGATCAAGCAATATTGTCACTTACGCAGTCAGCTCCGTCATGGCATCACAAAAACATACCTATATAATTTTGACCCCTTAACCCCAGCTTTTATATAGTAGAACTGGGGTTTACAAAGGTACACATTATTTTTCTTATTTCTGATCAAAACATAGATTGTGGGTACTCGTTAGAACCGCCTCGGTGAGGCGGTTCTAACGAGTACCCACAATCTATGTTTTGAGCAGAAATATAAAAAAAAATATCAGAGTTTTTTATCTAAACATTTTCAGTTTTTGGAGGTGAAATTTTCTATATATTTGAATAGGCGTGTTTTCGTAATGAACATGCAAGTTTCACGAACCTACTAAGCAAATGAATGACATCACTGGAACTGAAAGGCTGACGTCATCACCGTCGCCGGAATTGTGATACATATGTCTAGCCTCATGCGACTGTATCCCCAGTCGAGACAAAAAAGCAACAACATTTATTTGCCCAAATCAAGTACAATAAAAGGATTGCAGACACTGCAGGATACCCCGACACTGCGGGAAACAAGTGTGTAACCTTTAAGATATTTACCCATTTGTGCCAAGTGGAATATTTTACCCCTTTATCTAGGCAGCTCCATGCCCAACTGAAGGTATGTCTGGTTTGTTTTTATTATTATCATTAATTATAAAAATCCTGCACTTAATTCAAACAGCGTACACTCTGATCAGACGCCACATTTTGCGGCGTCTGATCTGGGTGTACACTGTTTGCTATTGTCTCTTTTATGGGACGCCAGAAATGAATTGGTAAATTTTGACGTTAATCAATGGCCATATCACTATTGAAAAATAACTATATTGGTTCATTTTCTAGATCTAGTTAATATCAATATGTACATACAATTTCATCAAATCCATCAATGATATTAACCCTTAGGCTGCTAATCACGACTATTGTTCCGCTGGGGTGGGGGGGGGGGGGTGGTCTGCCGACTCTAAAAGCCTGTCAAACTTACTATATACCACATGCAACCATTCAGAGCAAGTGTTCTCATACAGGAGTGAACCTACTTTCATACAAACACGCCACTTTTCATTAGGTAGTCAGGTGCTGGATTTTACCCCCACTAAAAAGACCGAGAATACCAAATATCAAGCTGCCATTAATTTCAGCACTCACTTCAACAGATTGATCACGATTTTCTGGAAAAAAAGCCCATTACACCTGAATCATTTCCAGTGAGGAAGAAGTAGGAATAACAGTAGAACCTTTGTATGTCACTTGTTTCATTCGCAATAGTACACAGTAGGCGCTGGTCCCTTGTGTTTTTTTTAACGGTTCCCGGGTTCTAGTCACGTGACCATCCCTTCTCCAGTAAAATGGCCACCTACGATCGGCAAATTGTATGTGAAAATTCCATGTAATTCGAGGTAAAATTAAAGGCGTAATGACTTCTCGAGTAGAGGTACCCCCTCTTACAGGCTTGATTCATTTTTTTTCTTAGCAGCCTAAGGGTTAAGCAAAACATGATTTTGACGTCAGTCAAGAGCCATCAGTTTTTAAAACTATCGACATTGGCCCGTTTTCAATTCATCCTATACATAGTCAATAAAATGTGTAAATACAATTTGATTAAAATCCATCGATTTGTTCTGAAAATATTGAACGGAACCGAAATTTCGACAACTAAAGCAGCTCTGTTGAGATGCAACGAAGTATTCCCCTTTACCGCCCAAACCACTCTCCCTAATGTCAATGCCTATGCAACAATTCAAGAAATTTTATAAAAACTACTCGTATTAAAGGTAGTAGAAATGATGCACTGACGGATGGATGGACATTCGGACGCAAAACATAATACACCGTAAGTCAATTTCTGTTTCAATATATTTTGCAAACAAAAACACGAATTCTGCCAACGACAAGCTTTATGCCGGTTTTGCGAGATGATAAACAAACTGAAATGAACATAAGAAATATGCGGTATATAACAGGAAGAGAACCAGCTGTTGTGAGATTTATCTCTGCGATAACGATATTATGACAACCATTATTTACAGCAAGCAGCACGAGTTTCCGATATAGACTCTTTCATGTCTGCATTTGGACACATCCATTGCTGCCAAAAGGGTGACAGTTGTAAATCAAGAGCAGAATGGCAAACAGTATAGATACTGATCAGACGACTCATTATGACCCCCCAACCCCCCTCCCCCCCCCCCCACGCCGTCTCATCTAGATCTACACTTTTGTGTAAAAGTATCTGTCGTGGTCTGCCGGGCTGAAAGGAATTGATACATTTATAGGGAGAGCAACTGTCAAAATTGATTTGCCTGTCGCCTGAAAAGGGGTATACTCTAAAAGGAAAGAATTTGCTCCCCTTGGGAGCAAATTCTTTCCTTTTAGAGTAGACACAGTAATGTGCAAGAAAGCAAACATGAAATCATTAAAATAGCGGAGATTCTCCTAACTGTATCTATTTTCCTTAAGATCGTTAAAAAATGGATACCGAGTTCCGCCACACATGTTCGTGCCTTCCTGCACATGTTTCAGTATGGTTCTAAATCACTAAGGTCTGTCATATCTTTGGTTAGGCTTATCAAGACCGGTGTCATTTTTCTTCAATTTTCTACCATAGTTATGCTGTACGCCACGTAGGCTTGACTGAGTTGGAAGCCTTTATGCGAACCGAATTTTTATGTATTTATGTATTAGGAGTAGCATCGGGACCCAGGGTGAAGTTAGCTAGCTGTAAAAGTGCTTTAAACCCCCCGGTGGTTTGCTCTACCGACCGTTCTAAGGCGGTGGTCCCGGTGTTAGTCTTACTCCTTGTTGCTTTGTGGTTTATTCTACGAGGCGATTTGTTGTATGTCTTTCCGTGTGTCATTTTGTTCTTGTGTTTTTCAGTCCTTTTAGTATTGCGCTTACCTCGCTTGGGGAAGAGAGAGCTAATCTTAATGCTTTTCGTACGTTTGTTCGGTTTGTGCTTGTTTAGATTTGTCGGTTTCCTCTTCCTTTTAGGGTCTGGGAAGGGCTGCGGTTTATGATTGTGGCACTCCCTGGACTTTTCTCTTACTTTTTTTTTTGATCCTAGGAATGTTCACGATGATGTTTACTTTAAGTGCATTTCGTTCAAACCAGCTTCAACTGATTAGTTATAAATACTTTTGCCATTAACGTATTATAAGCAATTAAACCTTTAGTACTCTTTGGACAAATTAAGCAGATCAAAGGATGTGTGTGTGTGTGTGTGTGGTGTGTGTGTGTGTGTGTGTGTGTGTGTGTGTGTGGTGTGTGTGTGTGTGTGTGTGTGTGTGTTTTGTTTTTTTCTTAGAATCTAGTTAAACTGTCAAAAAGAGTACATATATCTAGCAAGAGCCACAGTCACAAACGTGGCCAACCAATGTTAAGAAGAAAACAAAAGGACAAGAAAATGACAAGAACATTTAAAGACATAGCACCAATACCACTTTAGTCGAAAACGATGCAACTACAAAGTCTAACGATTATATACCTAAAAGGTTGAATCCGGCAACAAAGAACACACAAACTAAAGAATTCGGAGACTCAGTTTTATTAAGCTTCTTCATATGCAGCAATGTCGCGCGAATCTGCACACTCCCCCCACCCCCTATCCCCTCAGCACCGGCTAAAGCAATATTCGATTTTCAAAGTAACCAGAATGGGCTCAATGATCCCACAGGAAATTAAACAAAAATATAGGTGAAGTATGGGGAGACGTTTCACGGCCGCCACACGGCACTTAAGATCAGCGGCAGTGAAGTAAAATAACATAACAATCTAAAAGCTTGCAACAAAGACTAACAAAAATCATTTCTTCCGTATCATAAATCGAAACAATAGCATTTTTCTTGGCACAATCCGTCTTTCGTAGTTTGTTTTCTTTTTCCTTTTTTTTTTAATATAAATGTTCTTTCTGAACTGGAAACAGGAACCAGGAAACAACAGCTGAAATTTATTTCAACTGCTATATAAACTATAACGTCTGATAATTTGATTATTTCGAGATAGCAGTGTTTATTCTTGGAATTAAACCCTGTAACGCCACACACGAAAATTAATAGTTCTAAAAGGCGTATCAGCAATAGGTTATGCTTTCTTTAAGATAAGAAAACACTTGTCTAACGCATCATTTTTACTATATGTCAATTACTTGTAACAATAAAGTCGGCGCTCCCACGCACTGGATAATGTATAGCTGGAAAGATTTTGGTAACAAGGGGAATAAAACATAATTTGAAAAATTAGTTTCTGGGGCTGCAGAATACGTCACATGTTGGTCTCAAAAAGCATGTAGGTGTGGTCTATGTATACGTGGACGGCGAAGGTCCTGATCAGCCTGCGCAATGCGCAGGCTGATCAGGACCTCCTCTGTCCGTTTTGAGAGATTGTGTACACTTTCAGGGGCAGTAATTATCAAGTTTTGCCTCTCTTCTGAAAAAAGGTCTACTATAAAAGAAAATAAAAATCTAAAAGGTTGCCTTTTGAAACAAAGACCACACAAAAGAACGAACATCGGAGACTCAGTTTTTTTCAAGCCTTTATAAAAGTTTCATGAAAAGGGCAGTGCCATACTGGCTGTTTTTTACATGTACATAGTACTTTAGCCCTTTATTCTAGTTCAGTAAACTGCAAGAAAATATCTTCGGCTGTGCCTGAACCTCGAAAACCGTACTTGCGTAGGAGAATAATACGGCGTGTCATTAGAATAACTAACTTTGAAAGGCCTTCTAGCCCAGAGCTGAACGAAATTCTATTTTCAAATATATTCAAATGAGCTTACCCGGCTAGCATTCTTTATAAATCTACAGCGGGCCGTTATCGGCCCGCCAGCTACCCTGACGGGCCGATAACGGCCAGCTATAGATTTATGTAGAATGCTTACTGGGTAGTGACCCGAAAGGACCAGAAACGATACATTACACTGCTGAAGTACGAGGGGACGTATTCGGCCCAAACAGCCTTTATCACCAGCTATAGTAAAGAAGAAATAATATTGCAATTCTACCATTGGAAGCCAATGCGCATTAAACTCTCAGATTGAACTAGACTCAGTTTCATTGAAATTTAATTGTCTGCAAACTTGCAAGGCCAGACTATTGTTGATGCTGCAATATTTCCATGCAGACACATTTAAATCAACCTATGCGCTGAGAGGTATATCAGCGAGTCATTAATCATACCATTATCCTCCTTGTTATGTTTTATAACATCTTTACTGTTCTTAAATTATGACTGAATACACTATCGTAGCAGAAATAGCGATCATGTTTAACCTAAATTGTATATTTGATAAATAGCTTTGGCAGTTCTATGTTAAACGTCTTATCCCATGACTCTTATGTATTTTCCCAACATGATCGTAAAATAGTTCGGGCGTGGTCGTCTATTTATAAAATTTCGTGATTATTAAAGGAAACAAATGTACTATAATTAGAAAAGTCTGTCCAGTGGATAGTGAGAAGAAAATACAGATATTAACCTTGTCTTGCTGAACCCGGATATACTTTGCTTTTGCAAAAAGTGTAGATCCAGATCAGTTGGTTTCTGAAGAAGCCAACTGATCTGGATCTGCACTGTTTGCCATTAAGTATATGAATTTATGTCAACAATCTAGATCAAGGAATCTCATAGGCTGAAAATTAGAAGTGGGCGGGGCATCTTAATTTATTCAGCATGACAAGGGTTTAGATGAATAGAGGCATCTGGTTGATTCCTATAAAGGTGACAACTTTTGATTTCTTGTTCACAGTCTTGCACACAATCCACTACTGAAAAGAGGTCTACACTAAAGGGAAATAATTTGCTACAGTGGGGAGAAAGTCATTTCTTTTTAGAGTATACCCATTCGGTAGAACGTTAAAATCGAATTTTACACGGTTACCCTGAAAATCTATCCATAACCTTTATTACATCCGTGATTGCAGGAAAACAGAAACAAAGTGAACCACGTCATAGGAAATGAGTTTCGATTCCATTGACTCGACTTTCTATAATATATACTTCTCATCCATAGCTCCTAATAAACTAATTTTAACTTGAAATATTATAATACAGTTATTGACTATTTCGCTATTGGATATGACGTGATACCCACCAGAGAATACCAATATTGACCGAGGCGTATCGCCTCGGTCAATGTTGGTATTCAATGGTGGATATCAACGTCGTATTAATTGTGAGTCCGATAACCAACCTAAAATTACGAATATGTCAAATCCCTGGTTTGATAATACCTGTAAAACGGCCAAACAAAACTTTAATCGAGCGAAACATGCTTATTCTCGCTGTAGGTCAAACGAAAATCGGGTTAATTTGACACGATGTAGGACGAGTCTGAATAAAGCAAAACGACGTGCACAAGCTGTCTATAAATTCGAAAAAGGAAAACGTGTACAAAATTTGGCAAAAACAAATCCTAAGCAATTTTGGAAAGAAATAAAAAAAGTCGTAGGTAAAAAATCGAAAACGTCAGAAAACCTTACTGCTGATGACTTTTTTGAACATTTTTCGAACGTTTTTCATACTCAGCCTGCAGAAAATACCGACAACGACCGTGACGGAAATTTCGGTGAAAATCAGGATGAAATCTTAGATAACCCTATTTCAGAGGAAGAACTTAAACACGTGATACTTGCCCTTAAATTAAACAAGAGCCCAGGAACAGACGGTTTAATAGCTGAAATATTCAAATGTTCGTCCGATATTATATCCCCGTTATTGCTTAAATTATTTAATACCATATTCCTTTCCGGCACTTATCCTTCTGCCTGGTCTAAGGGGCTAATTACACCGATCCATAAAAAAGGTGACCTTGATGACACAAACAACTACAGGGGCATTACATTAATAAATATTTTATCAAAAATCTACTCGCATATTCTAAACAACAGACTTTTAAAATGGGCATCAGTTAATGGTAAAATTTCAGATTCTCAGTTTGGTTTCCAGAAAAACAAATCCACTGTAGACTGCATTTTTATCTTTCATGCAATTATATCAAAAATTTTAAATGATAGAAAAAAACTATATTGCTGTTTTATTGATTACCAAAAAGCATTCGACTCAGTAAACAGAGCCTTTTTATGGCAAAAACTCTTTCGAGAAGGGTGTAGTAAAACGATGCTTAAGGCTTTATTTTCAATGTATGAAAGTGTAAAATCA
Organism: Anodontia alba; assembly: GCA_964016985.1. NCBI lineage: Eukaryota > Metazoa > Mollusca > Bivalvia > Lucinida > Lucinidae > Anodontia > Anodontia alba. The sequence continues at coordinate 1,275,750 of OZ024828.1, read as the reverse complement.
TGTGTAAAGTTTAAAAATAAACATACAAATTTTTTCGACATACATACAGGGGTAAAGCAGGGGGATCCTCTCTCACCGATCCTGTTCATATTTTTTATAAATGATATACTCGAAAGTACGTCTGTTGATGGAGATGATATAATAACAATAGACAATATCAATCTATTTGTCCTTCTTTATGCCGACGATGCTGTATTTTTCGCGAAATCACCTTTCACATTACAACAAATGTTAAATAGTCTATATGGCTTCAGCTGCACATGGGATCTTAAGGTAAATACTGATAAAACAAAAGTTATGATTTTTGAGAAAGGCAGGAAAACAGATACACATATTTTTTATAATAACATAGAACTGGAAGTGGTAGATAATTTTAAATATTTAGGAACAATGTTTTATAAAAATGGAAGTTGGAACAGGACTCAGAAATGTCTGGCTGAATATGGATCTTTCGCTTTACATAATTTAAACAGGTTATTTCAAGACATGACTCTGAATAATAAAGATAAGTTTAAACTTTTCGACAGTCTAGTAGGCTCAGTTCTCGGATACTCCAGCGAAGTCTGGGGCTTCCATGGGGGGCCTGATATTGAACGCATACATACACAGTTTTGCAGAAGCCTACTAGGCGTCAAGAAGTCTACAAACTTAGCTGCATTGTATTGTGAATTAGGTAGAAAACCTTTGATAATTTATAGGAAGCTGCGAATTCTTAGATACTGGATGAAAATCCTTCAAACCGATAACATTCTTCTTAGAAATGTATATGATTTCCTATTTAACGATGCCATAAATGGCTGTACTTATAATGGTTTAAATTGGGCATATCAAGTTAAAAAGATACTTGAAAACTTAGGATTTAATAATGTTTGGACTTACCAAATTTTGGATAAAATTACGTATAACGAAATAAAGCAAAGATTACTTGATAGTACTAATCAAGAATTAATGATGTCAATTAATACGTCTACGAAACTACAGTCTTATTGCATCTTCAAAGTAGATACAGAACACGAATCATACCTTGACACCATTAAACAATCTAAGTTCAAATTTGCATTAAGCCGTTTTAGATTAAGCTCACACCCTCTTTACATCGAAACAGGTCGTTATACTGGAATTCCAAAAGAAGAAAGATTTTGTGTATTTTGTAATATGAGAAGTATCGAAAATGAATACCACTTTTTAATTATCTGCCCCCACTATGTAGATATCCTTCGGAAATATTTGCCAGCATATTACTGTAGATGGCCTACAATTACCAAATTCAAAACTATCATGCAAACAAAATCGAAGAAATTGATAAATAATATCGCAAAATTTATTTATTTTGCTATAAAGAAACGAAATTTGGTATGAGTTATAGTGTCAGATTATTCGATTCTATATGAGAAGTATTAATTAATGGTATGCTTGCATTTTCATAGGTCATATGATGCAAAATGTGGGACAGCATCTTTATGGCATAAGCGAGCGGTGAAGGTTCGGATGAGCATGCACATTCGTGCAGTCTGATGCGGACAGTCGCTGTTCGTCGATATATGCTTATACATACAGGGATTATGTGAGCAGACAACGAGCGCCCGGGTCGGCCTGCGCAAATGCGCGGGCTGATTCGGGCCTGCGTTTCCGTAAATTGCCTAGGGGCCTTTTCGTGCGTTGCGCATCATATAATGTTGCTTCTTGATAACTATCATGTATATGTTGAAATATGTACCCACTCGCTTGAAGTGTATATATTTGGCGAAAAGCATTGTAATATGTTTCATGCCAATAAAGAATTTGTATTGTATTGTATTGTATTGTATCCAATACAGTAATAGTCAATACTTGTTTTATTATACAGTTTGTTGCAATAACGGTCAACGCCAGACCCCATTAATACAACAAGAGGGCCATAATGGCCCTGTAATGTTCACCTGAGCATCATAGCACAGAGAACCTAATCTAGAACTGATCAAGGTAATCATTCTGACTAAAACTCATAATGATTATATTAACAAGTTAGACAATGTAGCATGTCTAATGGACAGTGTAATAGAGGTGAAGATCAAATATGGATGACTGCACGCAAGAGGTCAAGTTCGAAACTACTTGGGGTAAAAAACTAGGTCGCTAGGCCAAATCAAAGGAAAACCTTGTTAACACTCTAGCAGTCATATTTTTGAAGCAATCATCATGAATCTTGCTCAAAATGTTTGTCTTGATGAATTCTAGGTCAGGTTTGAAACTTGGTTACTCGGGGCCAAAAACTAGGTCACCGAGCCAAATCAAAGGAAGACCTTGTAAACACTCTAGAGGTCACATTTTTTTACCAATCATCATGAATCTTGCTCAAAGTGTTTGTCTTGATGATTTCTAGGTTAAGTTCCCCTAAATATCATATGTAATAAATGCGTAGTGGTATTCATTATCGGGTAATTTTTTAGAATCTTCTATTAAGCATTTTTCTTTATTTCTATAAATCTTTAATCATGCATACATATGTCTTAATGTAATTAATTGGTAAATTTTCCGCCTTTCTCCTCATACATGTATATTACCGTTGAAATGTCGTAACCTATATAGAAGTACACAAAAGAGGTGTTGAATGAAATATTTTTGTTTTCTTATAACTCAACAAAAATACAGTCGAACCTCGTTTTCTCGAACTCGCTTATTTCGAATTACCGCTTATCTCGAAGTGAAAATCTGGTCACTGTTTTAACATGAAACTATGACAACAGGAGCAATTTCTCCTCTTTTCCACATTATTTTATATATATATTTCTAACTTCAGGAGTCAAATTACACATTCATTTGTTAAATGTGGTTGTTCAATTTATTGTTTTCCTCACTCTCTCAACTCTGATATGTCGAGGTACGGATATCTCGAAATATTTCAGTGAGTCCCTTGGAATTCGAGATAACGAGTCGACTGTATATGTTGCGGGTGCTCTGTTTATAAACGTCTGGGCCCAGTTGTTCAAAGCGTCGTTAGCTTAACGAGCTCGTTAAGTGTCATTTCGTTAACTGTTTTAGCGGATTCAATATACAATATTCTGATATTGTTTGCTGAAAAAATGTGAGTACATTTTGCACTGCAAAAGCTACTCACATTTTATCAGCAAAAAATTTCAGCATATTTGCGTATCACTCGATGTAAATTTTAACGAATCGTTAACTAACGACGTCGTTAGCTTTGAACAATTGGGTCCTGGGTGTTTACGTAAAGTTCTGGATCCTCATGGAGAATGGCAACCCAAATCAGAGTGCTAACAATAGCAAAGACGATGTCCAGGAAGAAACATACTGAAAAAACATATCCTACAAATGAAAAGAGGAAAAGTAAACAAACTACGACGGACAGCGGACACGTTACAAACCAAAAATCAGCAAAGAAACCATCTCCCCTCTTCACCAACGAGATGATCACAGTAAGAGACAGGACCCACCAAACACAACAATCCGCACACAACATGAAAAATCTGCAGCAAGCAACCAGAAGGCGCTTAAACAACGAAAACCTCTAGAACTACCGCCTTCTTAACCCATCGTAGACTGAATGAACTTTCCTCGCTATATATTGGAAGATTCTAATTTCAATATCAGGTATTTCAGGCTATGTCATTTAGATATTCATAGAAAAAAAAAATGGTTCACATCGGAGACCCTGATCAGACGCCGCGTAACTGTTTGACAATTACCCTTTCAGGGGTCTCCAGACTACAAATGGTTAAAGAAATTACACTCGAGAGCAACTTCTCCGCAATTAGGCTCGCAAGTAGGGGCAATATCAATATTTGAGCTTTTTCTATGTACAATTTTAGACACCGTGATTGAAATTGGTTGTGTCAATAGCTTTGTTTGGTCTTCCATTCTTCGACAAAGATTAGAACCTTTGACCAAATACAATTTGTGTAAAGGTCATGAAACGTCGCCACTTGCTTTCGTATTGTCGTGACATTATAATATTCCCTGGTCCTTTGGGACTTTTGAAATAGGGATATATTGAAAATTACTAGATGAAATAGTGTATATCATTATCCCTACTGAAGAGGCGCAATTTAACTGAGTCGCATATATTCTATCATATTTCCAAAGGCTCCCTTTTCATATTATATGTAGAAAAATCTGAACTTTTCAGTCAGTCGGTTAATAAATTGATTTATTCTAAATATAAGTATCGCAAACAAAAATATAGTCGAACTAATTTCAGTGAATCCTAGGCCTTATTAGACATACGGAGTAAACCTTACAAAATGCAAAAACACTGAACTGGAATCAAAAGGGGACCAAAACATAGTGAAACGGTGTCTGAACGTTTAAATCATGCCCTAAAATAACTACTGGGTGATGTGCAGTAAAGGTGCGACAACTAACAACAGTATATAGACCCTGTAAACGAATTGTGACAATTACACTGGAACCTCTTTATAAGACGGTTCGGACATAAGACGGTTTAAAGATGTACCCCAAATGCACTGTATCCAAACAAACATGTATAGATTATATAGTATAATGACCATTAATGGTCATTTAGTATATGATCTAGACATTTTTGTTTGGATATGACACGGTTGTTTAGCAAACACGGTTTTCACTTTGGAGCCAGCCCTCACGTTATGAAAGATTTTGGTGTAATTAACATAGCCTACCAATGACATCAAGAGAAAGAGCAATCAAACCTTGACAGACAGTACACAAGCCACAGACGGAAAAGCAATACAACCAGCTCCCTGTTTCCCATCTGGGTAATCACAATGCTAGACAGGATACACTAAACACAACGATAGGATAATGAACAGGACAAAACATGAAAAAGCCCCACGTAGCGCAGCCACAAGGGCACACCAAGAACTACCAAGCCGAGAACCACCTTCTTAGAACGGTCAGTAGTAAAAACTACCATTTGTTTAAATTGGTTTTACTGATACCACCCAGTCAGCATTCTACGTAAATCTATATCGGGCCGTCATCGGCCCGTCAGGGTAGCTGACGGGCCGATGACGGCCCGATGTAGATTTACGTAGAATGCTAGCTGGGCCAAAGCTTCACCCTTGGATCAAATGTATAGTCGAACCACAATAGCTCAAACACCGATGGCTCGTTTACCATGGTAAATTTAAACTCGTTTTTTGGGTCCCTACGAAATTCTTCCGATAACTCAAGAAAACGAATATTTAGGGAAATTTTCTTATTTTATTACGAAATTTATGTTGAGTGTACTCATTAGAATAACCTAATCAAGCGATCCTAACGAGTACACTCAACATGGAGGTATTGTGTAGAAAATAGAATAGATTTCGCAAAATTATCGTTATTTGCTGTTTGCCTCCTGACCTGGCGCAATGATTAACCCTCAGTGGCTCGAACTACCAATATCTCGAACAAATTTCTATGGTCCCAAAGATGTTCGAGCCACTGAAGCTCGACAGTAGTAAACAATACAAAATAATTGTTTTGCTTCCATAGAGACTCCTTAACTCTATCAGTGAAACATCACAGTGAAACTTGTAAATCAAATTAAATCACAATGATGAAACAAGGATGTTTATAGAAATCATTGCAGACATTGGCACCAAAAGCTTAAAAACACCACTAGTTGAACCCAGTAGTGTCTGAACAAGGCCATTACATCAGACATCGACCTTCTTATGGTTCGAAAATCTTTGGGACCATGGAAATTTGTTCGCGACATGGACAGTTTGAGCCACTGAGGGTTCATCAGAGCGCCAATTCAAGCGGTAAATGGCGATAATTTAGGTTTGTATTTTCCTTCTTCTATAAAATAATGGTATGTTGAGTGTACTCATTTAAATCGCCTCGATGAGGCGATTCTAATGAGTAAACACAATAAACATTTCATGATAAAGTAAGAAAATTACTCTAAGATATCCCTGAATATTTGTTTTCTCGAGCGATGATTTAGGTATGTATTTTCCATCTTCTAAAATAAATGGTATGTTGAGTGTACTCATTAGAATCGCCTCGATGAGGCGATTCTAATGAGTAAACACAAAATACATTTCATGATAAAAGAAGACAATTTCTCTAAGATATCTCTGAATATTTGTTTTCTCGAGCGATAATTTAGGTATGTATTTTCCATCTTCTAAAATAAATTGTAATTTGAGTGTACTCTTTAGAATCACCTCGATAAGGCGATTCTAATGAGTAAATACAATATACATTTCATGATAAAAGAAGAAAAATTCTCTAAGATATCCCTGAATATTTGTTTTCTCGAGCTATCGGAAGAATTTCCTAGGGACTCTAAAACGAGTTCGAATCATCCACGGAAAACGAGCCATCAGTGGTTCAAACCATTGAGAGATTTTACTGTAATGATTGTGGCCTGCACCTTCAAAGCGTCTGAAGCCCGGCTCACCCTCGTGCAATATCAAAGAGTAAACAAACCTACAATGCGGTCCTCCGTCTAGTGGAAAGAAACGTATCTAACTTAACCCTTGTCCTGCTGAATAAATTAAGATGCCACACCCTTTTCAAATTTTCAGCCAATCAGATTACTTGATCCAGATTGTTGATATAAATTCATATACTGATTTGCAAACAGTGCAGATCCAGATCAGTTGGCTTCTTAGAAGCCAACTGATCTGGATCTACACTGTTTGCAAAGGCAGAGTATACCCGGGTTCAGTAGGAAAATGGTTAAAGTAATTGGAAACGTTTGGTAGACTACGTTAGTGTCTAACTGTTTGCTTTCCTGCTTACTAGGCCCTTTCTGAATAAGGGTCTCTCATGAAACGAAAAAAAAAAAAAAAAAAAAAGAAAAGAAAGAAAACTTACTCCTTTAGGAGAGCAAATGCTTTCCTTTTAAAGTAAGCTTTTTTTCGAAAGGGAGACAAAACGATTTTCACAACGTTATCTCCTCTGAATGTGTGTTCATTCCGCTTAAGTACAAGAAATTCGACAAATGGCTATATCGCGTCTGCTTGTGGTGTTCAAGAAACGGAGCTAAACGCACAGACTAAACATCGGTCAGCGAAGCGTGAAAAATAGGTAAGGTCAGTAACGGTCGATGACAATGGGCAGAATGATACATGGCGGATATATGTATAATGTTTCATTAGCTTAGAAGCCTCGGTATTTGAGAAACGGAGCTAAACGCATAAACTTGACAGTGTTCAGCAAAGCGTGAAAAGTATGTCAAGAGCACTAACGGTCGATGGCAAAGGCAAGGTGCTACATGGCGGATGTATATATGACGTTTCGTTAACCTGGAAGGTTTGGTGTTTGAGAAACGGAGCTAAACATCGCTCGGCCAAACATGAAAATTGAGTCAAGGTCAGTAACGGTCGTTGGCAGTGGGCAGGTACTACATGGCGGGTGTGTATGAAGTTTCATTAGTCTAAAAGCCTTCCCAGTCAGCATTCTACGTAAATCTATATCGGGCCGTCATCGGCCCGTCAGGGTAGCTGACGGGCCGATGTCGGCCCGATGTAGATTTACGTAGAATGCTAGCTGGGTTGGTGTTTGAGAAACGGAGCTAAACGCATAGACTTAACATTGTTCAGCCAGGCATGAAAAGTAGGTCAAGGTTAGTAACGGCCGTTGGCAGTGGGCAGGTACTACATGGCGGGTGTGTATGAATTTTCATTAGTCTAAAAGCCTTGGTGCTTGAGAAACGGAGCTAAACGCATAGACTTAACATTGTTCAGCCAGGCATAAAAAGTAGGTCAAGGTTAGAAACGGTCGATAGCACTCGACATGGTGCTAGGTGGCAGATGTGTGCCTGACGTTTTGTTAGCCTAGAAGCTTTGGTGTTTGGGAAACTTGGTGTTTGAGAATGGTAGACTGGCATTATAGTTAATAGTGAAACCCTTTTGAAACATTGTATAAATAAATTAATAAACAACCGGAGCTAAACGCATCACGAAAACATACCTATATAATTTTGACCCCCTTAAACCCCACTTTTATATAGTAAAACTGGGGTCTACTGGGGTATACATCATTTTTCATATCTCTGCTCAAAACATAGATTGTGGGTACTCGTTAGAACCGCCTCACCGAGGCGGTTCTAACGAGCACCCACAATCTATGTTTTAAGCAGAAATGTGAAAAATATCAGAGATTTTTTTATCTGAAAATTTTCAGTTTTTGGAGGTGAAATTTTCTATATATTTGAATAGGCGTGTTTTCGTAATGGCACAGACTCAACATTGTTGACGCCGACAATGACGACAACGTATACACAAACAACGACGCCGGAAAGTGATCCCTTTATCGCTCCTGCTTGCTAAAGCAGAAGACATAAATGTAAGATTCAGGAACAGTTTGTAACTTTGAAGAGCAACGCATTCTTAGTTCACGTACGTTATATAAATATTTAGGTCATCGGGTTATACCAACCTTCACTCTTTTGACAAATTCAGCATACGACAAATTGATTATACATGTATTTTCTAATTTTTCCCATGAAACAGACTATGACATTTCAAGCAGACAATTTGCATGTAATGCCACAGCCTGTATCTGGTAAAAATGAGAAACTATTTAAAAATGGCGTCTGCTGAAATCTTTACCCAGCATGCTAAAGGATAAGTAAGACAATTACATAAATCTGAATTGTCAATTAAAGACACAATATCAATTAACATTCATTAATATTTAACCTTCACAAAGAAATCTTTGTCTGAATAATTTAACATCATCAATGACATGCTTGATTGAAACAAGAAGTTCATAGGGTTTTCAGATTTGTTGCTGATAGCGAAATAATACTGCCACATATTACTCAATTCGATGTATACCTACCCAGTCAGCATTCTACGTAAATCTATATCGGGCCGTCATCGGCCCGTCAGGGTAGCTGACGGGCCGATGACGGTCCGATGTAGATTTGCGTAGAATGCTAGCTGGGTAAATACACTCACCGAAATCACTACGAAATCACCACGAAATAAAGCTTTTATTGTTCGTTTGTTTGAGTTGAAGTTTAAGAAGATTTATTTTGGTCATATCAAACCGCCTCCTAGAAGAATTCGAGTGGGGCAAAAACACAAGAAGCCCATGGGCCACGATTCGCTCAACTGATAAAAACAGATATTGCATATCTGCAAATACCATGCAACTTCTTCCAGTATTGTCACAGCAACTAGGACACACATTTGACCATACCGTTAAAAGGTCAAGGGTCATCCTAGTATCATCATTTGAACAAACTTTGTAGACTTTGTGTCCCAAATGCTGTATACCAAGATTCAACCTCAAAGCTTTCTTCGTTCTGGAGAAGAAGTGTTTAATCGTATATGGGCATGGCAGCTATCTTGTTCAATGGCGCGGAACCATTTGACCGAATTGTCAACATCTTTTTGACAGAAGGCACCATGTGAAGTCTAATAAAAATTGTCCATGAGGTTTAAGAGAATAAGAAGTTTAAAGATTTCACGATTGTATATAGCCCAGGGGCAAGGGCAGATAACCCCCAAATCTTTGATGGTACCTAAACAGTTTTACTCCTTTTATCATATAGTTTCAGCCATTAGTCTTTAATACATACTGAGAAAATGATTTTCGACATTTCCCCATACAAATGTATTGGGACGCAAATTTGACCTTGATGAAAAAGTCAAAAGTCAACCCACGACCATCATTTGAACAAACTTGGTAGACCTTGAGCCCCCAATGCTATATACCAAGATTCTGTCTCAAAGCTGTCTTGGTTCTGAAGAAGAAGATTTTTAAGAGTGTTTACCATATATCGGCATAGCGGCCATCTTGTTAAATGGCACAGAACTATTCGAACAAATTATCAATACCATTTCGACAGAAGGCCCCATGTGAAATCTGGTGAAAATTGCTCAAGGAATTTCACAGAAGACGAGATTTAAAACAAATACAATTTTATACATCTATATAGCCCAGAATATAGGGCAGATAACCCCGCACCCCCCCCCCCCCCGGGGGGGTCAAAAAATTTCGATTGTAACTAAAACGTTTCTTTATTTTTATCATACATTGCAAAATTCAGCCATAAGTCTTTAATACACTTTAAGAAAATGGCTTTCCAACAGTTTCCTCATATACATGTATAGAGACGTGAATTTGACCTTGCCGTAAAAAGGTCAAAACCTACGGTCATCGTTTGAACAAAGGGTGGACCTTAAGTCCCCAATGCTATATACTAAGATTCAGCATCAAAGATGTCTTGGTTACGGAGAAGAATATTTAAGTCTCCATTCAGCTATCATTAATATGAAGCCCAGGGCCAAGTTGTTCAAAGCATCATTAGCTTAACGAGCTTGTTAATGGCAAAGTCGTTGACTGTTGTAGCTAAACTACTTTCAAATACCCCCAATTTTGAAAGGATAACAATAATAGGAGGAAGCTTTTGTCTGCAAAAAATGTCCCTTTTTCGACAGGGCGGTAAAATCTTTGAGCTGTATCCATTCAGCTGTCATTAACATGAAGTCCAGGGCCCAGTTGTTCAAAGCGTCGTTAGCTTAATGAGCTTGTTAATGACAAACTGTTGCAGCTAAGATATTTTCAAATTCATTGACATTTGTGCTGCAAAAATGTGAGTAGCATGCAAAAGCTACTCACATTTTTCAGCAAAAGATATCAATGTATTATCCATACTTGAAGAAAGAAATTTTAACGTCACCTTAGCTAACAACTTCGTTAAGTTTTGAACAACTGTGCCCAGATTGTTCGAAAATAGGATCTAGATTTTATTTTCTACCAACGCACTATTTGAGCATCAACATGATAAAAAGTGTCTTCGGGATAAATTGAAAAGAGAAGATCCAGATCAGCTAGCGGTGATAATTATCGTCTGATGAGAAACTTTGCCACATTCGTTATGTTCTACAGTGGGCAATGATTATATTTATAGGTGGACAGTGAAGACCCTGATCAGATTACGCGGATGCACAGGCTGATTTTGGCTTTGCTGTCCGCATATGCCCGAAGACACGTTTCACATGGCGCGGCCCATAGCGCCAAATTTCAGACGACATTTGTCGTCTGCTTTTTTATTTTAACAAACTATCGTTTGGAAAGACGTTTATATGTACAGTTGAAAGACTGAATGTCAAACAGCGTAGATTCAGATGAGACGGCTCATTGAGCCGTCTCATCTGGATCTATGCTGTTTGCAAAAGCCTATTATTATCGTCTGTGGCAGTGAAAGAGATAATTGACTTACATTAAGATCCTTGAATGAGAAGACGAATAAGTCTTCAAGCGTTGTTGTAATATTTGAAATCTCATCTGCTCCCAGATATGTGGCATCCTTTGTCCAAGTAGCCAGATCTTTCAGGCTTTTGCTCACTGCGTCTGCCTTCAACTGAAACATATTAATCAAAGCACTGACAGTACTGATGGGTCGATTGTCTCTGAATGTAGGCTGGGAAAATTGTTCCTGAACGGAGACGTAAGACTGTTTCATTTAATTCTTAACTTCCTGTAGTTTAAGCTAACAGTGCAGACTCTGATTAGACGCTGCATTCTGTGGCGTCTGATCTGGGTCTGCACTGTTTGCCAATGCCCCTGTCCAGGTTTTACAGATGACCCGCTTTAAAGTGTACTCTGACGTCTGAGACAAGAATAGCGCGGCTATAAATAACCGCTACCTGGATTTCGTCTAACGCGCGGTTTGATTACATTGGTCAAAGACAATCACAAAGGAAACTTTGGTGTTTATATATTATTGCTCTATTGTAAACAATCGACCCAAAAAGTGTTGAACATAAAAATAAAGACTTGACAACATCGGGTAGCAAATTGTACTTGTTCAGATTTTAGAACAAGCATGGTAAGGAGTTGAAGTGTCCGATTACTTAGGGTAAATACGGTAAATCCATGGTCATAGCTCTCGTGGTATTGCATATCATTAAATCTGCCACTATAACACGAACCCAGAGCATCATAAATGCCTTTGGAAAGGAAAGTCGAAGTACTGACCTTTGTACATTCTGAAGTATCAGGTGGCCTCCACTGTGCTCTACCGTCTGAAATGTACTCGCATTCTCTGTGTGCATAAGATGAATCCGTTGGTCCGTAGAGACAGGTTAGGCTGACTCTGCCACCTGACTGTGTTTTTGGCCAAATATAATGTCCCGACCTGTCGTAAAATCTCCTGTCTTCTGGACACGAACCTGTGAACAAAGTAAAAACCGTGTCAAACGAAATATTACCGGCACAGTGGCTCGCTCCATTGGTCCGCGTTGGGACCGGGAGGTTGTGGGCTCAATCTTCGGCCGAGTAACATCAAAGACTTCAAAGATTGTATTAGCTAGTCTTTCGCTTGGCTCTCAGCATTAACCCTTAAAGCGCCAATCACAACTATTGTCGTCTGCTTTGTCTTCTGCTGGTTACTTTAAAAGTCACTTCTGCAAACAGTGTGGACCCAGATCAGACTGCTCCTTTAGGAGCAGTCTGATCTGGGTCCACACTGTTTGCCTGTATGCAAAAATAGGTTTAAAAAGTTTGCAAGAATATTCAGCAGACGACATAAACAGACGACATTTTCAGATGCAGTTTTTCTTGACGCTTTAAGGGTTAAGAAAGTAGAGCTAGGAGCCTGGTATCAGTATAATGTGACTTGTAGGAATACCATGCCATGCCTCTGGGGCGTGATATTTTTGTGAGGCAGCACTCTAAAACTGAGCATTTCACTTTCTGCCACAAACAGACACTATCGCTACACGACTGAAAGACTGTTGAAAGTACCTTGAAACATGAATTAAATAAACAGAACAAACAACCGAAAAGATACGCTTTTACCATATGTGAAATGCCCAAATGAGACGCGCCTTAGAAAAAGAGCAGTTTTTGGAAAAGAACAGTTCTAGCATATGCGAACAGCAAAGGTTCAGGCGAGACTTCGCATCCGCGAAGTCTCGCCTGAACCTTTGCCGTTCGCTCACTTAAATGATAGGACAAGGGAAAACTTCCGCCAAATAACTTTATAAGAGGCCTCGGTTAGGAGCAAGGCATGCGAACTGAAAGACTGATTACACGGATAGTCCGAAGAGCTTTTTTCCCGCGACAAATGTCGTGGATAATGTTATGGATATTTTGGTTGTCAATTTTTGAGAAAACGACTCGGTTAGGGTAAAAAATGAGTGGTTAGCATTAGAGTTGTAAGTTTTGGGGTTTTATTATTATTATTATTATTATTATTTATTTATTTATTTAGATCTAATGCGTAACCACCCATTTTCGACCCTTCCCGTGGCGATTTCTCAACAATGCCGCATTGGAAACCAAAATATCCATAACACTAATAATCATATGTGTCTATCGTGTGTGCGTGATGATATGCTGAACTTCTAGCAAAGCGCAAAATTAAAATAAAGGACAATAAACACCACGAATTTCCACGTGTTTTCTATGGCTTTCGGTACACCTTCAGCACGCGAAAAATAATTCAGCCAATGTGCGTGAAGTCGGAAGTCTGAGATTTACTCCACAGACGCCGATATCAATGGGCGGTTGAATGTAATTCCCCGTTTTTCAAATAATTTCCTCAAAACATTTATATCGCTCGTGAAACACAGAAAATGCAAAGCTTGTTTACCTTTTTAGAGCCATCGAATGCCTAACCGATGTCGCTCTAATCGTTTTAAGTTCTTTAACCGATGGTTACGCATTCATTCGTTTGGTAGGCGTGTATTTGCCTAGCAATATAGGACGGTTTCTGCCTTGCAGACGATTTGTACGAAATGTCAAACGTTACTTTTTTTTTTTTTTTTTGCAAATTAAAACAAAATAAAATAGTTTTTTTTAGAATGTCAGCAGATGATATGACTGCCACATTAAATTTCAGATCAGGTTTTATACAATAAAACAACACACACTGGACTCACACGGCGGGCATTTCCATTCAGCCAAAATACACAAACATCAACATTTCCCTGTTCTTGTCCACGTGATTGCCGTTTACTAATGAAATCTAACTGCGCGTTTGTACGAAATCCAGGTAACGTTTATTTAAAAACGCGCTATGCTTGCACTGTGACGTCAGCGGACTATCTGTAAAATCTGGACTGGGACATTGGCAAACAGTGCAGACCCAGATCAGACGCCGCAGAACGCGCAGGCTGTCCTGGGACTTCGCTGTCCGGATATGCTAATCACACGTTTCAAATAAACACTTACTATCAGAGCAGCTTTTCCTCTGTGTTCCGTCTGAACAGTGACAGATATAGTCATCGTTGTGTTGCTTACAGTAACCGTTACCACACGGTGCGTTAAGACACGGTGACACCTTCTCACAATGAGTGCCTGAATTTGAGATAAATAAAACATGTCAATTTTAGCAAAGTAAATTTTTAGAAAAAGAAAATCACTCTTACGGAGCGATTACTTTTCTGTTAGATCAGATGAAGAAGAGTAAAAAATAGTAAATAAAAATGTTTTAACTTGATACCATCAAGAAAACACGCCTATATAGTTTTGACCCCTTTTAACCCCACTTTTATACAGTAAATCTAGGGTTTACAAGGGTATACATTAATTTTCTTATTTCTGCTCAAAAACATAGATTGTGGGTACTTGTTAGAACCGCCTCGGCGAGGCGGTTCTAACAAGCACCCACAAGCTATGTTTTGAGCAAAAACATGATAACTACCCGAATTTTTTCATTTTTTGGTGGTAAAATTCTCAGTATATTTGAATAGGCGTGTTTTCGTAATGCATGTAGGCCTACATGTGTTTATTTATAATTACCAGATTTTACTTTAAATACTGAACTAATTTCTTTACTCTATAAACCGTACTAACCCACATTAAGTACTTGGACAGACAGGTCTGAGCAAACACGGTAGACCCAGATCCGACACCGCCTTGGATCTACACTGTAAATCAGGGTCTGAAATAAGGTCAATATTCTGTTTGCCATCCATACAGCAGTTTCAGATGTATAGTAAAAAGGAATTGTTCAACTTTTAGGACAAATAAGCCAATATTTAGGGTAAATACGTTATGCCGGAATAAAACTTACAACTTAACCTTTTACAACATATTTACTGAAACAAACACTAGTGAAAAAACGATTCGACCAATCGACCAATCATTAAGCTATCCAAAACAAAGTAAACACAAACAAGAAGGAAAACTTTGTCAGCACCTCGCCAAGGGAACAGGTGTCTTCGAGTAAGATTCATATTTACTAATGCATCAGATGCAAAAGAAAATATGAATCTTAGAACTTTGCCATCAGCACAGTCTCATCATGATCTATTCTCTCGGTTTGCAAATTCGACAGTATCCAAATCGACAGCAAAAACCCTGGTCAGGCTGTGCAACAAGAACAGATGAGCTGGTCATTCGCTGTCCCCATTTAGCTCGTAGACGTCTTTTCGCCTATTTCTATGGTAACTTGAGAGACAATAAGCAGGGAAAAAAAAAACAACAAAAAAAAATAGGTATTCATCAGCCACACTGAAAATGATTGAGAGAAACTAAATTTGAGGAAAAAAAAACTGTTGTAAATCAAACACGCACTATCGCACAACAACGCAACAACATCAAAAATGAAATCATGCTTCCCAACCTCCATATCCGTCTATAATACAACCAATTTTTATGCTGAATGTACTTTTGGGTCACGTCAAGCGAAAAAGTACCTTCGAACATGCGCAAAAATGCGCAGATTAAGATCATCCTGCGCATGCGCAATGTATCATTATAACCTTTGCTCTTTCTTTCATACGGTCTGTAGTATCCTATGATTCTGTTAGCTGACAGTGAAGGCCCTGATCAGGCTGCGCGCATGCGCAGCCTGATCTGGGCCTTCGCTGTCCGCATATGCCCGAAGACAAGTTTTCGCATGGCACGGCCGATATTTTCTAACCAAAGAGAAAGGAATGCATCTCGTCGACTATGCGATATATACATTGTAACAGATCAGCCTGTTTATCCACATAGTACGGTTACATGTAGGTTCAGTCTATTTCGGATTCACAATCTCTGGGCAGGCAATACATACACGCAAAGGACATATCTCAGATCGGACTGTTTGAATATTCAGGAGATAAGGTATATACTGCTACACACTGCAGTTATCCAATGTATTCGGATAGACAGGCCTGAGAAAAAACTTTTGACCCAGATCAGACGCCGCAATATGTGGCGTCTGATAAAGGTCTGCACTGTTTTCCACTTCTCTACAGCGTTTTTGTAGACACATGAGCATGTACATTGTAGTAAAATGGATTTGTTGAAAGTTTAGTATAAAAATGATAAAAAGCTGAGGTGTTCGAATAAACAGGTAAATACATGTACGATACATATGTTGCACGTGCGACGTGATACATTTTACCTTTCCTTTGTCTACTTTTCTAACTCTATATTTCTCAACAAGTAAAGCACAACAATGTTGCAAGATGTTGCAAGGAAAAGAATACGTCACTGTACTTTAACTGTCCTTAGGTCACAAAACGATTGCGATTTCGTTGCATTTGTGCTGTATTGTTCAGTAAGCTTTTGCACAACACAGCACAAGTCACAGTATGAACTAACTGCAAAATGAGAAGCCTTGTCCTAGAGGCATGTAAGGACAGCGGAGGTCCAGATCAGACTGTGCATTCGCACAGTCTGATCTGGACCTCCGCTGTCCGCTTACATATTCATTGGGTACTATAGTATAACGGACAATTAATACCCTCGGAATGCATCAGCAGATACGCAGGATGATCTGAAACTGTATACATTTGTAGTTTGCCTATGTTCGAAGACACACTTTCGCTTTACGTGGCTGTATGCCCAAAAATCCGAAACTTACGTCATACTTTCACACACATTACAAGTTACCAATGCATGACACTTTTTTTAGAAAATACGAAACTGTGAATGACATTCTTTTAGAAAATACGAAACTATGAATAACGTTATTTTAGAAAATACGAAATTATGAATGGCGTTCCTTTAGAAAATACAAAAACAAAACTAAAGACAGAATTCTAAATGTGTTTTCCAGATAAATATTTTCTAAGCTTCTAAGAAAACATATGTCTATAGTACTCATTAAAAGCGCATTTCCGGGGCGCTTTTAATGAGTACCAGAAGCAAATTGTTTCATGAAGAAATACAAAGCCTAATTCAATACTTTTTGATTGAAAAAAAGTGTTGTCTGGAACAATGTAAAGCAGCGAAAAGTGAATTTTTATTTATTCCTCTAACGCTTAGTACTCTGTGTAAAAAAATCAGCAGACGACATATTGGATTTTTTTTCTTCTTTTTCCCTGAAAACAGGTTTTGACATTTCCTGCAAATTGTCTCGTGGAGACAATTTGCATGAAATATCAAATCCTATTTTCTGGGAAAAATAAAAAATATAACGTCAATGTTTCGTCTACTGAATTAGCTCTGAGAAAGTGGTAGACGTTATTTTTTTTGTCTTTTTTTGTGATTTCAGTGAAGCGTAAGGACGTTTAAAACATGCTGCATGTTCACTTTTTAACTTTAGAGAAACCTACAATTATTGCTGTATTGTTTAGTGATGCATCTGAAATGCATTTGTCGATAATGAAACTTGCACATATACCGTAATGCAATTGTCTCCACTGTACTTTCCACTTCTTTATAGAGAATAGAGCGCTTATGCATGTATGGGTTGTATTGTGAATGGTTAAAATATTACAGTGCCTGCACACAGCAAACACAAAACGTAGCAACAACGTCATGACGTTGCAGCGACGTTGTAATGACGTTGTGTGTTTGCTGTGATGTTTTTTTTCTGTTTATTTGCTGTTCTTCTAAATTTCCCAGCGGGCACATGCTGTTTATGCAATGTCGCGTCAACGTCGATGAAACGTTGGTGCGACGTTGTCTCAACGTTGCGTGTCCGCTGGGTTCTTGCACGGATTTCTTCTATTTATAACTTAACTTATGATTTCGATGTTCAGTGCAATTAAATGTATGCAGTTATAAAAATAATCATTCATCAAAAATCTAATTTTCGTCAGTTGATTGCAAAGAATTATACGAAAATTAATTTCCCCTGTTTAGTCAGCACACCCTTCACTAAGATAGATGGCGTTTATGTATGCAGAGATTTTGTTTGAGGTCCTGGGAACTTGATGTGATGCCAAGTTTCATTCAGCCTCACGGTGCAGCTTTTAGACGCAATTACGTTAGGTATATGCTTTCTTTTGTTTTTCACGGCTGAATTGTTCACGGGGAAATGGCGTAGTTTTCGCATATCTTTTTCTATATTGTGTTGATTTTGCATG
The DNA here is from genome assembly GCA_964016985.1 of Anodontia alba. Lineage (NCBI taxonomy): Eukaryota > Metazoa > Mollusca > Bivalvia > Lucinida > Lucinidae > Anodontia > Anodontia alba. The sequence continues at coordinate 1,257,565 of OZ024828.1, read as the reverse complement.
TGAAAATTAGGTGTAGCATGGTAAAATGACGGATTAATAAATATGAGTTGGTCACCTACATGGTTAAAACAACTATGGTGACTTATTAACTGTTCTGTCCAATGTGTAGTTTTAAATTTAGCACTCTGCAAACCAAATCAGCAGATGAAATTACATATTATTTTCATATTGTTCACAAATAAAAAGACCTGACTTTTCAGTCAAACTGTCTCCGAATGAAGAGTCGAGTATTATCTTTTTGTGAAAACATACTACAAGATACTTTTAATATTTTCCGTTTTTATTTATAATCAGCAAGTTAAAGCTTTAGCTTTCGATTTAGGAGCCTCTCGTATGCGAACTACTTTCGAGATTTTAAACACAAGCCATAAAAAGAAAACCTTCATTTATTCAGGCAACCCACCTCTAATTCAGAACTTTATTCAGTCAAAAGGGGGATCAGGGCAGGCGTTAGAACTTATATGAAAGTTAACGCGATGGGCGGTTAAGTTGTTCACTACCAAAGCAATTACGATGTATAATTTCAACTACGATTATATCTAATTTTAAAAGCTTTTCATTCCTGCCCTACTGCCATCAAGGACAGTGATCCGCCTCTGAATAATCTTTCACTGCTACAGAAAACGGCAGTATTCCTTGATGTTGCTATTTCTTTGCTGGGTTAAGACATGATTTGCGGTTTTAATGCTCTAATTTAGTTCAAAAAAAGGTAAGAGAAAAGTCCAGGGAGTGCCACAATCACAAACCGCAGCCCTTCCCAGACTCCCACCGTTTCAGGGAGCTGGTTACAGGGACGTAGCCAGAACGGAACTTTTTTTACCCACACCCAGGAAAAATCACGAAAACTACGCCTAGAATCGCTTCCAAAATAGGGACTGCTCTTAAAGGAAAGAATTTGCTCCCTCTGGGAGCAAATTCTTTCCTTAAAGAGTAGCCCCTATGATAAAAAAGCAAAATACTTTATGTTAATGTCATCATATTGTAAATGTTTTTCTTATGCATATGTTACGCACATGCAGAATGTGCGTAATCAGCGCTACGCATATGCATTTGATGAATATCAACAACATTAAATAAAAGAACAACAATGATTTAACTTTTTCTGAAAAACATGAACTTATGGGGAATAGACATACTTGGTAGATTTTCCGCTATGGAAGACAACGTTTGTCGTTTACGGGTTGCTTACCTGCAAACCAAATACTTTCAAAAAAAGGTTTCTGCCCTACTTTTAGAGTAGACTTCCCTTAAAGTGCATCTATTACGTTTATACATGTATCGGTACTGTTTACTTTGCAGAATATTATTGTAAATGCTTCATTAAAATTAGCATGCAAATTGTGCAATGTTAATGCATGAAACTATGCCCCACTGGAATAAGGATCCATTTGAAATGCTTCATTTACAGGTTTAAGTACACTCTATGAACACTAAAGCACTCATGAGAGAATGAAGATGAATTTTACGTTATTATTAGTCGCTGTTTCTATTTTTAAGAACCCAAGTTGAATTGGCTGGCCGCATTATTGTACGCGGCGTGCTTTTAATATAAATTAGGCGTCTTTGTAACTAAGTTTCCTGGCCTTTCTTGGAAACATTTATATTTTTGTTTTGACTTCTTGCTTATGTATTGCATTGCTATAAATGATAATTCTACAATTTCTACTGCAAAACGCAACACAACCAGACAGCCTGCGCTGTTCTGTTCTTAATCTGTGCTATTAGAATATATGAAACAAGTTAGCTTCTGTGTTGTAAGGTGAATCTCTACATTTCAAAGACAGAGTACTCCAAGCTGAATGGTTTGCCATCTTTTTTTTTAAGGGAAACCACTCCATCAAAAAAGTAATTCCTTGCCGGATACGTTAATCGTTTTCATTAAGAAAAGAAGTCGCTCCCAGAGGGGCACGAAATTCTGTCCTTTAAAAATACACGTAGCCGCGTTTGAGAAGGGAAACAAATATATTCTGCTCAGAGTGACTCCTTTGGAAGCATATCCATTCATATTAAGGGGAAACGATACACTTAAAAGGGAAGTAACTATCTCAGATAAGTTATTTCTCTTCTACAATAAAAAGAAAGAATTTGCTCCATAGGGAGTTTTTTTTTTTTTTTTTTCTTCTTTTAGAGTGGACCTTTTTGAAAAGAGGTCTACTTTAAAAGGAAAGAATTTGCTCCCAAGGGGAGCAAATTCTTTTCTTTAAGAGTAGACCCCTTTTCAAAAAGGGGATAGGTGTGCAGGAAAGTAAAACAGGAAGTAACAAAAGTTATCTCCTTTACAAAAATAGTGGAAAAAAGGGAGAACAAAACATTTTGCTTTTCTGAACGCAGCCAAGGCGTGTCAATTCACTTAAAAGACTGACACGTGGTATAAATGTCTTAAATAGATTAACATTCGATCCAAAGTTTATATTCTTAGATTCAATGTATTGTCAATTTAAATGTCAACGGATGGACTGAATTTCCTTCCTGTCGTTCGTCAGAACTACAAGGAATCAGACAGTTCTTGACGCATGCAGTGAGACGATCAATTCTTAGTTAACGCTTAGCATGGACGGTAAATATTTCAGCAGACGACATTTTGAAGTATTTTTCTTATGTTTCCAAGAAAATCCGCCTTTGACGTTTCATGCTAAATGTCTCCAGTGGAGACAAATTGCATGAAATGTCAAAACCTGTGTACTGGGGGAAATAAGAAAAATATTATCAATTTGTCGTCTGCTGATTTAGCCCAGAGTCGGGTAAAGTTTAAGATCAAGAAAGAGTTTTATCCGTTTAATTTATCATCACGAAAACATGCCTATATAATATTGACACCTTTAAACCCCACTTATATATAGTGAAACAAGGGTTTACAGGGGTATACATTTTTTTTTTACTTCTGCTCAAATATATAGATTGTGGATACTCGTTAGAACCGCCTCGGCGAGGCGGTTCTAACGAGTACCCACAATCTATGTTTTGAACAGAAATATGAAAAAAAGAAAAAAAAAAAAAAAAAAAAAAAAACAGAATTTTTATCTGAAAATTTTCATTTTGTGGTAAAAATTTCAGTATATTTGAATAGACTTGTTTTCGTAATATTAACGATGTCTGCAGATACCCGAAAAAGACCACACTTACGAAGCACAACCTTCACGACGAAGAAGAGGAATAAATGCCAAGACACAACGACACAGTTGCAATAACGATGAACCCTCGTTACAACGACAACATTTGTTCCCAAAGATGTTGCCATTAAAAACGAATTTGCTGTCGTAAAGAATCCTACACGGACAGAATTATATGTAATAAAGGCCTTGTTTCATTCTTATTTACTCATAGAACATATGTTTTGCACATTTATTAGAATCGCCTCAATAAGCAGATTCTAACAAATATCCAAAACAGAAATTATGTCGCTTGAAGTTTTAATGCAACATTCTTGCATAATTTCGCATTAAACTGTCACCTCTTGAGCGAAATTTATATGACATTTAAATTATCATTGTAACGAATTTTGTCGTTTTATCGAGAGTCGGTATAAAGAGGATTGACTGTTCCAGCATGGAAGCAACGAAGAACTAAAACAGAAGAAGAAACTTATTTGAACCGTCAACAGAGACAATTAATGCGCAAACAGTGTAAGTCCAGATGAGACGGTTCGTAATGAGCCGGCTCATCGGAATCTACACTGTTTGCCATTCTTTTTTTTTTTTCTTTTTTTTTTTTATTTTAGACCGAAGCCCCAATATGCATCAATATACATTACGAAAACACGTCTATTCAAATATACTGAAAAGTTCACCACAAAAAAAAACTGAAAGTTTTCAGGTAAAAATTCTGATATTTTTTCATACTTCTGCTCAAAATATAGATTGTGGGTACTCGTTAGAACCGCCTAGCCGAGGCGGTTCTAACGAGTACCCACAATCTATTGTTTGAGCAGAAATAAGAAAAATAATGTATACCCCTGTAAACCCCAGTTTTACTATATAAAAGTGGGGTTTAAGGGGGTCAAAATTATATAGGTATGTTTTCGTGATGCATGTCCAAATTCTATGGTGGAAGAGTCCACTTCAGAAAATCAGGGATGAAGGGTAAACTAATTTTACGTGATCGAAACCTCACCCTTATCTCCTGAATCAAACACAAAAATATACAGACATAAATATAAAAGTAGAAAACCCAAATGTAAGTGCAAGCAAAACTTGAAACAGAAATCAATGTGGACAGCCATTTAGAAGTTGTCCTCTATGCTAGTATGACAACAAGAAAATATGACCAATCAAAACAAACAGGGAACAGGGCAGTCGCAAATGCAATCGCCAAATGCATGGTTCAATGTCTCTAAAACATTCGTTTAGCAAGAAAATAGTTAGACTATTTGAGAACGATGGCTACCAGAGGTCCTCCCCGATCGCAAAAGGAAAAAAAAAATCAAACTCTTTGTCACAATTCAATACAAACCCAAAAGAAAGTCACTTTGGCACACACAAACTAAAACTTAATTGTGTTCGCAGCTGAGCCAGACCACATTTATATTTCAATCATTCGCCACTTATATATCTAACATGAAAGTTTTGCGCATTGAAATGAGGCATGTGCATTTTTTTAAAGCATGATTAGAAAAGCAAAACAGAATGTTAAACAGTAATTTTGATCGGAAAACCTCTTCCGAGAATCTGCAGCTCTTGATAAGGATAAGAATATTTTTTTAGTCCAAAAGTAGTGATATTTTTCTTATTTCTCCACGAAAACTTGTGTTGATATGTTGTAGGTATCTATTAGAAACGCCTCAGAGAGCTCTGAGGCGCTTCTAATGAGTACCCTAACCATAAAAATTATATTTTCTTGGAGAAAACAGTAAAATGTTTACCCGATACCCACTCTTATCTAGACCTATGTAATCTAAAAGCACATTCGTTTACTTCAGGGGCTGCATATACTCTTACATGTACTTGCACCCCCTACACACACACACACACACACACACACACACACACACACACACACACACACACACACACACACACACCGCCATTCGAGGAATGGTGAAAAAGGCATATAACGTAACTCCAGTCTATCCGTCCGTCTCCATTCGCGTTCGGCGTTAGCTATTTGCGTTTAAGTTTTTTAGGCGGGGGCATCCTTGCCCTTTGGACACATTTCTAGTCAGATATTATTTACACTGGATACACATTTGTGGCTTTATGTCTGCTTTCCTTAGCCTCAAGAGCCTTCTGAAAAGTGACCTGCTCTAAAGATCTACTCTAACGGGAATTCATTTGCTCCCCTTTTCTGCTCGAATGATTTGCTCTAACGGGGATTCATTTGCTCCCCTTGTCTGCGCGAACGATCTGCTCTAACAGGAATTCATTTGCTCTCTGATCTGCTCTAAATGGAAGGAATCTGCCTTTATAAATCAATATTTACAAAGTTGTCTACCAAAAACTGAAAGGCTGCATATTCCTCAAAAACAGACATTTTGTTTATCCAAGAAAGATTAATAAATTGATTAGATAAATTGTTTACGAAATATTTAATCATGTATGACATTTTCTTACTGCGTAGAATTTTTATCACACTATAATTTTATACGCTATACCAGTAGTTTTTTCTCGTGCACCTCAAAGATTTGTTTCATTGTCGCAATATGTTGTCGTAATGACTACTGACTTGAGTAAGTGACGTCACATGGGCCACTGAAGGGAAAACTTGGCCGAACAAAATAGGTTAAAAAAGCAATTAAAAGACACAGGGTACTCATCGGCACTCAGTCACCATAACGGAAAGAAAACTGTCTAGCACACATGCACAAATCTTGCTTCGAAATACATATACACAATTTTATGAAACAGTAAGAAAAATTGTACATGTACCTAGCTACAATGTGTACAAAGTACACATACCGAACCGGCAAAAAGTTGATATTGACGAAGCGGCAAACCATTTAACAGAGCTGAGCCACAACAAATGTACCGGAATAGATGGGACCGCTTAAATTACTTGGGGTATCTGGGACACTTGAAGGATTTTCATGCCGACAGTAAGCATTCGGTCCCCCCTGGTAGCCTCTTTTGACTGACAAATGACGTCAGTGTTCCGCTTTTGATTCTTGATCATGCGTCGGGTAATAGAACTATACAGATATCAAGATCTTTAATTTCAGTTCCACAAAAAATCATAGCGTTGTTTCGTAAAACAATTTGTAATGTGCAGTATAAAACATTCAGACAATATAGACACCACATAATGTTGTAGTTTTATAATTATGAGAAGAACTATACTGAAAGGAAAAAGAAACGCAGGGTAAATTTATTCCTAAATTTCATTCAAGTTTGAAAAAGTTTGTTAAATATTTTACTATGATTACAAAACGGTACATGTATGGAACAAAAGTTCCAAATTTCATTGGTTTGTGATCAACAAGTCTCGAGTTATTGAAGTTCATTGGTAGCTACCCCACAAATCTTGAAATCAAAACCAAACTGAAAATCAATATCGGGTGTGCCCGCCTCTTGCTGCCGTTGCTGCCCTAATTCTGCTTTGGATAGAGTTAACCAAAGCATTGACAGTTCGCATCGGGCTGTTATTCCATTCATCGATCAACGCATTCCTTAGTTGTGCGAGAGTTGCGGGGGGGGGGGGATTTCGGCGCTTCCTAACCCTTCTGTCCAGCCCATCCCACATGTGCTCTATTGGGGTCAAATCTGGACTGTACGGTGGCAATGCTAGTGGTGCGATGTTATTGTTTGCCAGAAAATCCTGACAAACTCGGGCAACATGTGGTCAGGCATTGTCCTGCTGCAGAATCAGATTACGTTGTTGCACAAGCGGGACTACAACAGGACGCAAAATCTCATCCCTATACCTTACTGCGGTCATATTGCCCGCAACAATAAGCAACTGTGATTTTATCCCGTGAGCAATGCCTCCCCAGACCATAACGGAGCCACCCCCAAACCGATCCCGTTCGACAACAAAGGCGCCGGCAAAGCGTTCTCCGCGACGTCGGTACACACGACGTCGACCATCTGCGCGATAGAGAGTGAACCTAGACTCGTCCGTAAAAAGAACTCGTCTCCACTGCCTCATCGGAAATAGCCTGGGCAATATGACCGCAGTAAGGTATAGGGATGAGATCTTGCGTCCTGTTGCAGTCCCGCTTGTGCAACAACGTAATCTGATTCTGCAGCAGGACAATGCCTGACCACATGTTGCCCGAGTTTGTCAGGATTTCCTGGCAAACAATAACATCGCACCACTAGCATGGCCACCGTACAGTCCAGATTTGACCCCAATAGAGCACATGTGGGATGAGCTGGACAGAAGGGTTAGGAAGCGCCGAAATCCGCCCCCCCCCCCCCCCCCCCCCCCCCCGCAACTCTCGCACAACTAAGGAATGCGTTGATCGATGAATGGAATAACATCCCGATGCGATCTGTCAATTCTTTGGTTAACTCTTTCCAAAGCAGAATTAGGGCAGCAACGGCAGCAAGAGGCGGGCACACCCGATATTGATTTTCAGTTTGATTTTGATTTCAAGATTTGTGGGGTAGCTACCAATGAACTTCAATAACTCGAGACTTGTTGATCACAAACAAATGAAATTTGGAACTTTTGTTCCATACATGTACCGTTTTGTAATCATAGTAAAATATTTAACAAACTTTTTCAAACTTGAATGAAATTTAGGAATAAAATTTACCCTGCGTTTCTTTTTCCTTTCAGTATATAACGAAATGAGTTTAAAATAAAATAATGAACACGTGAAAACATTGTTTTTATCTAACTATTATGAAAAACAGTTTATTAATATTAAGTCGGAATTTCGTGTTATTAAGTCGAAATTTCGACTTATTATGTCGAAATTTCGAGATAGTACGTCGAAATTTCGAGATACTTATCAACAGACATAAAAGTATATGTGGCCCTAATGCTCTTTCGTAGGTATATAGTAAAAACTCGATCTTTTTGCATTTTCATGACAAAACTATTGTACCGAGAAAAAAATAAATGGTGTGTGTGTGTGTGGAGGGGCGGGGTTGGGGGGGAGGGGCGGGGTTGGGGGTGGGGGCGGGTACAAAACGTTTCCATAGTCAGATGCACCATTTCATGGTTGCAAGAATACTATATACTATATATCAATTTATCAAACCTTTATTGGATAATAAAATGTTTATTTTTGAGGAGTATGGTGCCTTTAAAGATTTGAAGGGATTATGAGTTATTGGTATGGTTCTAGAATTTGTTGTCTTCAATAAGATCATGAGAAATGACAAAAAGATGACAGACAAATGTAAGAGTGCGGTGGACAAGTATGTTTGCCATCCATCAAACACTATATATGCAAATTGCAAACTGTCTACATGATTGCGTCACCAAGTTGTGTACTGGGATCTTGAAATATTTGCCAGTTCAGTCTATCCGTCAATTACATGTTTTGGCATGTAATATAAAACTAAATACCGTTCTAACCTAAAGTATTCGGAAAGACTGGTCTGAGCAAACAGTGTAGACTCAGATCAGACGCTGCAGAATGCAGCGTCTGATCAGGGTCTACACTGTTTGCCAAACATCCATCTTTTCTAAAAACACACCAAAACGTAGTAAAAGGGACTTTTTACCAATTTTCCTAAAGATAAGTGTATAGTAAGGAGCTATGGTGTTCGAATAGTTTAGGTAAAATACTGTATGCCGAAATACAGAACGGGAACCAAAACTGAAAACAAAACGAGTCACGTGATGGTTAAATGTATCTTTTGACATGTTCTCCCATTCAGGAGTCAAATCAAACTGAAGAAGACGTTGATGAAGATCCTTTGCAATCCACAGAACGCTCAGCGAAGACTCTGATCAGATTGACCGAGTGTCATAATGTACAGCATGTCACAAGCTACGTCGAAATGACGTCATAAGATAGCTGTTCTCATACTGTACCCTTAAAAAATACCAGCTCAGTAATACCGTAATAACCCCAAGTATTGGGCACATAGGTCTTTGGAAACAGTGTAGACCCAGATCAGACGCCACAGAACGCACCATCTGATCAAGATCTACACTGTTTGCCCGACATACAGCGATCTTAGAGACATCAAATGGTAGTACAATGGACTAGTTCAAATTTTAGGACAAGTATGGTTTGTAGATAAAGTGTTCCAATACTTAGGGTAAATACATGTATAACACGTAGTTATATATGTGTGTAGTTTCTGATAAGACACCTTTTTCAACTGAAAAGTAATTATATGTGTTCTTACCTCCCAACCAAAACATATGTTGTGGGTACCCACAACATGTTTTCTTAGAGAAATAAGAAAAATATTATATGGCTACCCACCTTTATCTGAAGCTATGGTTATACAATAGATATATATAAAAAGCATTCACAAATGCATTCAAAAAGCACAATTCAGCCATCAGCACAAATACACAGCCGACACGAAAACACCAAATTGATACAACAACGAAAAACCAAATCACTTCACTCTAACACTGTTGCTTCAAAAGCACTAAACATCTAGTCTATATAGCGTGCAGCAATTCACGAGCGTGCATCTGAAGTAATTCCTGACCTCACAACAGAGATCACTTACCAGAAAAGTCTGGAGGACAAAGGCAGGTGTACCTGTTTGAAACGTTGGCCCGTATGACGTCAGTCGGTCCAATATTCAGTATCACCTCTCGTGACGCCATTCCATCATTTATCCTACATGTCGCGCCGTTTTCACATTTTTGATGCAGTTGACAAAACTGTACGTTTTCACAGTGAGTCCCGTAGAAATTTGTTGGACAAAAACACCAATAACTCTCAGCATCCAGCCCGATTGTACAGTTACCATGATTCAGGCATGGATTCGAGACACATGGATCTCTGTACTGGCACGTTTCTCCATGGAAACCAACAGGGCATGAACAGATAAAGTCACGTGAAATATTCGAGCAAGATCCGCCATTTAGACAGGGCGACAGAAGACACGGATCATAGTCTTGACAAAATTTACCCGTATATCCTGGTTCGCAAGAACAAGACACGTCTCCGTCCCTTGATGTGTTCGTACAAGTCGCATTGTTGTGGCAAACGTGAATCTTGCAGCCATCAATATTTTCACAGTTTTTCCCATACCGCTCTACAGAACAATTACAGAGATATTCCCAATCAGAAACGTTTCTGCATGTGCTGCTTTCACCCATGCATGGCGAGCCGTGACAGGTGTCAAAGTGCTGACACAGCCTTCCAAATTGTCCGTCCTCACACTGGCATATAAAATCATCATCTGAAATGTTCTTGCAATGTCCACGTGCACATGGTTTTTCCGAACACATGTCATAATGCTGACATTCTCCACCCCAATACCCCAATTTACATTGACATTCAAACGAGTTCCTTTCCTTGTATTTGCAGGTACCGTTGTTTTTGCATAGATTTTGTTCCATTACTTCACATATGTCAAATATCTGACATCTGTTGCCATGGTAACCTTTACCGCATTCACACCAGACCTTTTGTCGTCCGATTTGTGGTATATCAGGCATATGACATATACCACTATTACAGGGTCTCTCTAAAACGCACGTATCTTCAAATTCGCAGTCTCGGCCAAAATGTCCTTCTAAACAGCTGCAAGCATAATTTAGTGAATCTAAAGAACTACAATTGCCGTTCATGCACGGTGATGGCGTACATGGATCAGGTGTTTCGCATAGCACTCCTACAAAATGCTCTGCGCATGTGCAAGTAAAATTTCCATTCTCTAGCACTGAGCATTCGCCTGTATTTCTACATGGATTATCAGAGCATATATTAAAATATTGGCAATATTTACCGTAGGAATCAGGTGGGCAATCACACGTCACCTCCCTGTCGGCTTTATACCTACAGGTCCCGTTGTTGCATGGATTCGTCGTACACAGGTCGACACCGGTACAGTTGCGGCCACCCCAGCCCGTGCTGCAGTTGCAGGTGTAGGACAGGTCATCATTTACAAGACATTCTCCCTTGTTCTTGCAAGGCTCCCAGACACTGCAGTTACTGAACATAGGACAGTCTCCATACAAACCTAGGAGAAATAATTTATTTAAAATCTGAAATATTGAAATTAACTCAATAATTGACTCAGTGTTACAAATTGAAAGTAACATTATCGAAGACGAAAGCTTTGATTATATTCTTTTTATTTTATGTGCCGCGAAAAATTTAAACCGTGTTAATATGAACACATACTCAGCTACAGTACCACACAGCGTGATAACAAGGTCGCTCCGACGTCGCGGCGACGTCGGAGCGACGTTGTTACAACGTTGTGTGTTTACTGGGATATTTGAGGTATATGAGGAGATTGAAGGTCCAGCTCAGCCTGCGTCCCCGTGTTAATTGATTGACTGAGATTAATTGATTGATTGATAAAACAATGTGGTATTAGATATACACATTTAAACATAGCGAAATTCCGGTATTACGATCACCAAAAATTAACCCAAATTCTCTATAAAGAACCGTATTTATCAGGCTTTAGTTATTTCGTCCTTCGTTTATACACCTAATGTCCCTTTAAAAAGAGACCACCTTTGGGACTATCAAAAAGTGGTCTTTAAGACCACGTTTGGACGGTGCGAAAGGGGGTCCATCATGAAAACATGCCTATATAATTTTGACCTCATTAAACCCCACTTTTATATAATAAACCTGGGGTTTACAGGGGTATACATTATTTTTCATGTTTCTGCTCAAAAACATAGATTGTGGGTACTCGTTAAAACCGCCTCACCGAGGCGGTTCTAACGAGTACCAACAATCTATGTTTTAAGCAGAAATATGAAAAATATCAGAATTTTTTGTCTGAAAATTTCCTTTTTTGGTTGTAACATTTTCAATACACTTGAATAGGCATGTTTTCGTAATGATAATGGTGGAATGAAACAAATCACATTAATATGCCATAGCTTGCCAATCACTGCCAAGGATATCACAAAAAAAGTGATTTCTAGCATTTCCATTGTGTATGCGCGTCATAGCGAGGTACAAAGTCGTTATGAACCAGATAAGAAAGGTATTAAATTATAAACCTACGACAGACAAAAGCATTTTTAAGACCCAATAATAAGAATTGGTTAAAAATTCCAAGTTAAATTAAAATTTCAGCGATACTAAAGACACTCAATAATATATTAAACAGTTCGGTGTTGCCCCTTTGTGACTCTGTTTCCCGGCTACGTTAAACATCTGACTAAAGAAAAAACAAAGTAAAATTTTATAATAAAATGTCTAAAAAATACGTGTTTCTACAGCCTTTCTAAACGTATGGGGTACTTGTATTTCTTTTATATTATTCTTAATGTTATTTCAAAAGAATACATCCGTTATAAGCAAGCGATTTCTTGCTACTGAAGCCCTTTTACCTTAGGAATGGAAAAAAAAATCCATTTTCTCTAAATCTTGTTCCATAACAATGAACGGAACTTGCTTGAGTAAAAATGTTTAGTTGGGAGAATCGGGAGAGTTTTTGATTTGATTTTAAAAACATGAGTCAAAATTATTTGATATATCTTTCTAGAAACTGGTAACCATCCAAGGGATTTAAATCCATGTGGTCCTATATGTGACATTGTGTCAAGTTGTAAAACCAACCTGATAATTTCTCCACAAACACACAGGTTGTGGGTACGCATTAGAAACGCCTCGATGAGGCGCTTCTTATGAGTATCTACGTACCTAAAATACAGACTTTACAAGCCAGCACACGACAAAACCAACAATAAGACTAGTGCGACCAGCGAAGACTCAGATCAGCCTGCGCATCCGCGCAGTCTGATCAGAGTCTTCGCTGATCGCAAGTGCCTACTACAGCCTCCGGGCGCCCAAAGAGGGCTAAACGCGAATCCTTTCTATACTGGTTGACGCACAGGCTGGTCTGAGTCTTTCCTGGTCACACAGGTCTTATTGTAGGTTTTGTCGTGCTCTGGCTCACATGTTACGGTCAGTCATCAGAAAGCCTTTACTGTTTGTTTTGGTCTCCGATTCACGCATGCGTATGAATGGTAATGGTCAATGTTGCAAAATAGGAGTGTCCTTCAAAGATAAAAAAAAAACAAAAACGAATGACAAACAGTGTCGATCCAGATGTGACGGCTCGGTTCGAGCCGTCTCATCTGGGTGTACACTATTTACAAAAGTATATGGATTGGCTCGCAAGACTGAAAACGCTATATTATACATGTATAACCATACTGTGTTTTAAGAGGTAAGAAAAGACATACATTGAGACTAAAAGTGTAATATCTTGTTTCAGTTCATGACTTGCGGCTAACAGGACTGTTAACAAATATCTTGACCTTTTTATGTCTTCTTAATCACCAGTTGACAAATTGTCTCAACTTCCTATAGATATATCGCATGTACATTTTAACACATCGGGGTTATTAGCGTACTTACTTTGTACATCTAATTCAAGGCCTACACGGTCTACCATTGAGACCCCTCCCCCCATCTCGCCAAACATACACACACTTCCCTTCTTACCTCGCCCCCACCCCACCCACATAATGGCCTATGATTTCATATAAACAGTTTTGGTTAAGTATACTGCAAATCTCTATCTGAATACTGACAGTAACATATTGTATTTATGTCTGCATTCATGCTACAAAATAAATTCTTAATGGAATGACCCTTAACCCTTGACATGCAGAATAAATTAAGATTCCACGCCCACTTCTAATTTCCAGCCAATCAGATTACTTGATCCGGGTTTTTGATAGAAATTCACATATTTTATGACAAACAGTGCAGATCCAGATCAGTTGACTTCTTCAGAAACCAACTGATCTGGATCTACTGTGTTTGCTAAGACAGGGCATGTCGTGTTCAGCAAGAGAAGGATTAAGAGCAATGAACACACAAAATTGGACACAGCCAAATCTCAAGATTTGTTTGGCCAGATTAGCTAGTTCCGGCCAATTAGTCCTCATCAGTAACCCTCATATTGCTTTTCAAAACCTTTTCTGCAGGACAAGACGAGGCAACTAGAGCAATATGAAACTATTATCGCATGTTTACCAAGAAACTAGTTCAAATGCCTATATAATGGATGCCTAGGGCGCACTTACGTCTACGTAACAGATACAATAGCGAAGTAATTTATGAACAACACGATCGAAAAAGTGCTCAAAAGTCGTATACGAGTAGAGAAAGACTTTTTTATGATTTTATGAGCCCGGCAATGAGAAACTACACATGGAAAATTTCAGATGTATGTGAACAGTAAAAATCCAGACAAATAAACGAAGGTGAAAATTTGTGAAGGCTATTTGCTGTACATCGATATTTTCAACAGTATCCTATGACCTATTATTGGAAAAGAAATACCTTGATTAGCCTGGCCCCGAGATTATAAAACTTGTTTCATACTCAACTCAGCTGAGCATGAAATTTGTCCAGCTAATGTATCTCAAATTACTACCAATTGATATTTCTTTCTTGCTAAACATAGCCATTACGAAAACACGCCTATTCAAATATATTGACAATTTCACCACCAAAAAAATGAAAATTTTCAGATAAAAAATTCTAATATTTTTCATATTTCTGCTCCAAACATAGATTGTGGGTACTCGTTAGAACCGCCTCGGCGAGGCGGTTCTAACGAGTACCGACAATCTATGTTTTTGAGCAAAATAAGAAAAATAATGTATACCCCTGTAAACCCCAGTTTTACTATATAAAAGTGGGGTTTAAGGGGGTCAAAATTATATAGGCGTGTTTTCGTGATGTAAGATATATTAACACATGACGCGGCGTATAGCGAGCAAAGGTTAGTTGTAAAAGCTATTTTGTTCACGGAAAACTAATCAGAAGTATATAATCTCGAGAAAAGAAGCAGCAACTCTAAGAGGCATATTTTAAATTTTATTTAATGAACGAGGAAGCTCCAAGAGGTCACTTTTAAGTATTGTTTAAAAGTAAAAAGAAAATCAAAGAAGCATATTTGAAATTTTATTTTATAGGCAGCAGAAGATCTAAACGGTAACTTATAAATTTTGTTTTATTGAAAGAGGAAGAAGCGCTAGGAGGCTATTTTAAAACCTTACATTTGGGAAATAGAAAGCTCTACATGTACAAGGCAACTGTAAATTCTCATTTTACAGAGAGAAAGCTTTTTTGAAAGGCAACTTTGAAATCGTACTTTATAGAAAAAAGGAAAGCGTAAAGTAGCATTATAATCTTTTTTTACAGAAAGAGATAGCTCAAAAATCCTACTATAAATCTTATTTGAGAGAAGCGGGCGCTTTAAAAAAAAAAAAAAAAAAAAAATCAAGACAAAAAACAAAGCCAATTTTACGCTTGGAGGAAAACTATAGAAGCCATTTATAAAATTTCATTTTACAGACTGAAAAAGCATTGCAAAGCAACTGTAAAATATTTAATAAAAAGAGTAGGCTTTGAGAGGCAGCTTTATCTAATTTGAAAGTATAAGGAAGCTCTAAAAGGCAATTGTAAAATATTATTTTTTTACAGAAAGAAGCAACTCTAAGAGAAAACGGTAAGAGCTTTTAAAATCTTATTTTTGAGAAGCAAACCGCTCAAAGATGCAACTGTAAAATCTACTGTAAAATGTCATATTACAGAAAAAAGGCTGATTCCGAGGCAATTATAATGTGTTTTCTTATAGAAAAAGATACCTCTAAAGGTCACTATGAATCTTATTTGAGAATAAAAGCACTGAGAGCGCTGATAAAAGCTACAGATCTCTAGAATGATTGGGATTTACTCTGACATTAGAGTCCTTCTCGGTATCCGATAGCCACTTTTCTTTTTTTTTTTTCGGTTGAAAGCTCTTTTTCGGTGTTTAGTACGACCGCGGCTCGGGTTACACTTTTACCCAACATTGAAGATTTGGTGTTTTTTCCTGGAGTTTTCATATTCGTTCCCCAATCGTGTACTCAATATGATTAAAATCTTTTTTCTTCAAAAATTGAAAGTTTACTCACTATTTATTTATTAGTGTATAAGGCTAATATGTTGGATGCAGAATCTAGCGCTGTCAGTGTAGCGGGGATCTATTTATCAGGTAATTTAAGGTTGATAGTAACAGAAAAACGGATTGTCGAAATGTGGTATGTTTAATCTTGTGGCGGTTAAGCAACCGCCCCAAAAAAAGAATGCTCTAAGAAGTAACCGTATAAGCTCATATCACATCAAACGACAACTTTAAAAGTTTTACTTTCCAGAATGAGAAAGCTATTTATTGTAGCAACTGTAAAACCATCACGAAAACATACCTATATAATTTTGACCCCCTTAAACCCCACTGTTATAGTCAAACTGGGGTTTACAGGGGTATACATTCTTTTTCTTATTTCTGCTTAAAAAACATAGACTGTGGGTACTCGTTAGAACTGCCTCGGCGAGGCGGTTCTAACGAGTACCCACAATCTATGTTTTGAGCAGAAATATGAAAAATATCAGAAATTTTATCTGAAAACTTTCAGTATTTGGTGGTGAAATTTTCAATACATTTGAATAAGCGTGTTTTTGAAATGATTATATGACAAAAACGAGAAGCTCGAAGAAGCAACGTTCCTGTCTGATTTGGCAGAAAGAGGAAGATCTAAGTGGCAACCAAACTGTTTGATTTTTTTTTACTGAAACAGGAAGTTCAAAGTAACAATTGTAAGATCTTAATTGACAGAAAGAGGCTGTTCTAAGAGACCCTTTTAACATCTCAATCTAGTGAAAAAGGAAATTCTAAAAGACATGTAAAGTCTCATTTTACAGACAAAAGACGCTTTAGATGTTAAGTTTCAAAATCTTATATTACAGATAAAGGACTATTAAACAGTCAGTCATAAAATCTTATTTTATGGAAAGCGGTAGTTCCAAAAGGTCACTATAAATTATTTTTACGTGGGGGAAAAAAGGACGTTTTAAGAGGCAATAGTACACTGTAAACGCTCATTTTACCAAAGAGTATTCCTTTAGAGTAACTTTGCAGTATGAAGAAGCTCTACTGTTAAATATTATTTGACAAAAGAGATTGATAGTTCTGGGAGGCAAATTCATATGCGATTTCACAGAAAGAGGAGTCCAAATAGTGATTTATGTAACAGGTGAAAAAATTCTTATTCCCCGACCGAGGATCGAGCCCGGTCCTCTGGACAAAGTGCTACATTCTACCGCGTCGCTATAAAAGCCGGCTTGTACCGCAAGGCAGTACAAGTGTGTCGTATACCTATACCCGGTGACATTCTTCCCCTCCAACTTGAAATTCGTCCCTGAATTTCTTAGGAGTCCGAGATCACGTGAACTGAAACTCGAGGAGTTTTATGCACACATGTGGGTTATTTACGGTGGGCGCCAAATATAACAGGTGAAAAAATTCTTATTCCCCGACCGAGGATCGAGCCCGGTCCTCTGGACAAAGTGCTACACTCTACCGCGTCGCTATAAAAGCCAGCTTGTACCGCAAGCCGACAGTAGTACGTGTATCATATTGTACCTATACCCAGTGTCATTTATTTGTTTGTATTAGAGAACTTGTTTAACGACACGTCAACACTTGTATGTCATTTTGTGTCGCCCGATTTTGAGAGAGAGAGAGAGAGAGAGAGAGAGAGAGAGAGAGAGAGAGAGAGAGAGAGAGAGAGAGAGAGGTCTGAAGACAGTTACAAAACCTTTTATAACAAAAACAGTAAGCTCTAAGAGGCAAGTGTAAAATCAGACTCAAGTCTGCATATCTGTTGCATTTCATCGTGTGTTTCCTCTGTTCATGAAATACTGTTTTGTGATGTCACTTAATGTCATTCACTCTTAATCTGGTGTCTTTGGAGGTCCGTGTTCCATGATTGTGTCTTTCCCAGGGATCTTAACTTTTTCAACTTTTGTAAAATAATAAACTGTAAAATCTGTTTGTGTGTTTTTCTTTTTCTTTTTTTTTTTTTTTTTTTTGTTGTTTTTTTTTTTTTTTTTTTTTTTTTGTTTTTGTTATTTTTTTTTTTTTTTAAAGCAGGTGATCTTACAGTCAATTTTTCATCTAAATTTGTACAGAATAATAATAATAATCAATAACAGTAATAATAATCGACTTTATTTATAGAGGGTAACACATTTAGTAAACTAGTACTTCCATGTGGCCCTCTTTTTTTCCTGGGTAGAAACCAGTACTAAGCAATGTGGATAAAGTCTCTTGCTCAAGGAACAACACTTGATATTAGTGGGGATCGAACCCGGTACCTCTCGATCTCGAGTCCGATGCTTTACCACTGCACCACAGCGCTCCAGAATAAGAAAGCACGAACAGCGTGAAGTGAAATCGTATTTTACAGAAAGGGGATGTTCAAAGATATACACGTAAATCCTACTTTACTAAGAGAAGAGACTCTAACAGATAGTCTTTTATCTTTATTTTACAGATTATTGAATCTCTAAAAGGCATCTGTAAAGCCTAATAGTACAGATAGAAAATGCTATAAGAGACTGCCTACTGTGCTTTCAACATCTTTCAGAAAGTCGTTTTTTGCTTGACGCTTTACATAGAAGAAGTAAATTTGCAAACTTTTGTCATGCTTTAATGCAAAACCATTTGTCGTAACTACGTATGTACAAAAAGTTTTATGCTAGTCAATGAATATTTTCACTTTTTCCCATAGTAAAGATGAAGCCAAATCGTGCAGTAATCTGTAGGGTAGGTATCTTGGATCGAGATTTTCAACATGTTCCACTTGTTCAATTTTTCTGAATTTTTCACAATATTGTTGTGAAATATCAGTAATTCAAATTCAGCAAAGAAAAGTAAAAAATATTTTCTCAGACAAAAATTCCAAAAAATCACTTTACTATAGAAATTGCATAGGTCAGACCAATTTTTTGCCGTAAATTTAATTTTAGTGTAAATATTTGAGAACAAAACACAGAGACACAAAAGACAAATGGTTTCTAATAAGATATGGTCAATCAGAACAAAATAGTTTGATTTAAAATAAAATGCCAAACAAAAAAACCTCTTTCCAAGAGATGTCGAAAGGACAGTAGCTGGCACGCAACGTTCAGACAACGTCGCATCAACGTCGATGCAACGTCATGACGTTGCATCGACGTTGATTCAACGTTGTACAAACGTCGTGTGTCTGCTGGGTGCTATAAAATAGTTTGGCAGAAGAAGACGGAAGCTCTAAGCGCCAACTATATAATCTTACTGCATAGGATGAGAAAGCTCTAAGAGGCAAGTTTAAAATCTTGTTTGAAAAAAGAGGAAGCTTTAGGAGACATCTGTAAAAGTTTTACATAACTAGAAAGCTTTTAGAAGCCTCTGTAAAATCTTATTCTAATAGGCTATTGTAAAATCTGGTTTACAGAAGCAGGAATTCTATGAGGGTCATTCAACAATTATTGTGACCGGTGTTGTACGAACTACAAAAACGTAATAACGGCATACGTCTTCTAAGTAACGACATACTTTTTCTGAGCATTGAGGTACGTTTTCTATGTAACGATATACTTCTTCTAAGTAACATCCATGTCCTGATCGCTGTTAAAGAAACAATAAATAATAGCAGCTTACCACGTCATTTGAGAAGCATTTTCTACCATAAGACTGCAGTTAACATATCACGATTATGCGTTTTTAGCATGATATTTGCCCCTATCCCACAGTACAACTATCCCAAAATACACGAAAAAACAAGGGTTCCAATGAATAATGTTTGCCTATCCATTCATTATTGAGTTTTTGTTATTATTATTATTATTATTATTATTATTATTATTATTATTATATGTTTGCCTCTCCATTTATTTATCAGTGAGTTTTATTTGTGTTCATTATCATTAGTAGTAGGCAAAGTAGTAGCCAAGATAATCTAAATGCAATTTCAAGTCTACTTTTATTTATAATCAACAGGTTGAAACTTTCACCTGCATGTAACGTGTTTGGGTCGAACATTATGCTCTGTCCTTTTTCATGGACGATTAAATCAATAAATAGTTTCATAAATTATCCCAACACAAAGAAATGCGTCATTTCAGGTAAGCCCACTAATTCACCTCTCTATAAACAGTACAACCTCATTGGCTTTAACATTTTTGGGATCATGGAAATTTGTTCCAGACATCGGTTGTTCGAGCCACTGAGGGCTAATCATAGCACCAGGTCAGGGGGCAAATGGTGATTATTTAGGGATCATATTAAACAATGGTATGTTTTGTGTACTCATTAGAATCGCCTCAATGAGGCGATTCTAATGATTGCACACAACATACATTCTCATGATAAACTAAAAAAGTTTCCCTGAAATATCCCTAAATATTTGTTTTCTTGAGCTATCGGAAGAATTTCAAGGGACTCAAAATGGAATTCGAATTAAGCATGGTAAACGAGCCATCGGTGTTCGAGTCATTGAAGTTTTACTGTTTTATTAAAACAACGGGTAATCAAGGAAGTAAGAAATTAATAGAAAAGTCACATGATGGTTGTTGCCATGGAAATGTAAAGAAATACCTTTTCTTGTAACTATTACTTTCCGCTGTAAACTTTCTGGGCTCCATTCAAGCCTGTCGAAGACCCTAACTGTAAATGTATAGTTCCGGTTGAGTTGCGCTCCTCGCACTATACTGCACGTCTCATCTCTCACGCCATTTACGTGCACCGGTATTGTAGTCGTGTTTTGTCCGTCTAGCTGGAAAAGTAGTTCGTACTTCATGACGTAACTTCCGTTCGTTGGATCCTTCCAGCAGATTCTGGCCACAGATTCTTCTACCGCCACGCAGAAAATGTCCGGTGCTAGAGTGAAATAAAGTGTCAGCGTAATATTCCACATTTTTCTTTAACTTCACTTCACACAAACGATTCACTGTGTCACTTATTTATAACTATGTTTAAATTATGAAATTATTCATCACGAAACCATGCCTATATAATATTTACCCACTTAAACCCCACTTTTATAAAGTAAAACGGGAGTTTACATGGTATACATTATTTTTCTTATTTCTGCTCAAAAACATAGATTGTGGGTACTCGTTAGAACCGCCAATCTATGTTTTGGGCAGAAATATGAAAAATATCAGTTTTTATCTGAAAAATTTCAGTTTTTTTGAGGTGAAATTTTCTATATATTTGAATAGGCCGATTTTCGAAATGAAGAGTTCGAATTTGTGCTACAAGTGGGAAGATGTACCTTTGGACATGTGCGATCAGCGAAGACTCAGATCAGCCTGCGCATTCTGTGGATAGGTAATGATCGAATGATCAGCCATTTATTCTGGCGGACAGCAAAGACTGATCAGACTGTGATGATGCGCAGGCTGATCTGCGTCTTCACTGGGCGCACATGTCCGAAGGTTTATTTTCAAACACTGATGACTAATGTACCCCATCATAGTCATTATATTGCTAAACTTACATATTAGTTTTCTTCTCAGTATGTACAGGTACTGTAATGTACATGTATATGTATTAGGAAATGTGTTTATTTCTTCTTTCTCTTGGACATGAAAGTTACGTCATGATATGCAAATATAGCATTAGTTTACTAAGCAAGAAGTGAAATTCAATGAATATGTAATATATCCCAATGCTAAACACTATAAACTCAAATTCCAGAGATTATATAACATTGCTATTCTGTATTAGAGGTTAAACTATGTGTATCCAAAAAGAGGGGAAAACACCAAGCGAATTTTAAAAGGCAAACCACTCCAGAAAACGTTAGAAACATAAAACTTTATGAACTTGACATTTCTTTCTTTTCTTGCTTTCTTAAATGCATCAAGAAAATATGCAGTTTAACCACAAACATTAACCACAAGATAAAACGAAAATAAAATCGATTTAGACAGATCGTAACAGCTTGTCAATTCATTTAACTCATCCGACAACAATCGTAAATATTACTATTTCCTTTATAATGTAAAGTTTGAAGCTATCTTCACAGATTCATACGTAACTGAATCATATTTCCAGATTCTAACACTACTGGTTCCTCTCTTGAAACAGGATATATCCCATAAATATTGAAAACAGATTGGATCCGAAAATGACGCTAGTCAACGTCGGTCACAAAATTCTATTGAGAAACTAATATTATAGACGCATCATTCAGTTGCAATGTTGCACGCCGTAAAACACTCAAAATACGTAAAACAAAAAAGTACTGAAGCAGAGTAGAAGAAAAAAAAGCTATGTCAGTCAACTGCAAACATCGAAGGCCCTGACCAGCCTGCGCATGCGCAGGCTGGTTAGGGTCTTCGTTGTCCGTTATTTAGATCATGCAGTTCGAAAACAGATGTAACTGGTACCCTTAACAGACTGCGCTGATGCGCACGCAAGTACCACCCTCCACCGTTCACGCACGAAATAACGTAGGTTTTCCAACGTGCCGTCACAAATGACCGTAAGATAAGGCTATACAGAGGCTGTAGCATGAATAATGAGGGATATATAGATCAGACACGTACCTTAGAGCGAGTGATTAAGGAACACGAGATGTTTTCGTTGTACATGTTCATAAATTTTCTTCACTGGACAAGAGCATGAGATATAGACTGCGCTAAGTACAAGTACACTAGGCAAAAGTATGTTTGACCATTTGTTAACATGTTAATAATTGACCAGCTAGATAAGCAGGACGTGGGTCATTTTTTTCTACGTCCATCAGAGGGCCTGTTGAGGAAGAGTATTTGATGATAATTTTCGAGGATTTTTTTTCCAGTTCTCCAAAAGTTTATTTTATGGGTACTCATTAGCGCTTCTAATTAGTACACAAAAAATGATTTTTATGGAGAAATAAGAAAAAAAAAAAAAAAAAATGTCACCAAATTTTCCTCCTCTGGCCAACATTGTGTTATACATGTATCCGTTTCCCAACGACTATACATCCTTATATAGGACAAGACAGGAGAAAAAATACCTTATCCAACGTGCGAGAGAACTTGCAAATGACGTATCGCTGTTTGTGCAATACGTAAGATATATGGTGTAGACTGGGTGGCCTAGTGGTTAGAGCACTCGACTTTCAAGCGGGATATCGTGGGTTCGAATCCTGCTCGGGTCGAGACAATTTTCAGACCATTAGTACGCCTAGCTCATACACGACGTGCCATGTGTAAAATGGACAGGGCGGCGCTTGTTGACAGACAGCGGCACCAAGTGTGCATGGGTGATCCATGAAAGCAAGGCTGTTCAAAACATGTACATAACAATCGCCGCTGCCTCTATATGTCTTGGTGCCTGGTAGCGTTAAAATCTGCATAAAAACAACAAGACATATAGTTTGCTTTTGATAGAGCCGTAATTAAAGCACATTATAGGTCGTGAAATGAAAGTAAATCAGCCGGGGCACAGTATTTCCTACAAGATTGCATGTGCGCCCAGCGAAGACTCAGATCAGCATGTGCATCCGCGAAGTCTGATCAGAGTCTTCGCAGGGTACCCTGTGGGTAGGCAAGGATCCAAAGTGTCTTCAAGCAGACAGCGTAGACTCCGATCAGACTGCGCGGATGCGCAGGCTGATCTGAGTCTTCGCTGGGCGCACATGTAATCATGTAAGAAATGCTGTACCCGGCTCAAATTGTTTAACGTAGTGCTTTCATACTAAATACTTTTCAACAATATAGAGGAAAGATACAGGATTCATATGTACCGAGTTAAGAGAAAAAGTGCCTTCGAGCATGCGCAAATTGTACATATTCACATCATCCCTCGGATGCGCAACGTCTCATCCGGGCCTTTGCTCTCCATTGGTACATTCTATAGTATCCAATGATTCTGGCAGTTGACAGCGAGGGCCCTGATCAGACTGCGCAGATGCGCAGTCTGGTCTGGGCCTTCACTGTCCGCGCATGCCCCGAAGGCACATTTTCGCTTGAGGCAGCTCATATGTTGCCATCTGTCGTCATGCACACGCTGTTCTTGAAATCGACATCATTCAGCATGACGTCTTTCCCAATCTTTATATGGGTCGCGCTATGCGAGAACGTGATTCCAGGCATATACGGATAGGGCCTTCACTGTCCGCTAACAGAATTATTTGACACTATAGAATGTATTAATGGAAAGCAAATGCCCGGATGAGACTTTGCGCATGGGCGGGGTGACTCTGAATCTGTACATTTTGCGCATGCTCGAAGACATCTTTTCGCATGACGTAGCCCATTTATATGGGTTTCTTGAAATAATGTTGCGATTTTTTAATGACAGTTGGGAAACGTAAATAAAGATATATGCACAGAACTTTTGGGAATTTCATGCTTTTTAAATATATTCGGTTGTTCAAAGTCATACAAAACAGGCATATAACAACAAATTACTCGTATTTTTTTGTTTAAGAGTGAGGGGGTGTGTGTGTGTGTGTGTGTGTGGGGGGGGGGGGGGGTGCTGCATACATATGGTAGATTTTCCGTCAATTTATACATGAGGAAAACGGTTTTGTGACTTTCTGGTAATTTTTCTACACACTAAAAACTTCTGACATGGGTAAGATTGAATAAGATTAGACCCCTTTTCAGAAAGAAGACAAAATACTTTTGACAGAGTTTTCTTCCCTGGAAGTATTTTTATCCCCGTTTAAATCGTAATGTAGGGAATCAACTTTCGTGAAATAGGCAGGCCAAATTTGCAGACCAGATTTTCAACTTGGGCTTGGTGCGATTTGTCTTATTTGAATCAAGAAATTTCAGAGACAGGACAAGGCAGTCATGTGACAAGATATATATGCAAATCAAACGAAATCATAGTAGTTTATGCAGGCGCTCTTATAAATCGGTGAAAAAAAGAAAAAAATGCTTCCTTTCTCCTAAACGCGTGGTATTCAGAATTCATGTATCAAATAAACCCCCTTAAGGTGACAGAATGTACTTTCAGGTTATGAAACTCTATCAAAATTGTTTTTGTCTCCCTGCTGAAATAAGTTTACTCTAAAAGTTACAAATGTGCTCCCTTGGCAGCAAAGTTGTTCCTTTTAGAGTAAACCGGAGAGCATAAAAGAGCATATTATTTCCTTTAAGAGAAGATCCTTTTTAGGAAGGGTGTTGGTGTGCTAGAAAGCAAGCAGGAGGTCAAAGATGATGCCTACCTTTAACAAAAGGGCCAAAACATTATCAAGGAAGATTATCTTAGCCTGAAAGAATTTGTCGCCATTCTCATAAGACGTGGGGATATTCTTAAATGAGCCATTTTATGGCAAAACCAACAAAATGGTATGTGAGCCCGGCGATGCCTAAGATCAGTCTGGCCATCAACGCAGTCTAATCAGAGTCTTCGCTGTCCGCATTAAGAAACATTAGCTACCTATTGAGCGCACAGTGAAGACTCTGATCAGACTGGGCGGATGCCCAGTCTGATCTGAGTCTTCGCTGGGCGCACATGCATTTTGTTAGTTTTGTCGTGAGATGCTTTTCTGCGAGATTATCCTTTAAGAGTTTCAACGTTTAAAAACCGGATTTCTCCCACTGAACTGCTCTCCCTCTTCAAAGAGGGTTAAACACTTTCAGTTAAGAGTGCTTTCTTTTTGAATCCTTTCACCTTGAACTTCCATTTGGTAGTACTTAAATTCAGTGTGCTAAATGTCAATTACGTTGTCAAATGGTAGTTTATGGCTGACAGAAAATATGTTTATTTGTAGGGCAAATGATAGCTGTTGTTAACAAGAAATTAACATGCAGATTGATGCATGTTTGGAGTCCATAAATCAAGTCATATGTATATGTAGTTAGATTTATGTGTTACACATTTTGACATTTTCATATTTGAGCCCCCCTCCTCCACCCCCCCCCCCCCCCCCAGAGGGGGTAACATTTCCTACAACATAGCATGTGCGCCCAGCGAAGATTCAGATCAGCCTGCGCGCGGAGTCTTATCAGAGTCGTCGCTGTCGACTTGAAGACGCTTTGGTTCATTGCCTACCCATTGTATGCCCTACGGAGACTGATCAGACTGCGCGTTTTAGCAGTCCGATCTAAGTCTTTGCCGGGCGCAAATGCAATCTTGAAGCAACTGTGCATATGTTAAACCAATTGGACAATCATTTAGTCAATGTATAAATAAAACAAATGACGGTGTGACGACAAACTTACCCCTGCGTCATTTCTCTTACCTCATGTTACATTATTTTAACCTTTAGCACTCTCAGAGCAATTCAGCAGACGGCAAATTTGTATCTTTTCAAACTTTTCCCGTAAAATAAACTTGGACATTTCATGCAAATCGTCTCCTTTGGAAACGATTTGCACGAAATGTCAAGCCTTATTTTATGACCAAATCATACTTCAAGATATCGTCTGCTGAAATGTTTACCCAGGCTGCAAAACGTTAATTGATGTTAACTGAAATCTTGACGCTGTTATATCTTACTGCCTTTTTTGTTTCCTGTGACATACTGTATTATCGGAGAAAATATAGGAACTACATTTACTACTTAAAGCGGCAATTACAACTGCGGCAGACGACATTTTGAAATATCTTAAGATTTTTGGGAGAAAAATAAGACATGACATTTCATGTGAATCGTCTGACTAGCAGACGATTCACATGAAATGCCAAGCCTTATTTTCAACTGGAAATGTCAATCACAGCGGCAGCAGGTGACATTTTGAAATATATCTTCTTGAGAAAATAAGGCTGACATTTCATGACCGGCAGATTACACATGAAATGTCAAGCCTTATTTTCTCTGATTTTTTTTTCAAGCAAATGGACAGTCGTCTGCTTTGCACTTTAAGGTTTAAACTTACATTACATGCTGCGGTCGTTTGACCTACTTGTAACAATACTCACGTGGTAGATCCGTTATTTTAACCAGCACCATAGTAGAACTCAGCAGTTGCGGGGAACCACCGTCGATTGCCGTTACGTTAAAAGTCAAGTTTCTCACATTCTGTGGTAGCTTGTCAATTACCTCAATGTCACCCGTTATTAGATCAACGTGAAAAAATCTTGACGCTTCGTGGTTCAGAATATGATAATGAAACACTGAATTATACGTCTGGTTATCACGATCAGTTGCCTTCACTGTACCAATATACGTGAGATCATAATCCCAAGCGCTACGTAACGCCAAAAACTCATAACTTTCCTTCTCAAACGTTGGAGTGAACAGATTCCTCTCTGTGACGTTTATTTTAACGTTTCTATCACGTATCGTACCATTAAACGAACCAAAGACATTGAAGTCATAAATGTATCCTATTGGCTTATCAATTTCCCTTTTCACTCTTAATACCCATTCCTTAGGACGTGACGTGCGCTGAGTTACGTCAAAATACGTGCCGTCTTCACCGCTTGTAATGCTTACCAACGGTAACGGCTGGTCGGTATCGACGTCATACGTTATAATGTTTAATACTGGGGTTCCTGGAGGTGCGTGCTGATGGATCAGAGCCGGATAAGGTCTTATTTCCATTTCCACGAAACCTAAAAGAAAGAAAATACACCGTATTCGACCTAATTACCGCACATGCCCCTATAAGCGCACAGTTAAGTAATTCTGTAGTCTTCAGATTACAGCCTGTGTACTTTTTGTCTTCTTCTTTATAAAGGCATATGTTGTGGATACCCATTTGAATTGCATCGACTTGTCGATGCAATTCAAATGAATACCCACAACATATGCTTTTAGAAAGAAAATAAGAAAAAACAAAAAAAAAAAAAAAAACACAAAGTATGTGCGTAAGCACCATTAAATAAGTCATTTGCTGATCTTGTTTTACATTTAGTAGGTGGATACGTATTTTACAACAAGTGTTCCAAGTAATTTTGAAAAACCCAAGCGCACGGTGCGGTAATTAGATCGAATACGGTATGTTTACCGTTTTTACCCCAACTATTACGACACATTACATTTTACCATAGGCTACAAGTCCTAATATTTGAACATGACCATTTCACTACCTGGTCATCAGAGTTGAATACTACTGGACAAGTGACAGTCAGTGTATACCCTGATCAGACGTCGCTACCTCAGTCCTGTGTGTCCTATTATTTAGGATAAATACAATAAAGTATACGGGTGGCAACAGTAAAACTTAAAGTGTATATAAATGGGCCGTGTCAAGCGAAAAAGTGTCTTCGAATATGTGTAAAATGCAGAGAATCAGATTCATCCCGTGCATGCGTAAATTCTCATCCTTGCATTTGCTCTCCATTGATACATGTGCATTCTATAGCTTTTGTGTGTGTGTGTGCGTGCGTGCGTGCGTGCGTGCGTGCGTGCGTGCGTGTGTGTGTGTGTTGAAGTTTTACGGCCCAGTCAACCCAATGGGGTCATGTCGAGCGCGGTCAGTTTACCTAACCACACGTTTACTGGGCAGGCTTAGTCCTCTAAGCGGTTAACCAGTATTGTGCACATTCTTTCACTAGAAACTGACAACTGCCCTTCTTGAATCAGCGGAAGGGAGAGAATGACCGTAGAAAATATTTCATGATCAATCTCCACGAAAGAATGATGCCGACCCGGGTTGGGGGGTCGAACCAGCAACCGCCTGATCACCAGTCGGACGCGCATCTAACAGCCACCGAGGCCGGCTCTATATCGTCCAAAGATTCTGTTAGCGGACAGCGAAGGCGCTGATCAGACTGCGCGGATGCGCAGTCTGATCAGAGCCTTTGCTGCTCGCATATATCCGAAAACAAGTTTTCCCATTGCGTGGCCTATATAACCTAAACTTTTGAACACCTTCCTCCTTACAATACTTGTCATAATATTTGAATAAGTCAATTTTACTATCTGTGGTGATTTTGAATGCCACTGTTTTCCAACAAGAAAGAAAGAAAAAGGGATAATACTGGCACTAGGATTGAAAAATAGGCTTCAAGAACACATTTGCCTTAATGGATCAGAGATCACAGGTACAACGCGACCGGTAATATGAAATACGAGTGAAAAACCATGATTTTCTCAAGAACCACCTATCCTTTTACTTGCCACTGGTCTCCATACGCACTTTCCGTCAATAAAACGCCTAGTTTCTGTGCAATGGCAAAAGAATGCGATATATATTCTTTTGAACTACACAGTAACGTGTTAAACCTTCTCTGAAACGGTAATGTATATAACCAGAGACTTGTTATCTCTCCAAGATTTGGAGTTTTACATGCCTGTCTGTCACCAAAAACGGCAAAATCTGACCACCCCTGCATCGGGAGAAAAAATGTTTTTTGTTCCGTATTCGCTTAAAGGACTATAATTCCGGTCTAGACCAAATAAGAGGTTGAATTACACCGCCCGATTTTGGATATCGGCGATCGTGCCGAAATGTCAGCTTTATTTCAATTGACAGCCACCTTACAGCCACCTGAACAGACTCTCCGCAACCACCTCCGGATAATCTCCTTACGATTTTCTTTTCACAACACGGTGTTGCGCGTGTGGAAATAAACAGCCGAGTTTTCTCTATATCATAAAATAGAAATATCATCCCAGCAGGCACACACCGTTGAAACAATGTCGGTTCAGCTTTGATTCAACGTCTTGACACAAAACGTTGAAACAACGTCGATTGAATATTGATTCAACGTCAAGACGTTGAATCAATATTCAATCGACGTTGTTTCAACGTTGTGTCCTCGCCGAAATGGCTAACATAATTCTAGACAAGACAAATAACCAGATAAATATTATTTTTCTTATTTCTCCAAGATTCAAAGATTCAATCAGGCTATACTTTATCCACATATTACAACTGGACATTTCTAGATCATCACGTGCAAACATTGCTTTTACAAAACAGAAAATAGTAAACTACATCATCACTTGTAACCATTATTACTTTTACAAAATAGAAAATTCGTGTATAGACTACATCATCACGTGCAAACATTATTACTTTTACAAAATAGAAAATTGTAGACTACATCATCACGTGTAAACATTATTACTTTTACAAAATAGAAAATACGTGTATAGACTGCATCATCACATGCAAACATTATTACTTTTACGAAATAGAAAATTGTAGACTACATCATCACGTGACGGATAGACTACATCATGTGCAAACGTTATTACTTTTACAAAACAAATAGTAGACTACAAACACCGAATACATTGCAGCACATTACACGTCATAGTAACAAAAACCCTGGTTGGGTGGGGGGGGGGGGGGGGGGGGGTAACTTAGGGGTAATTGTGGTACGGGTGTGCGAGCCAATATTTCTAAACCTACCCCATTCATATTCCTGGCCTTTGAAAAAACGGACCCATTCATATACTTGATCATCCAAAATGTTGACTATTCATATAATGTCCTTTAATTTTTTGTACCCATCTATTGCCTGTTGTTAGACAAATATCACAGTCAATTCATTGACTACCAAGAGAACAAGCAGCCTCGAAAAATCTCTGAGAGAAAAATATGTGAATATACCAGGATGTCAGAAAAATGGCACCTTTCACATTGGAACCCAGAAAAATCGGGTCATTCATATACTTTTTATTGAAAAAAGGGGGCCAATCATATACCTGGCAGCGCTGAAAAAGGGGGCCATTCGGCACGCACATTCATACTATGCCATATATAGGAAGTTACTCCGCCCCGCCACCCGCACTCCCACCACCACCCCCCGCCCCCGCGAGCAAAAACCCTGATCAGATTGCACATCCATCCACACAGTCTAACCGGGGTCATCGATGTCCGCAATATGCTATAAGAGTCGTTTCCTGGCTTAGTGAATCATATGTAAGTGTAAACAAGAGCTCGATTTCGTCCGTGACCTTTCAAGAGGTGTCATATAAATCATTTGAACTCGCTTAGACATCTTTGAATATATCCATATTGAGTGGCAATTTGCTGGCGATGAATGTTTTCTGTGACGTACTATTATATCATAATAAAAGCTAAAGTCCGGTTAAGGCAGTATCGGCAGGGCGAACTAGCTTATTTTACATCACGAAAACATGCCTATATAAGTTTGACCCCTTTAAACCCCATTTTATATAGTAAAACTGGGGTTTACAGGAATATTCATTATTTTTTTTATTTCAGCTAAAAAAACATAGATCGTGGATACTTGTTAGAACCGCCTCGGCGAGGCGGTTCAAACGAGTACCAACAATCTATGTTTTGAGCAGAAATATGAAAATTATCGTTTTTTTTTTTTTTTTTTTTTTTTATCTGAAAATTTTCATTTTTTGGAGGTGAAATTTTCTATACATTTTAATAGGTGTGTTTTCGTAATGATGTTAAATACGTCACTAGAAAATCAGATGACTGAATTCTCTACATAAAAAAAAAAATAATAATAATAATAACCTTTATCACTCTCTGGGCTAATTTTGCAGACAACAAATTGATGAAATTGTTCTTACTTTTTCAAGTTCAGAAAACAGGGTTTGACATTTCATGCAAATTGTTTCCATCGGAGACAATTTGCATGAAATATCAAAACCTGTTTTTCTGTGGAAATAAGAAAAATAATTCAATATGTCGTTTGCTGAAAATTTTAACAATAGTGTTAAGCATTAATGAGCTATAATGATTACGTTCTTCTGTAGAGCACCCTCAATATATGATTTCGTATCTCTGAAGTCTTCGATGCCTGGAAAATTGTGCTCTACATCACGCGCCTACGCCCATTGGCAAACGTTTAGTTTTCCACACATCACTCATTTAACGCTCAGCATGCTGGGTAAAATTTTCAGCAGACGACATTTTGAAATATACTTTCTTCTTTTTTCCCAGAAAATAGGATTCGACATGTTATGCAAATTGTCTCCTCCAAAGGAGACAATTTGCATAAAATGTCAAATCCTATTTTCAGGGAACAATAAGAAAAATGTATTCAA
Source organism: Anodontia alba (assembly GCA_964016985.1). Lineage (NCBI taxonomy): Eukaryota > Metazoa > Mollusca > Bivalvia > Lucinida > Lucinidae > Anodontia > Anodontia alba. The sequence continues at coordinate 1,225,813 of OZ024828.1, read as the reverse complement.
TTTGTCGTCTGGTGAATTTGCTAATAGAGTCAAGTCATGATTTAAAAGTGCAGCAGGTTGTCGACAATAGCTGCAAATGTTGTGCACATCATGCACCAGAAACGTTTATGAAATCAGGCAGCATAAACATAATTAATTTTACAAATTCTAAAGTAATTGTCTACAAAAACATAATTAATTTCACAAGTTCTAAAGTAATTGTCTAAAAACCACCGAATACGTTGCCGTGGTTACATTTACGTATGTGAAGAGACTTTTTATACGTGCTTTTAGAATCAATGACTACTGTACAATATATCGACAGGGAAGGGTATGCAGTCTGATTAAAGTCATAACTGTATGCACACCCACCCCTTTCTGTCTCGTGACCGAATGACATCACGAAAACATACCTATATAATTTTTACCCCCTTAAACCCCACTTTTATATAGTAAAACTGGGGTTTACAGGGGTATACATTATTTTTCTTATTTCTGTTCAAAAACATAGATTGTGGGTACTCGTTAGAACCGCCTCTGCGAGGCGGTTCTAACGAGTACCCACAATCTATGTTTTGAGCAAAAATATGAAAAATGTCAGAGATTTTTATCCGAAAATTTTCAGTTTTTGGAGGTGAAATTTTCTATATATTTGAATAGGCGTGTTTTCGTAATGAGGGGACTGGAGATATGTGAGCAGTTTTTCGGCCATCTTTATACGAGGAAGCAAACTTTTGTGGCTTCCTGTCCGGTTTCCTGCACACTAAGCCCCTAATTCTTGAAAAGGGTTTATTCTTCCTTTTGGACATAGAACCCTTTTAAGCAATCTGACTGAAAAGTTGCACTCCCCTTAATTTGTACAAGGCATGCAAAAAGATATGTTCACATGTTCGTGGATGGTGCGAACAACGAAGGACCAATTTATCCTGTGCATCTTTGCAGTTCCCTCGGGGTCTTTGCTGCTCACTGTTATATATAGGCGTAGCGCACATTACATATACGTAAAACGCGTAAAAAAAAGTATTGACAATAAAGTGACATAAAGTCACATTAACATTTTTAACATTTTGCTCTTTACATAGGGGCTACTCTTAAAGGAAAAAAATTTGCTCCCTCTTTGCTCCTAAAATAGGGGCTACTCTTAAAGGAAAGAATTCGCTCCCTCTTTGCTCCTAAAATAGGGGCTACTCTTAAAGGAAAGAATTCGCTCCCTCTTTGCTCCTAAAATAGGGGCTACTCTTAAAGGAAAGAATTTGCTCCCTCTGGGAGCAAATTCTTTCCTTAAAGAGTAGCCCCTATTTTGGAAAGGAAGCGAATCTAGACATAAATTTCCAAGATTTTTCCTGGGTGTGCGTGAAAATAATTCCTTCTGGCTACGCCCCTGCTACATGCACGTCTTTCATTAGCAAATATTCTGCCAGCGGACTGGGAAGTTCCTGATTACACTGCACGCATGCCAAGGACGGTTTGGGCATCCACTGTTAGCATAATTAAAAGGAATAGACATTAACGGTTGATTTTTCATCAGTGTTTAGAAAGGGAGACATCATTTTCTGAACACAAATGTCAAAAAAATGGTCTGCTCTAAAACGAGAGTAGCCCTTTTCAAATGTTTAAATTTTATTTCACTTCGATTAAACAGAAAACTTAGACTGGCTCCAGTCTCCAGTGACTAACTGTTGTTTCTTATAATTTTCGCATACGCGAAAAGTAAAACTCCGATCAAGCGGCGAGCGGTACAGACTGTTAAGAACATTGACTATACCCATAACTTCTATACATATAGTAGTAAATGTGTCCTTGAGGGAACAGGGAATGCTCAGATCAAACTGCGCATAAGCTGTCCACATTTGCTTTGAAAACGCATTTACCAAAGGCGCAGATTCATTACGAAAACACGCCTATACAAATATACAGAAAATTTCACTTCCAAAAAACTGAAAATTTTGAGATAAAAAAACTCTGACATTTTTCTTATTTCTGCTCAAAACATAGATTGTGGGTACTCGTTAGAACCGCCTCAGCGAGGCGGTTCTAACGTGTACCCACAATCTATGTTTTGAGCAGAAATAAGAAAATTAATGTATACCCCTGTAAACCCCAGTTTTACTATATAAAAGTGGGGTTGAACGGGGTCAAAACTATATAGGCATGTTTTCGTGATGAAATTTAAAATCTTACCTGAGATCGAGCGGATTAAACCAATAAATATAGGGATGACAACAAAACTATGGATTCCTTGATACATGGCGATTTTCTGAAAAAGAAGAATATACATATACATATATATGAAATATTCGAGTTTTTGAGCTAAAGCCAATATAGCTTCCAAATCCGCCTTCACGCATTCTATTCAGGACATCGATACCACCACGCCGAGGCGGTTCTAACGAGTACACACAATCTATGTTTTCAGCAAAAATATGAAAAATATCAGTATTTTTTATCGGAAAATTTTCATTTTTTGGTGGTCAGATTTTCAGTATATTTGAATAGGCGTGTTTTCGTAATGGACTGAGCGGAGTCTTTGTAGTCCGCATGATGAAACTTTGCATCCTTCACAATCGAAAACGCGCCCAGCGAGGATTTAAATCAGCTGTGCGAAGGCGCAGGCTGATCTAAATCTTCGCTATGCGCACATGTTCGAAGGTACGTTTTCTGACGTCATGGCTCAAATGTATCTGTTATTTCATTGTAAACTGTAAAGCAAAGTAAAAATGTCAAATGGGCGACTTGTTCGATTTTCCACTGAAAATAGGGGCTATCATTTCACGTAAATTGTCGGACAAGACCAATAAATAATACTAAACAAGAAAACATTTCGACAACAGCTAAAATTTAAGTTCAACAGGATAAGGGTAGATACGAACAAAATCCAAAAATATAAAAAAGAAAACACCAAAACGTATTGCATCTATCAGTTAATGAAGTAAAAAGTGATTTTTAATTTGCTCAACATATCAATCTGCCTGCATTAAAGGTTTTTTTCCCGCTAAACCTACAGATATTAATTGAACGTCGACATGAGAAAATGTACCTTTCAGACACGTATGCCCCAGGTAGATATAGGTCAATCTGCGCATCCGAGCAATCTTATCAATATCTTCGCTGAGCGCTATCACTGTAGATAGCCATAGATAAAAAATGTCTTCAGACGAAAAGCGAAGACACTCATCCGATTGCGCGGGATGTGCAGACTGATCTTAGTCTTCTCTGGGAGCATGTGTACGAAGACATCATGGGACTTTACGTCTCAAAAATATTACCATAGTTACTCTAAGTATTCGGACAGACAGGCTTGAGTAAACAGTGTAGACTCAGATCAGACGCCGCAGAACGCGGCGTCTGATCAGTGTCTGCACTGTTTGCCAGTCATCCAGCAATATTTTAGACAAATTAAGATAACCAGGTAATGAACTGGCCTCGTTCAGACACAACAAAAAGGTAATAAAATGAACTTGGGTCAAATTTTAGGATAAATATGCTAAGCGGTTAAAGTGTCCCCAACATTAGGACAAGTATATACATTTATATGGTCATATCAGTTAAAAATAGTACCTGATACAAGTGCAACTGCGTCCGCGCAGTCTGATTAAGACATTCACTGTGGTCCTGGCAGTAGCCACGCTACTGCACCGAGTATCTCAGTGGTGGAGAAAAAACAAAAACTCTGACCATCGGCCTGATGCACATGCTGGTTTGTACATTTTCTGTTCACATATTCGCTAAGTCTTGTTTTAATGTGATGTAGCGCTCTTCGGGATAAATCGGGGGTGGCGTCCAATTGCCGTGAACCAGTTTCTCTTTTAATAAAACGATATTAAATTAAAATTTCTGTATATAAAAATAGTTCATATATTTGGGCCACGTCAAGAGAAAAAGTGCCTCCGAACAGGCACAAAATGCGCAGATTCAGATCAAAATCAGAATCAGATAATCCTGCGCATGCGAAAAATATACTCCTGGCCTTTGCTCTCCATTCTTACATTCTGCAGTATCCAACGATTCTATAAGCGGACAGTGAAGGCCTTGATCAGACTGCGTGGAAGCGCAAACTAAGCTGGGCCTTGGCTGTCCGCATCTGCCCGAAGACATGTTTTCGCATGGCCCGGACCAGGTCATATTGTAAGTCATCAGTGTAAAATTAACTAAACCTATACCTTGTATTGTATTACATCATTCCTTTATTTCAACAAGCCACGAAAGAATCTCGCTAGGACATATTCCAACCTTACTCCAATTATATTCCAACAAAAATGATCCATAACTGAACAGACTCTGTGAGTCTGTAAGTTCAAAAGTTGAAAAAAAAAATGTATTTGTTAAATATATACGGAATTTAACTATGTTAACCAGTTTAATATGTTCGTCGCTTCTTTCAGGAGAAAGTATAATGGCATGTCAATGGAAATGATGCGCAGTTCAAAAATGACCTTTATGCTTTATGCGGGCAACAAAAGGCCCAGATCAGCCTGCGCATTCACGCAGTCTGATCAGAGCCTTCGTTGTCCACTTGCTGAGTCAGTGTATACTGATGAACATTTCGACGAACAGAGAAGACCCTGGTCACGCTGCGCGCATGCGTAGTCTGACCGGGGACTTCGTTGTTCGCATTTGGCATACTGAGGACCATTTTTTTGTTGTTTTTTTTTTCAAAGATTTCGCAATAAATCTGTTTTAAAAACGTCAGCTTATAGAATTTCTGAGAACATTTGAAACGAACCTTTATATTCATTTGTCATTTTTCAATGAAAACCACCATTGTCTCAGAAGATTTAACAGTATTAAAAATGAACACCAATAACTTTTATATTATGTCAAACAAAAACTAAGTTCGTTTGCAATTAACAAAACATAAATTTCTGGCTCGTTAATTTCATATTACGTAGTTTTTTGTTTACTGTATGGTAAATTAATACAGGATATAAACGATTTTTGCACTTGGTTGATGGAATTGTTAGCGGATAAAATGCATATATCGATTGGAGTTCTATGGCTTGATATTTCTGCTTGAGAAACATTCCTCTTCATTTAGTTCTTGCTCACTTTTTATACGCCCGTTTGAAAAATGGGGCGTTATACAATGTATGCTGTGCCCCTCGGCGTCCATCCGTCCGTCCGTTTGTCCGTCCAATCTGTAAACTTTTCGCTTCCGGTTAACTCATCCTACAGTGCACATCCAATCAAACTGAAACATGCCGGCCTCGGTGGCTCAGTTGGATGCGCCGTCCGAGATTGATCATGAAATATTTTCTGCGGTCATTCTCTCCCTTCCGCTGATTCAAGAAGGGCGGTTTCAGTTTCTGGCAAAAGAATGTGCACAATACTGGTTAACCGCTTAGAGGACTAAGCCTGCCCAGTAAATGTGTGGTTAGGTAAACTGACCGCGCTCGACATGACCCCATTGGGTTGACTGGGCTGTAAAACCTCAACACAATCAAACAATCAAACAGAGTTATGTCCCTTTGAAATTTTCTGTAAACCTTTCGTTTCCAGTTTACATCAGATCGACCTGAAACTTGATTGATAGTGGAGTAGCTCATATTGCTTCAAGGTCACAGTCCATCAAATGTTAAGAGAGTTATGCCCCTTTGAAATTTTCTGTAAACATTTCTTTTCCGGCGTATTACTCCTGTGGATTACATCATATTAAGCTTAAACTTTGTAAATAGTTGCACCATGATGTGGTGCAGTGCATATTATTTCGAAGTAACAGTCCACTACATTGTAGATCGTAGCAGTCTTATTTTATTCAAGTTAGGTCCCTTTGAAAATTTCTGTTAATGTTTTGTTTTTGGCTAACTCCTCCTGCAGTTTAAACTCGATCAAGCTGAGACTTGATTTATAGTAAGACCATGGTTTGGTACAGCACATATTGTTTTTGAGGTTATACAGTAGGTGCTACATCTGATTACTTGCCACGGGCGTATGATGCCCAGCTTGCGGAGCTCTTGTTTAACAATTAGCACTCCGAAAACATTTTCAGCAGACGACATACTGAAATATTTTTCTTATTTTTTTATTATATAATAAGCTTTGGCATTTCGTGCAAATTGTCTCCAATGGAGACAATTTGCATGAAATGTCAAAAACTATTTTCTGGGAAAAATAAATATACTTTTATCAATTTGTCGTTTGCTGAATCTGACCGGAGAGCAGTAAATCATTTTAAACTAAATAAGCAGAAGATTTATTATTTGTAGTGCAGACTAAACAAATTTTGCAGTAAAACTTGTCATTAACATGTCATGGTGTCATAATACTACCGTTTCATTTCAATCTAAATTAAAATCATATTATGATTTATATAACGACATTTGTGTGAAATATGTTAACAAGAACATTGTTTCAGAATCTTCTGAAAAGTCTACGTCTGTTTTCTCAACAACAAATCGAGCAATATGATTTACAGCTAGAAACAGAAGTGTTTCGTCATGTGACTAAGAACCAGGCTCCTATTCATTCATTCATTTATTCATTCATGCATTCTTTCTTTCTTTCTTTCATTCTTTCTTTCTTTAATCAATTATTTATTTGTTAATTGTCACAGAATTATTGTGTCATGTGACTAAGAATGAAGCTCCTAGTCTTTCTTTCTTTCTTTCTTATTGTCTGTCTTTCTTCCTTTCTTTCTATCTTTCTTTCTTTCTATATATCATTCTATCTACACTATTCGCTATTCAAGAAGCACCATTTAATCAAATGGGCTTGTTCCGGTTGTAGGATGATATGATATATGTGTCCGATGACTCAAAGTAGTGAATACCAAGAAACGCGGAGGGAGGCTCATTTCACTGACAGCGCAAAAATAAGAAAAAAAAGGTCATTCAGTAAAATACATATGGAAATAAAAAAAATGGAAATAGCCTTGTTGCAAAGCTCTTTATGATTCCGACTTTGTCTGGGTATTGCTTGCCTCATTATTCAGTCGCATAATTTCCCAGCAGAAAGAATTCGTCATTGAAATAGCAATTGAGACATGTCGCGCAAAAAGAAAACAAAAAAAAAAAAAAAAAAAAAGACTTGAGAAAATGTACCCTATGATAAATGCGTTAAGCAATACTCAGATCAGCCTGCGTATCCATGAAGGCTGATCAGAGCCTTCCCTGTTCGCCTTAAGAAGTCTTGGATACATAGCTATATATATATACGGAGTGGCTATTTACAGTCAACTGTAAATGCCAAAAAACGTTGAATTGGCTATGTACAGTTGACTGTAAATAGCCAAAAAATGTTAGATTGGCTATTTACAGTCAACTGCCATTAGCCAAAAACATTAAAATGGCAATTAACAGTCATATGTATTTCAAATTTGTTCCCGAAGAAGGGGTACTAGAAATAATATAACTTCATTTTATATGGATGGATGCCGTATCGTATTCCTTGATGCTTAAGCATTTATCACTTTCTGGGCGATTGAAATCAGGAACTAAATTGTATGCAGATATATAGTTATGTGAAAAAAAAAAAAAAAAAAGATTTTGGTTGGCTGGTCATACCATTAAAAATGGTATTCTGATTCTTCTTTGTCATCATCACCAATCAAAAATATTTTGAAACAAAATCCTTTTTTTTTAAATCTTTATAGACCGCAAGTTGTCTTGTTTTAAGACTTCACATTGTGAATTTCTCTCCTATGATATGTAATTTTCGCTATGGAATCATCTTGAAAACATACCTATATTATTTTGACCCCCCCCTTACTCGCTAGAACCGCCTCGAGAGAACCGCTTCGTCGAAGCGGTTCTAATGAGTACCTACAATCTATGTTTTGAGCAGAAATATGAAAAATATCAGCATTTTTCTCTGAAAATGTTCATTTTTTTGGTGGTAAAATTTTCATTATATTTGAATAGGCGTGTTTTCGTAATGTATGTGCGACTTGGTGAATTTGTTAATTGTTCACCAAGTATACAAGTAAAATGAAAAACACGGCTCAGATCAGACTGTATATGGATCGGTTACTAGTAAGATATGCCGAGTGATGCACTTTTCGTGTTCTTTGTTGTTTTTTGCATACTACCTCACTCATTACGAAAACACGCCTATTCAAATATATAGAAAATTTTACTTCCAAAAACGGAAAATTTTCAGATAAAAAAACTCTGATATTTTTCATATTTCTGTTCAAAACATAGATTGTGGGTACTCGTTAGAACCACCTCGGTGAGGCGACTCTAACGAGTACCGACAATCTAAGTTTTTGAGTAGAAATAAGAAAAATAATGTATATCCCTGTAAACCCCAGTGTTACTATATAAAAGTGGGGTTTAAGGGGGTCAAAATTATATAGGTATGTTTTCGTGATGCTAAAAACACATCATGGCTTTTAGTGCTCAAGTAATGCAGGATGGTATTAGTGGTATATGGAAATATCATTCTAACGTGTTGCTGCAGTTGCATAATTGCCATAAAAAATAGACGTCGTCAAAACAAAATGATACTTCCGTTACTACGCTGTATGTGCAAATGCGCAGACTGGTCTGGACAAAACAAATGCCTAAAAACGTATCATCACGAAAACATACCTGTATAATTTTGACCCCTTAAACCCTACTTTTATATAGTAAAACTGGGGTTTACAGGGGTATATATTATTGCTCTTATTTCTACTCAAACATATAGATTGTGGGTACTCGTTAGAACCGCCTCGGCGAGGCGGTTCTAACGAGTACCCACAATCTATGTTTTGAGCAGAAATATGAAAAATATCAGAGTTTTTTATCTGAAAATTTTCAGTTTTTGGAGGTGAAATTTTCCATATATTTGAATAGGCGTGTTTTCGTAATGCTTTTTACCTTAAACTTCTCTTCAACAAGTCAAGTTTGCTTTCTGTGTGTTTAAAATTGTTGGATGTGTGGCAAACAGTGTAGACCCTGATCAGACACCACATTCTGCTCATGCTTGTCTTTATTTAATTTACGGTAAAGTTAATCAAATCGAACCACTTCAGAAATCGTCTGCGGTCTGTGGGCAAGGAAAGAGCTAAGGGTTTGTTTTTTTTTTTTTTTTTTTTTTTTCGAGTGCGCATGGTGTATAGGCATAGTTAATAAAAACATTCTATTTGTAAATAAAAAAAATGCTAAAATATTTATATAAATGTAATAATTTATAACAAAAGAGCATTTATGAATATAATGTAATTATTATTATTATTATTATTTTTTTTTTTTTTTTTTTTTTTTTTGCCTGCGAATGTTTAAATTTAGCAGGTTCAGTACTGAATCGTGTTTGGGCACAATTACTAGGTGTGATAATCCACTTTCACAAGGCGTTATAATCTCGATCCCTAACCAACACCTTTGTTAGAATGCTTTCACCTATACATGTACCACTGTATTTCCGCAGACAACAAACTATATTTTTTCTTTGAAAACAGAATTTTTGGCATTTTATGCAATGGAGACAATTTGCATGTCGAAACCTGTTTTATGAAAAATATTTCAGTTTGTCGTCTGCATAATTTTTTTCCCAGAGTGTTAAGCATTTAAGTGTGCCTTACACCTATTCGTTCGTCTGTCGTTACTGACAATAACCAATCCAAATAAACTGTGTGATGTGATTATTTGTGTGTTCTAAGATGGCTGATGAGACCAATTTTAGTTCTAAACTGCCTGTTGCAGATAGAACAAGAGAGGTCTGAGGTAGAAAGCTCTGTTGGTGATGCCTCAGCTCTGGCTTTCCGCTGTGCACGTTTCTGCTCTGCTATAAATAGCCAGTTTAACGTTTTTGGCTATTTACAGTTGACTGTAAATAGCCTCTTCCATATATATAAGTGTGCATATATGTACACACATGTACAGTCACTAGCAACAGAACGCATAATTTTTATTTTATTTACAATATTTTAAGTGAGTGACACATTTAGCTAAAAATATTGAAGGCAATCAGACTGCATGGATGCGCTAGCTAGTCTGAGTGGTGGCTGGGCAAACTTGTCCGAATTTACCTTTTGCGACGTTGCAGTTGAATTAACTAAACCCATTTATGTCTTGACAGCCATAAAAAGGACACTGTCTAACAGTGTAGATCCAGATCAGACGCGGCGTCTGATCTGGATCTACACTGCTGGCATTAAATACAGGAATTTATATAAAAGATTTTAATAATAAAAACTAAAGACACATCCCTTCTGTTAGAAATGGACCTATCCAAAGAGTTGAGGTAGAAGAGTCCATTCGGCGTAAATGGGTTAAATATTCGGACACTGTAACATTGTACCGTACTTATCTCAAAAATTGAACAAGTCCATTTGTATTCATGTTCCTTCTTGTGCTTATGCTAATTTACCAACAGTGCAGACCTTGATCAAACTATTTCTTTTAGAAGAAGTTTGAGCTGAGTCTACACTAGCCTGGCCCCACGCTATGAGTCTACCAAAGCTAAAATACTCCTCCTTGACTATTTGTCTACACATATTATCTCCCTTACCAGTCAGAAATTCACACTAATCAGCCAAATCAGAGAGAAGGACATTCAAAAGATAGGATTTTTGTAAAATATAAATCGTCTTTATACTGATTCATATATCAGTTAGACGGGAGCCAGTCTAAGTTTACACTGGTACACGCTTTGTTCAAGGATAACTGTCCGAATATTTTGGATGAATAATTGACGCATACAGAAACAATTTGTAGTACATGTATTTGTATAGTCTGATCAGGGTCTTCGTTGTGTTGCTAGGAGACCAGATTAAGCAGCAGTTTAATCGGGATCTATCCTACTGTTTGCCATTCAGATCGTACTTTTAAGACATACTGTATTCGATCGAAATATCGCCCTGTGCGCTTAGATATATATAATATCCACATGTACTGGTTACTAAGTGAACACTCAAAAAAAGTGTCAGAAAAAGGACTTATTTGATGATGTTTATGTTTTTTTTTTTCTCTGATTATCTTTATAAAAGCATATGTTGTGGTTACTCATTTGAATTGCATCGACAAGTCGATGCAATTCAAATGGGTACCCACAACATATTCCTTTATAAGGAAGTAAACAAAAAGTACACTGGCAGTAATCTGAAACATTGAAGCATTGCTTGACCGTGCGCTTATATGGGTATGTGCGGTAATTAGGTCGAATACGGTATTATCAAGAAGTCTAAAGTTTAGGAAAGTATAACGGGAAGTTAAAATGTCCGAATACTCAATGTAAATACAGTGCCACAAGGCGAACGACTACAAGTATGCCGAGACTCATCAGGACCTGCTTTGCTCGCAAATCCTCTGAGGTCCATTTTTGAGTGATAAGGAGCAATTTCACCATGAATAAACGCGGCACTGTCATTAAACCAAAACTGCACTTAAAAATTCATTTCTCAACTTTCTAATTTATATTTGATTTTGTTTGTTTTTCTGAAGTGGATAATTATGTTAGACTACACAAGTCGTTGCTAGGAACGAATGTTTAGTATCAGGAATGAGTCTACATCTGAGAAAAACCTGGGTTGCGTTTAGTAAAGAAAACACTCTTAAGGGTTTTCCCAAAATATTTTGCATCTTCTGAACGATTATTGTAAAAACGTCTTGCGTGACCTCAAATTAGAGAGTAGACGTTAATAAATCTAGAGAGAAATAAATCTAGTTATTCTCGTTGACAAATTAAAAATTTTATTGATATTAGACCGAATAAATTATATCAATATTTATTAATTTCATGGGGGACCGAATGTATGATATCAATCTAATAAACATGTCCATATTTTTGTTAGGAACAAGCATATAAAAAGCTTATTCGCATGGGCCGCCATTTTGGTTGTGCCAAATGACAGTTTGAGAATGGATATGTCCAAAATCAAAGATAGAAGAGTCTACATAAAAAAACTCAGCATTACGAAAACACACCTATTCAAATATATTGAAAATTTTACCACCAAAAAATGAAAATTTTCATATAAAAAAATCTGATATTTTTCATATTTCTGCTCAAAGCATAGATTGTGGGTACCCGTTAGAACCGCCTCGATGAGGCGGTTCTAACGAGTACTCATAATCTATATTTTTGAGCAGAAATAAAAAAATAATGTATACCCCTGTAAACTCCAGTTTTACTATATAACAGTGGGGTTTAAGGGGGTCAATATTATATAGGCATGTTTTCTGTCTGTCAAAATATGGTAGTTACAGAAAATCCGGCACTTGCTATGAAATTCAGTCGGAGTTTCACAACGCGAAATAGTAGTTTTCATCGTACACTGGAACCTCAATAGCTCGAACACCGATGACTCGTTTACCATGGCTATTTCGAACTCGGTTTGAGTCCTTACGAAATATTAGATATTTCTAGAAATGAAAATAATCACGGAAAGTTTCTTATTTTATCATGAAATAGTATGTTGTGTGTACTCATTAGATCACCTCATCGAGGCGATTCTAATGAGTACACTCAACATACCATTATTGTCTAAAAGATCGAAAAAGAAATCCCTAATCGCCATTTGCCCCCTGACCTGGCGCTATGATTAACCCCTAGTGGCTTGAACTTCCCGTATCTCGAACAAATTTCCATGGTCCGAAGAGGTTCGCGTTATTGAGGTTCGACTAAAATTGGCTTAAATTGAAATAACACAAGGTTCAGCACATTTCATTCAGCCTGAGAGATAATCTGCAAATGTTTCACCTATGGGAATATTGCAGGCAGTCTGTTGACTGTTTAGCTTGCTGAATTTTAAATCAACAGACAGCAGTTTAAATTAATGTCCTTTTAAATAAACTATTTCGTGATATTTCTTTCAAATCTATTCCAAACCGACAGAATTCCAAAAACCCTATTTTCATCACAATAGTAACAAAACATGTCTTATCTTTTTTGTGCTCAATTCATATTACATTTTTAACGACCAGCAGACGACACATGAATAATTTTTAACGATCAGCAGACGACACATGAATGATACGATTATTATTTTTTTCTTCTTCAGAAAACAGGGCTTGACAAATCAGTTATCAAGCCCTTTTTACTAGGAAGCAAATTAGAAAATTGATTTGTAAACAAGTCGTCTTCTAACTGTAATATTTTTAAATTCGGCGTCTTACCTTCAGTCCATTACATGTTGTTGTTGTTGTTGTTTTGTTGTTGTTGTTTTCGATATTATTAAATTAAACTGACATTGAAAATCCTCAATTACAAAATACATCCAACTGTTTAGTTAAAATGTAATGCATTTCATCTTCCAAATCATTTTAGGCATAGTTCCGCTATTCTATCCCTGATTACTAAGGTCAGTAAACGGCTAAAGAATAAAACTTTGCGAAAATGCAGTATATAAGCCTGCACACCTGCGCAGTGAAAACACAGTCTTCATTGGCCTTGGATTTTTCACTATCCACAGAGAGTCCAGCGAAGACTTGTGGTCTTTTCATACATCACTCTCTGGGCAAATTCAGCAGACGACAAATTGATGATAGTTTTCTTATTTTTTTTCCAGAAAACAGAATTTGACATTTCATGCAAATTGTCTCCATTGGAGACAATTTGCATGAAATGTCAAATCATGTTTTCTGGAAAAAATAAGAAAAGTATTTCAATATGTCGTCTGCTGAACATTTTACCCAAAATGCTGTTAGACTGCGAAATCTGATCTGGCTCCTTCCTCCCCTGACCCCAAGCCATACGATACATTTGTTTTCATGTTGCAGATTACGTAACTTTTGCTACTGACTCATGCAACTACAAATGCCATCTTTCAGTTAACCTAAGTTTAGTTTGTGCCAATGCATTTACATTTTCGTTCAACAGTATTTATCTTCTAATAAATATTTATTGAAAATACAAAAGCCAGAGACAACAAAATGACGCCCGATGGCGTAAAGGGATTGTGTTTGCGTAAATGTGGTTATAAAATATGAGACAGGTCTCGTAAAAAGAGTCCTTGTCACATATACGAACAGAAAGACCCAGATTAGCCTGCGCACTCCTATTAGGATCTTCCCCTTTCGCCAGAACTATATCATAACTAATCCTAACACTTTAAATCAAAGCGCTGTCAGCGCTGTGGGCGGTTGTCTCTGAATTTAGGCTGGGAAAATGATCCTGAACGGTGGCTTAAGACTGTTTCATTTCATCCTTAACTTACTGTAATTTAAACAAGCGTTCTGTGGCATCTGATCTAGGTCTGCTCTGTTTGCCAATGTCCCAGTCCAGGTTTTACAGATAATCCTCTTTACTTTGCACTCTGACGTCGCAGTGACAAGAATAACGCAGCTCCTGGATGGTTTGATTACACTGGTCAATGATAATCACGTGGACACCTACTTTAAGGAAATCTTGGCGTCTGTATACTTTGGCTCGATTGTAAACAACTGACCAAATAATTGAACAAGTTCATTTGCCTACATTGATGGTGTGTTTAAAACAGTGGTAAATGAATGGCAGCGTCTAATCACGCCGCGTACTGCAGCGTCTGATCTGGGTCCACACTGTTTGGCCGAGCTTGTCTGTTCCAATCCTCAGTAAATTTGGTAGATCAAACAATGCACAGGCATTCTGAAGACGAATAATTTGTTCGGTTTGGATGGCGTTATTTAGATATCAGTGTGTTCAGGGAACTCCCAAACCCACCCCCTCTATAGTCTTATTCATCGCCGTAATTCACACAAACAACTTGCCGTATCTACATATAAGCCACTTCATGACAAAACCAACATAATGGCATGTGCGCTCAGCGAAGACTCAGACCAGACTGGATCAGAGTCTTCGCTGTCCACATAAAGAAAGCTTGTGTCCTTAGCTAGCCACTGAGCGCCCAGCCAGGACTCTGATCAGACTGGGCGCACAGTCACTTTGTTGCCTTTGTCATGTTGTGGCTCAAACATAATATTAATAATTGTTTACAGTGTTTGTTCCTGCATTATACTAATAATTTCTTTCCAAGTAACTGAATAACGCCATTGTCCATGGATGACAGCAACAGCGTCAGGCTTACGTGCAACCATTCGAAGATAATAAAATGATGTCCAAAAAGACTATATACAACGTTTAAATGACATAAAGGCCCTGTTATCAGATTTGGAATCATTACACAGTATAACCTCAACGGCTCGAACACGGATGGCTCGTTTACCGTGGATGATTCGAACACTTTTTTCCAGTCCCTACAAAATTCTCCCAATGGCTCAAGAAAACAAAAAATTAATGATTATTTTCTTATTTTATCATGGAATGTATGTTGTGTGTACTCATTAGAATCGCCTCATCGAGGCGATTCTAATGAGTACACACAACATACAATCATTTTTCCCTAAGTTATCGCTATTTGCTTCTTGAACTGGTGCCATGATTACCCTCAGTGGCTCGAACTACCCATGTCTCGAACGAATTTCCATGGTCCCGAAGATGTTCGAGCCATTGAGGTTCGACTGTATATCTTATATCATCCGCTCAGTCTCGCCAGAACCTTCGTTGTTTGGTTCGCTCATAAAAGCATTGTTTATAAGAAAATCGTCCAGAAAAGAGCCAGACCAATGGCACCTCTAAAATGCTGAATATTTCCTATAACGGAGTGTTCGAAGACACTTTTTTCGCTTGACGCAGCTGATATGAAATCAGCATGTTAACCCTTGTCGTGCAAAATTAAGATTAAGATGCCACGCCTACTTCTAATTTCCAGCCAATCAGATCACTTGATCCGGGGTTTTGATAGAAATTCACGTACTTAATGGCAAACTTCTTCAGAAGCCAACTGATCTGGATCTACACTGTTTGCTAAGACAGGGCTTGCCGTGCTCAGCAAGAGAAGGGTTAAAGGTTGAATTATTCCGTCTATGATAGTCTTGCAAAGATTGTGCAAGATACTGCTTTATACAAAAATTACATGAATTTATTCATGGAGGGTCCCAGATTTTTGACAGCAAACTAATGTTTTCGGCATGTTGAGTACTAATTAGACGATGTTTGCAGAAATTGTGGGCGTACGGTTTTGATGGATTGTTTGTGAATATATGAATTAAATTTACGGAAAAGCTTGCGAAGGATTTAATTTTGGCTTTGTCATGAAATTACACCGAATTTGAGATAGACGTCTACGAATAAAGAAAATGAGATTGCTGTACGCATGCTCCAATGAATATTTTTTTCTTAATGTTAAGAATTACTTTTTAGCATATCAGGGGAATGAAATAACATAATTCAAGCAACGCAAAGCAGCGAAAAAAAAAATAATAATAAAACACATACAATTTAATCACCAGCACCAGTTTACTTACTGCTAATCTGACTTTTCCAATTAAATAAGCCACCGAAAATAATAATGAGCCGAGGGATAGCATTTCCTACAAGATTCCATGTGCACCCAGTGAAGTCTCAGATCAGCCTGCGCACCTGATCAGAATCTTCTCAGGGCACTCTTTGTGTAGCCAAGGATCCACATCGTAGTCAGATGAAGAGCTAAGACTATCCGCACAGGCTGAATCTACCCTGGGCGCACATGCGATTGTGTAGGAAATGCTGTACCCCGGCTGAATTCGAAATTGCATTGCATTCGTGTTAGAAGCACCTGTTCATAGTTAAGATTTTTTTCTGTGTAATCTCAAGTAAACAAACGTCATTTTATCCTACCTCGTAACTGAGCCGCCTCATGACAAAAAAACAACAAAATGACTGTGCGCCCAGCGCAGACTAAGATCAGCCCGGGCATCCGCCCGGTCTGATCAGAGTCTTCGCTGTGCGCTCAATGGGTAGCTAAGGACCCAAACTTTCTTCATGCGGACAGCGAAGACTCTGATCAGACTGGGCGAATGCCCAGGCTGATCTAAGTCTTCGCTGGGCGCACATGCTGTTTTGTTGGTTTTGTCATGCGACTCAATTATAGGAGATACCAGTAAGGCCAGAAAGGACTATAATCTCAAACTGGTATTTTAGTTATGACAGTGAGCATCTTGTCCTCTTAAGGGGCCAGGATACACTTGGTAGAGATGACGTCATTTCCGCTAAGGGAGACAACATGTTTGCTTTCCTTTACACCATTTTGTTGCTACGCTGTGCGCATGCTCGACATCTTCTACAGACCCTGTGAGAGATATCAAGCATGCGCACAGCGTAGCAGTCAATTACAGCAATCCCCTTCCAAAAAGTTGGTTCACTCAGAAAAGAAAGCCTTTGGTCCCAAAGGGAACAAATCCTCTTCTTTTGAGTGGACCCCTTTTAAGAATGGAGCCAGAACAATTTTGTCAGAGTTGTTTCCCCTGAAAATGTATCCATATCCCTTAAAAAGAAACTCATTTGCATATGTGCCCGTTCGCAAATATATTTTCAAAGTGGCTATTGCCAGTCGACTGGCAATAGCCGATTTACGTTAAAATGGCCATTACCAGTCGACTGGCAATAGCTTTTTTAACGTAAATCGGCTATTGACAGTCTATATTGTACATTGACTGTAGAAAACGGGAATAATTTTTAGTTACCAAACTGATAAATAAGCGAACGCGTAGCACGAGTTTGTTTATCAGATATGCAAGTCTCAAGGGACTTGTTTATTTATCTGGAACAACAAACCTGAACAGGCTCCATTAACATTTGCAATTTAATAAGAATGTACAATATGTACATATCTTTCTTCTCTGAAACGCATGCGCAACCACTGACTGAGGCTTAATGTCTGAACATTCGTCTAATTCTGTACTGCATGTATAGCAGGGCAATGGCGAAATTGCGCATATGCGCAGGCTCGCATGAGCATTCACTGGTCGTCATGTCATGTGTTATATTTTTTTCCTGGATATGTGTCAAAAATTTCAGTTTCTAGATTTAACTTCACGTCAACGTTATATTTTGATAATGTCAGTCATCAATTTATGCGACCATTATTAACGTCAAAAATGTCATATAGGCACCAACATGAGAAAACGTACTTTCTGAGATATGCGCCTAACGAAGACTCAACTCAGCCTGGGCATTCGCGTAGTCTGATCAGAGTCTTCGTTGTTCGTATGAAGAAACTTTGCGGCTTTGGCTATCAAAAATGCGCCCAGCGCAGATTTTGATCAGACCGCGAATGCGCAGGCTGATCTGAAACTTCAATGGTCGCACATGTCGTAAGATACCTTTCTTGGCATTACGGCTCATATCTGATTCTTACGTCACGAAAACATGCTAATATAATTCTGACCCCTTAATCCCTCTTTCATATAGTAAAACGGCTTTACAGGGATATATATTTTTTTCTTATTTCTGCTCGAAAACATAGATTTTGATTACTCGTTAGAACCGCCTCACCGAGGCGGTTCTAACGAGTACCCATAATATATGTTCTGAGCAGAAATATGAAACTAGTTTTTTATCTGAAAATTTTCAGTTTTTGGAGATGAAATTTTCTATATATTTGAATAGGCGTGTTTTCGTGATGGAACCACTTATTAGTGTATAAATCAAAAATGCAAAAAAGCAAAAACTGGATATAGGAGTGTCATCCAAATTATACTATTTTTTAATACTACACACAAGGCTGGTACGGATTAGAATCGCCTGGAAGGGTCGACTGCATGGTATATCCATCAAGTATGCTTTTGTGGATATATAAGTAAAACACACACACAAAAAAAAATATATCCTGGTTAACAATGCAGTATAATCTGGTCTACCTCATTCCATTGCTTTCGAAGAGCCCTCGAGTCAAAGGCACATGCACCAGATCGTCTGGCTGTTTGGCCTCATGCAGGGAGCATTAAATATGTTCATCGATCATGTATTAAACATTTCTCTTTGTACAAAACGTAAAGATGATGTCATCAAAATAGATTTATGTATAATTTATAAATAAGTTTTTTTGATTACACAGCCGGCGAACAGCGTAAGATGTGCGTCGCGTCGACGTTGGTCCGACGTCAAGACGTTGAATCAGCGTTGGGTCGGCGTTATGTGCCCACTGGGTAGAGTCTTAAAATTATTTTTCTATTAATGCTCTTTCATTTGAATCTCTCTTTCCTTGATTTTGTTTTATCATTACCAAGACACGCCTATTCTAATATATAGAAAATTTTGCCTCCAAAAACTGAAAAAATTCAGATTAAAAACTCTGATATTTTTTTTCATATTTCTGCTCAAAACATAGATTGTGGGTACCCGCTAGAACCGCCTCAGCGAGGCGGTTCTAACGAGTACCCACAATTTATGTTTTGAGCAGAAATAAGAAAAATAATGTATACCCCTGTAAAACCAAGTTTTACTGCATAAAAGTGACGTTTAAGGGGATCAAAATTATATAGGCATGTTTTTATGATGTTTGTCTAACCATTAAATGCCTCTGTATGTGGTCCGATGTTGGTCGAAAATTCGAAAATAAATATGTTGTATCTTGTACTGTCTTAGCTAGAACTATGAAATGCTCAACGGTTTTATCATATAATATGATTAATTGCGTTTTAAACAATTTGCTTTCTTCAAATACCTTGTTGAATGCAGGGCGCTCTAACAGTTATGACTGTGCGTTCACCACGCCTTATACCGTATTAATCCTAAGTATTGGGACACCTTAATTACTTACTACATGTATACTCATCAGGAAAACATGCCTATATAATGCTGACCCCCTTAAACCCTACTTTTATATAGTAAAACTGGTGTTTACAGGGGTATATATTATTTTTCTTATTTCTGCTCAAAACATAGATTGTGGGTACTCGTTAGAACCGCCTCGTCGAGGCGGTTCTAACGGGTACCCACAATCTATGCTTTGAGCAAAAATATGAAAAATATCAGAATTTTTTATCTGAAAATTGTCATTTTTTGGTGGTAAAATTTTCAGTATATTTGAACAGGCGTGTTTTCGTAATGTATCCCAAAATCTGAACGTCCAGTTTATTAACTATTGATATGTCTAAACTACAGCTGGATGAATGCAAACAGTGAAGACCCTGATCAGACGCCGCGTTTTGCGACGTCTGATCTGTGTCTACACTGTATGTTCGGGCCTCTCAGTCCCAACGCTTACGATTAATACGGTAAATAACATTTTACGATCTTTGAATGCGCAAAACACCGGTTTAATAATGTAATAAGGAAACTATTACTGTTTCCTTTGATAACCTGTATTCTAACATATATAGTGACTTTGCTGTCTGTCTACCTATATGCCTGTGTTACCGTATGGTTCGAATCGAATGTTATAATTACATTGAAGAAAGCTATTGAAGAGGGGTTGCTAGACTGGCTCCAGTCGTTTCTGCATTTTTTTTTTTTTTTTTATTTATTTATTTATTTTTTTATTATTATTATTTTTTTTTTGTCATTCGTTATCACTTCCTGTATGTAGCTGTATTTGTCTCTGTAATCCCGTTTCACTGTTTTGCTACATATTTTCCACTAAGGTACATACGTAACTTATCAAATCATTATAAGCTGTAATAGATTGTATATCTTTGAAAAGAAAAGAGAAAATGACAGAAAAGATAGAGTCTGGAGACAGACTCAGGGGTTGCTTGCACACTGTTAAACACTTGCCCAATACTGAAAGTTGCCTTATATGTGTTTCAATGCGACCTTTCACAGATGAGATAGAAGACCCCTTTGCAGACCGTACATACGTTTATATCAATCCGAATATTCATTAAGCATATCCCGAAGAAAAATTCCATCTATTGTGACAGTTTCGGTTCTCATCGAGAACCATCATTAGACTGTGACCTTGACCTCGTAATGTCATGGGACGTAGACTGCTTACAACTAGACTGGTTCCTGGTGGTAACCAAAGCTGCAGATGTTCATATGTTTGTAATTTGGAGCTGCATCAGAATTAGGGGTGAGGTTTCGTGCGAGTAAAACTGGTTTAAAGCCAGGGTGTGCTGGACCTACAACATAAGTACAGTATTTCCGACAAGAATGCATGCGCGCCCAGGGGCGACTCAGATCAATCTGCGCATCCGCATGGCACTCTGAGAGTAGACAAGGCTCCAAAACGTCATCAGGCGGACAGCGAAGACTCTGATCAGACTGCGCGGATGCGCAGGCTGATCTGAGTCTTCGCTGGGCGCACACTTAATAATTCAGGAAATGGTCTGTTCTGGCTTATTTACAATATATTGTGATATTATGATGGTTTGCGTGTGGCAATAACAGTTATTTTACGATATTGACACCTTGAACAACAGTAGATATCCCCTATAATGTGGCCGCTATAAATCATGTAAATACACGAATAACGAGGCTGATTATAGATCAAAGCTTGTTTACTATCTTGTCACTTTACTTTTAATATTAGACTTATCCAGGGTCAAGGCGAAGCAGATTGTTCCAGTGGTATTCTCCGTTCGACTGAGAAGGTTGTACACGAAAATTGCTCATTGCCAGGTCTGATGATGTTCGAGGTGCTATTTTCATTAATGTTGTCTTAAGGCTCCACATTCCTCAAAAATAAACTTTCTTTACCCAAGAGAGGTTTAATAAATTGATATATGGTATTAATACGAACATAAAATGTGGCATCTGACAGCCTGTAAAATTTGTATTAGTCTCTAGTTTTTGAGCTGGATCAAATGAAAAGAATTTTTATCATATCTCTGAATCAATGTTTGCAACATTAATTCACAGATACGACAAAAATCATTTCATTTTTGATCTATTTCAAGAACGAGAGGCTTACTGAAATTTTACAGGCTGTCCGGTGCCACATTTTATGATAGTATTAATACCGTATGCCAATTTATTTAACCTTTCTTGGATATGATATATTTTTGAGGAATATGGAGACTTAAAACACGGAGTCTGGATAGATTCACCAAACCTTTGATACAGGGGTAAAAATACAAACAATAGTAAGCTAGGAAATACCACAATCAGGAATCAGAGCCTCCCTGAGGCACACTGTTTGCCAATTACCCTGTTAGGGGTCTCCAGACTACAATGGGTTAAGAACTACTGACATGCAGTTTGCCGAATACACTATAACGGTTCAGGTCTCGGACAGGCATGGCAGAGTTGTGATGCGAGCTACAATTATCCTAGCAAAGCTGAATTACATGCAACAGAACAGAAACCAAACACTGCTACATGTGCTGGTAACCGGTCAATTCGGGCCGACTGAACAAAAACATCATCATTATCTGCGTTGTTTTGATTAAGGTTATTCTGTACGTTGACATATACTACAGGATCTGAGGTTTTCAGCAAGCGGACATCGGGCTCTGGTGAGACTTTGTGGGTGTGCAGGCTAATCATGACTTCTCTGGCTCATATACATGTATAAGCTTAACCCTAGTCCTGCTGAACCCGGATATACCCTGTCTTTGGAAACAGTGTAGATCCATATCAGTTGGCTTCTGAAGAAGCCAACTGATCTGGATCTGCACTGTTTACCATTAATTATGTGAATTTATATCAATAATCTGGATCAAGTAATCTGATTGGCTGAAAATTAGAAGTGGGCGTGGCATCTTAATTTGTTCAGCAGTCCAAGGGTTAACAACACATCATTTGAACATCCTCATAGTTTTTTATCTCGTAGCCTGGCCCACTGGCGCTATGAGTTTTACATTTCAAACCTACCAAAGGTAAAATACTCCCCATTGACTATTTTTCTACACATATTATCTCCCTTACCAGTCAGAAACTCATAACTAATCAGCGAAATCAGAGAGAAGTACATGCCAAAAGATAGGATTTTTGTAAAATATAAATAGTTTTTATGATGATTCATATATCGTTTAGATGAGAGCCAGTCTACTTATTCCGCCATTTTCTCTTTTTTATACATACGGTAATGAGGCAAATCGGGACATTATAACAATATGAGGTGCAAATACAATATCAAACATTTTACAATTTTATGGCGGCTTAAATGAGTGAGTGAAGATTTTCCTTTTAAGGTTCTGTATAAAACCTCAATAATAATTTTATGATATCATTTTTTTTTCTCAAAACTGCCCAGTGAAAAGGGGAGTGCCTAACTTTACGCAGGCACATTAGAGAGGTCAACCTGCTGACTGTAAAAACGCAGACATAATTCATTTTATTTTTATTTTTCACAGAAAATTAGACTGGGCATCTCTGAAGACCAAGTCTTATTTTCTGAGAAAAAAAAATATGAAAAACGTCACAATTTTTTTATCTTGTGATTCTCCCTTAGGTGTGCTTAAGCTAAAACTGTATACGAGGCGGAGACCGTTTAAAACAAACTTGGAACGCAAGGAATGTTCGCATATAATACTAATTAAATCCGTTCGTTTTTTCTTCAACCTTCGCGAATTTTACCAGTATTCACGTAAATAAGCTCATCAAAGTTATGATTACCTTTCAAGTGCAACTTTATTTCTGTTCAAATTGATCTTTAAGTAGAGAGTGAAACAAGTAAAAAGATAGGTCCGGAGAATAAACTAATCACCTCCTTGGCACAAAATGTTACCAATCTATCAAATCGAAATCACTCAAAATATAAATGAAGACATCATGGAAAAGCCAAAATCCCGAAGCAGAGACCTTTCGAAGTATCATCAAAAGGAAAGATGAGGAAAAATACTGACAAAATAAATATGAAACCATCACCGCACGCACGACTGTCTGTAGGAAAGGAATTGTGGGCTTAAACGAGTTTTTCTCGTGTTAAACTTCACCCTTAATTCTCATGCAGCTCCAAGTTGCAGATATATTTTACAATTTATATATGAACACAGTTTCTCAATTTAATTTCTACAGTCATAAACAATATTATAGTTATGCCGATCGTTCCAAAGCGATCGTTCTCTCTCTCTCTCTCTCTCTCTCTCTCTCTCTCTCTCTCTCTCTCTCTCTCTCTATATATATATATATATATATATATATATATATATATATATATATATATATATATATATATATATATATATATATATATATATATATATATATATATATATATATATATATATCATGATCATTAGTGAACGAAAGAGAATCGGTTGCATCATGTAGCATTATGATTATGCAGAATGTCTTATCTCTCATATCTGGTTCACACTTTTTCTCATTGTCTATAACCGATAGCCCTTTGGGCACTTGCTGTTACATAAAAATACTGCCATCAACACCTCATTATGAGCCATTTGACATTGATATCATTATTCATGTACATTACATATTGTCGCTACCACTAATAAAACTATGATGACTAATGTCACCAAGAAAAGATCATCATTACGTTAACATGTCTATGTAAATGTAAATTTCTTACCTATAGCTTTAGATTAGACATTTTTCAAACAAAAAAATTAATAATTTCTTATTTCTCCTCAAAAACACAATATGTTGTGGGTACTCATTAGAAGCGCCTCACAGAGGTACCCACAGCATATGTATGTCTTGAGAAATGAGGCAGAAAATAACACTAATCTGGCTATCCCTCTTGCCTCGAACTATTTAAGCTATGCCATTTTCACTATATAATATGGGTAAATGATGAAAATATGACTTTTAAGCTCATTTAGAGAGGTTTATGCAGTAAAATCGGTGACTAGAATTAACAAACATATTTAAAACATCCCGTTTGAAAGCGGCAAAATCTGAAAACCCGCTTAATAGTGTATACCCCCACATACTCTGTTTTCACTGTATAGTACAATTTTGCTATTAAGATCACATTTCGGACTAACTAGTCTGTCTCCAGACTCTGTCTTTTTCTATCAGTTTCTCTTTTCTTTTCAAAGGTATACAATTTAGTACAGTTTATATGTTTAAATTAGTTTTGTCCCTTAGTGGGAAAGATTCTGTAGTAAAACAGTGAAATGGGATTAAAGAGACTAAATTTGCTTCAGCTACAGGAAGTGATAAAGAATGGCAAAAAAAAAAAAAAAAAAAAAAAACAAGTGCAGAAACGACTGGAGCCAGTCTACGGGCCATCTAAAAGTAGTCTTGTTAGTGGGGTGGCCCTAATATTGAATATGAAATACAGTAAATGTCCTAAATTGTGAACACTTTATTTCATAACTTTTTTTGTTTTGGCCAAACTTTTGCTTTTATGTAGTTGTTTCTTAAAATACTTAGTGGAATGGCAAACAGTGTATATACCCTGATCAGACTGCTTCTTCAGAAGCTCTCTGATCTGGATCTACGGTGTTTGCATGTGCCATTTTGTCAGAATCCTTAGAAAACATATGGGACTGACAAAAGCTGGTCGTTATAGTGGGGTGGTCGTAATTTCGAGTGGTCGTAATGGCGGAATTTTACTGTACTATGGAATTTTGTCTGCTGCTGTTGTTAACGGCCCCTTACGGGGTAATACCTATAAATTGTACAACGCTCGTGACAATCTCTGGTGAAGGAAAATATACCAGTCAAAGGCTTATCACGGCCACTCCTTGCATTTATTTATTTTATTCTTTTGCTATATGCGCAGTAAAACTTCAATAGTTCGAACACGGACGGCTCGTTTACCGTGTCTGGTTCGAACTCGTACTTGAGTCCCTAGGTAATTCTTCCGATAGCTCAAGAATAGCTTTTTAAGGATATTTTAGGGATTTTTTCTTATTTTATCATGAAAATGTATGTTGTGTGTACTCATTAGAATCGCCTCATTGAGGCGATTCTAATTACACTCAACATACCATTATCTTACAGAAAATCTAAAAGACATCCCTAAATTATTCCAATTTGCCTCCTGACCTGGTGCTATGAGCTCAGTGGCTCGAACTACCCATGTCTAGAACACATTTCTTAAGATGTTCGAGCCATTGAAGTTTACTATATTTATTTTATATCCCGTCGTCTAGTATACCAAAAATAAACTGTTAGAAAGCTATATGAACTATGAACTATGAATTGTGAAGTATAGCTCTCAACTGTTAAGTATGAACTATGAAGTCACCACCGGTCTTTTACCTTCTATTACTACGAGAATGGCGTTCATTTACAACCAGGGAATTTTTCCAAGAGACCGTGATTTAACGCACCTGTAACATGTCTTTAGCTCCTTCCCACTCCCACGCCTATCATTCGATGAATTAGTTCTTTGTCTATCATATTTGACAGTTTGGCTGTTTACAGCTGTGCACTTGCTCTTTTGGAACTGATCCTAATTAGTCTTCTGAGACAAATATCATTTTCGCAAGAAATAGTCCCTGGAACTGTGGAATTGTTCTTGCAATGAGAATACATTCTACCAACTACAGATATGTGAAAGTTAAACAAATACTTTAAAGGGAAACGCCTCGGAGCGGGTGGTAACTTGGGGGCAATTGTGGTATGGGTGCTCGAGCCAGTATTTCGAAACCTACCCCACTACCCCATTCATATACTTGGCCTTTGAAAAAACGGACCCATTCATATACGAGGGGACTTCAATAAGTTCGTAGAACTCGGGGTTTAACTCACAGATTGGAAGATGGTTTCAACATTATTTTTCAACATAATCCCCTTTTACTTCAGTGCATTTGGCCCACTTTTCTTTTAAGCAGTATATGCCTTTGAAATAAAAGTGATCTATTTGGTCCCCAAACCAAGCCTCTGTAGCAGCCTTGAGCTCATCATCGTCCCGAAATCTAGTTCCACGCAAGTGGGACATCAAATTTCGAAACAGATAATAAACCCTTGGGGCCAGGTCTGGACTGTATGGCGGGTGATTTAACTACTCGAACTTGCACTCACGAATAGCCGCTTGTGCAACTCTGGGCTTGTGCACAGGGGCATTATCATGCAAAAGAAGGACACCAGCAGCTAGCTTTCCCCTTCGTTTTTCTTTAATAGCAACCCTAAATTGTTTAATGACATTGGCATAGTATTCTCCTGTAATTGAAGTACCAGCAGGCTTGTAATCTATCAATATAATCCCTTTGGAGTCCCAAAACACCGTGGCCATTACCTTGCTGGCTGATGGTTGGGTACGAAATTTCTTAGGTGGGGGTGAGCCAGGGCGCTTCAATTGCATGGACTCTTTTTTAGTATCTGGGTCACAGTAGTGAAGCCAAGTTTCATCTCCTGTTACAAGACGAGTGTGAAAGTCTTCTGGATTGGCATTGTACACTTCCAGAAGTTCTTGACTTGACTCCACCCTTTGCTGATGATCTTGCATGTTCAGGTTTTTGGGTACCCACCTGGCAGATACTTTTGACATGCCTAAATGTTCATGGATTATAGTGTAAACACTTCCATTAGAAATACCACATTCTGAAGCAAGTTCGGAAACTTTGATTCGGCGATTGTTTAGCACAAGTCTCTCAACACGGTCGATCATCTTCTGGCTGATGACATCAGCAGGGCGACCTGGCCTTGGGTCATCTTCTAAGGAGTCTCGCCCACGTTTAAATTCTGCTGACCACTTTGCCACTGTGGAATACTTTGGGCTACTATCACCATACACATCAGCCATGCGCCGATGGATTTCTTTGGCCTTTGCACCCTCCTTAGTGAGGAACTTTATGACTGCTCTGAACTCAATATTCTGATTTTCCATTTTTGCCTATGGGTATAGGTTTTCAAACAAAAAGTAAGAGAAAAAAACGTACGTGTTGACTGAACGGCTGTTATTCATTCAACTGACAAAGGTTTACACTGCACAAAAATGAAAAAAGAAATCTTGAATTGTATAGGAAAATACCGAGTTCTACGAACTTATTGAACTCCCTCGTACTAGATCGTCTGAAATGTTGACCCATTCATATACTGCCTTTTGATTTTTTGTACCCATTTATTGCTGGTAGTTAGACAAATATAGCAGTCAGTTCATTGAATACCAAGAAAACAAGCAGCCTCGAAAAATCTCTGAACGAAAAATATGTGCATGTACTGGGATACATCAGGAAAGTTGGGCCTTTCATATACTAATCCAGAAAAATGGGGTAAATCATACACTTTTTGCTGAAAAAAGCGCTAACAATATACTTGGCAGCGCTGAAAAAGGGGGCCATTCGACATGCACATCATCCATACTTTGCCATATAAAGGAAGTTACCCCCCCACCTCCCCCCACCCCCTCCGACGAGGGAAACGGCATAGTCCAGATGAAATTGATGGGATTTACGCTGAAATTAAAGTCCTTTTCGGTGACCGAGAGCCCCTCTTCGGTGTTTAGTAATACCGCGGATCGGGTTACACTTTTTACCCACGTTGTAGATTTTGCGCGGTTTACTGGAGTCTGCCGATAGTGTGCTCAGTATAATTAAAATCTTATTTCTTCAAAAGTTTGAAGTTTTCTTTGGTTTTGTCTACTTATTCGCTATTTATAAGTATCAGAGTATTCAAGAAGACCGGAAGCACATCAAAAACTTTCTGCCACTTTACAAGGGAAACAACTTTTGTGATTTCCTCTTTACTCTACTCGTCTGCCCTTACTGAAAAAAGGGTCTAGCTAAAAAGGAAAGAATTTGCTTCCAACAGACGCCTTTTCAGCAAGGAGGCGGACAAATTTTGAAAGAGTTATTTCCCCTTCCATGAATGAACACAATTCCCCATGAAAGCAGCGCTGATGCCTACTTTCGCTCTTTTTTTTAGCTGTTTGTAGAGAAAATCTGAAGCTTTCATTCCTAAACAACGAACATGTGCATGTACAGAGCAACAGATAATTTTGGGTATTTAACTCCATCAAAATTTAATCCATTAGGTAAAATCATATTTTCATTTTTCGGTTTAACTACAGATACCCCCAAAATGATATTTAATTAGGTAAAACTTATAAAACAGAAAGAAAGAGCACAAAAAGCCCGATTTAGGTATTTAAAATACGGTATTCTATTATACAATATTAATTTTATGATAGTATTTGTCATATAAAGAATAAAAAAAAGAATAAAAAAAACACCTATTATGTGCAGTAATCATAATATAAAATAGTAATCATATGCTTTTCTGACCTTGAACTTTTTTTAATTTTCACCCTTGAATTTGGAAATAATTGGGTACTCTGTCAAATTAATTGGGTATCAATACCCAAGTTTTTGAAAATAATTGAGTATTTACCAAAAGCATATGGGTATTTTACTCGGATACTCCCTTAGCTTTTTTCCCTGCATGTACACTCATTGCTCCAGTTAAAGCGCTTTTTGTTTTAACCGAGAAATAGTCACATTTTTTTCTTATTTCTCCACGAAAGCGTATGTTGTGGTACTCATTAGAAGCGCCTCATCGAGGCGCTTCTAATGAGTACCAACAACATACGCATTCGTGAAGATAAAAAAATGTCAGTATTTTTCGGTTGAAACAAAACACGCCTAAACTGGAGGAATGTACATCGTTTGCATAAAATTTAAATGACTGATGATGACTGGACACACACGAAATCATGAGTGTTCGCTCATTCTGACATAAAATTGACAATTGTACATTTTTATTTCCTAGTTTGCAGGTATGGACAGGCAATAAATAGTTTATTTACCATGTACTTTTGTAGTCGCATGTCCTTTTTTTTATGATTTTATTGATGTAGAAAAAAACAATCTGTCAATATCCCCATTAACAGATCATGACTGACAATAAAAAGGCTAACCGTTTTGTCTCGCATTTTTCAGAAATGAAATAATGATAGGGATGGTCTATAGGGACCACAAAACAATGTTCGTCTAACCTAACCACTCGCTGGGCTAATTCAGCAAACAACAAACTGATGATGATATTTTATTATTATTATTATTATTATTATTATTATTTATTTTATCTTTTTTTTTCAGAAAACTGGATTAGACATTCCATGCAAATTGTCTAGGAGACAATTTGCATGAAATGTCAAAACCTATTTTCTGGGAAAAAATATTTCAAAATTTCATATGCGGAATTTTTCACCCAGCATGCCAAACGCTAAAGGGGTTATATAGATGTCAGCCTTAATACCGTATTTAATCTAAATATTCAGAAACATTTACCCCTTTACCATACTTGTCTTAACAGTTGAACGAGTCAATTTTACTACCTGTTGACTTGTCTAAATGTTTTTGGAAGAGTGACAGTGTAGACCCAAATCAGTGTTCTGTGGAGTCTGGTCTGGAAATACACCGTTTGCTTAGCCCTGCCTGTCCAAATACTTAGTGAATATTTGTTAATATGACTTCAAAATGTTAACCCTTAAAGCGCCAAGAAAAACTGCATCTGTCTGTTTATGTCGTCTGCTGAATATTCTTGCAGACTTTTCAAACCTATTTTTGCATTAAGGCAAACAGTGTGGACCCTGATCAGACTGCTCCTAAAGGAGCAGTCTGATCTGGGTCCACACTGTTTGCAAAATGACTTTTAAAATCATAAGCAGATGACAAAGCAGACGACAATAGTTGTGACGGGCGCTTTAAGGGTTAACTAGGTCTGTTTATTATTTCAAATCCTTGCGAAATGCAGAGGTTTCCGATGATTCTTTAAGGGAACCAAAAGCCGTAAGCGCATGCGCAGTCTGATCGGGATCTTCAATATCCGTACATGCATTTAGTATGGTACAACCAATAAAAATGATGCATCTGTTTAAGATATTTTAGTACATAACGTGTGCATGTGTTTTGATATATCATATTTTGTCGGTGTTCAAAGGAAAATAAGATAAAATTTATATATATTATATGATAAAAATATGTTTCGCAAAATAGTTTATTTCACCAAAGGTGTTTTATGTGAAACTTGATGCACACTCCGGAAATTTTTAACAGATATGAGCCTATTTTTTAAAGACATTTATCGTTCTTTCAAAATCCTCACGTAGACCATCCATGGTGCCTTTTGTCTTTTGCAAATATAAAATTTGAATCCTAAAATCTATTTGTGCCTTATATCCCCAGAAGTAGAGGTGCAAAAAGCATATTCAGTTTTACTATATAAAATTGGGGTTTATTCGGGTCAATATTATATAGCCATGTTTTCGTGATGTATAGAAATAAATATGAGAATACCAAGAAAAGGCCACAACCACGGAAACAGTCCAAAGGCACTGAATAGGGGCCTAACGCTTAGTAAACACTAGATAAAATTTTCAACAGAAAACATTTTGAAGTATTTTTCTTATTTTTCCCAGGAAACAGGATTTGAGACTCCATGCAAATCGTCTCCACTGGAGATGATTTGCATGAAATGTCAAATCCTGTTTTCTGGAAAAAAATAAGAAAAATATCGCCAATTTGTTGTCTGCCGAATTAGCCCAGAAAGTGGTAAAGGTTAACCCTTGCCATGCTAAATAAATTTAGATGACACACCCGCTTCAAATTTTCTGCCAGTCGGATTACTTGATCCAAGCCACAAGTCACATGCTAAATGACACAGTGCAGAATTAGCTGATCTGGATCTACACTGTTTGCAAAGGCAGTGCATATCCGGGTTCAGCAGGACTAGGTTAACTACGTAATGCGTAATATTGTGTAAACAACAACACAAATGCAAGGACATCACAAAACAACATAACGTCGAAAACAGAAAAAAAAAGAAGAGAGAAGAAACGAAGGAACGAACGAACGAATGAGACGAATTGCAATAGAAACACCGCCTTAGAACTGTCAACAATAAAACCGTTTGCGTTGGGGTGGGAGAAGGCTTAAATCCGATTTCCCCACTAGATGCCCGTCCGTCCGTCAAACTGTCCGTCTGTAATTCTTTTCCCTAGTGATACATGTAATTAGGCGCATATTGTGTTTTTATTCTCTGTTATATTTGCTCGTTTTCCGTTTCCATTCGTCTATGAGTGCCTAGCGTTCCAAACCAAGGTCCCGTAAAAGGGACATTGACAAACAGTGTAGACCCAGATAAGACGTCATTAAACATAGTGAATAATCAGAGCAAACAATCAATGCATTTAGAACATAGTATCTTTTTATATAACGAAAATAATTATAAAATGAAATAAACGAAATACTCTTTAAATTGAAGATGAAGATGTCCAAAAATGAGTAGAAGAATCCACCTGAGATGGGTTAAAAGCGACTACACAAGTTTTTTACCATATTTATCATAAAATTTGAGCTATTAATATAGCTATTCAAAAATGGTGTACAATTTTTAATTTGGTGAGGTACCACTTGAACCCAAAAGATCGGACAGCCAGGCCTGAGCAAACAATGTAGACCCAGATCAGACGCCGCAAAATGCGGCGTGTGATCTGGGTCTACACTGTTTGCTACTCATGCAGCAAATTTTGAAGCCCACCAACAGGTAGTTAAAAGGACAACTATGAGAATAGTCAACGCGTTCGAATATTTAGGGTAAATACGTTATAACTGTTGTCTGAATGGCAAGCAGTACAGATACTGGGCCCAGGTTTATAATCCTTCCTCAGAGTTAAGGTCTACCTTTTCTTTTGTGCTTTTCAATGAAATATAGAGATTTCTCAGCGAAGTCGAATCCGATATTTTCACTGTTTCAAACAGTAAAAATACGATTTTCGAATATTCACTGTTTAGGACTACTTTTTTTTCAAAATCGAATTCCTCATGAATTCTGGATCAAAAACATTGCCAAAAGGTTTAAGATGTAGTATATTGTCTAAAAGTGTGTAGGCTAAAGAGGTTAACGTATCGCGAAAGAACCGCTGACGTCACTTATTGCTCTGACGCTCTGAGCTCTGACGTAACTTTTTTCCTGCACACGAAGTCAGGCGGACTATCACCTGCTCAACTGCTGTGACATTTTCTTTGTGTCGATTTCTTGCGTTGTATTGCTTTAAAATGTATTCGGCCTCATTTTCTAGGTACAAAACTACGTTTTTTTTTTGTTTTTTTTTTTTTTTTTTTATCCAATATTGTGCCCCTGAACACGCTGGCCAAATTGACACGAAATGGCTGAGAAACAAGTAAGTTTCTCGACGTAAGTGTCGAAGAGTAGGTAGAAGTTTAATTATTGTGAATAAAGGAAACTTTGTGTGTGTGTTTTTTTTTTTTTTTTTTTTCAGTGTAAGATCGAATTTTATTTCACTCATGAACACCAAAACTTGTATTTTCACTCGTGACTATTGTATACCAAATGTAGTATTTTCACTCTTGAAAATCCTACATTTGGTGTCCATTCGGTGAAATAAAAATATATCGAATAAGATATTTTAACGACAATTAAAATGAATAGTTTTGTGTAAGTTAGGTACACGATGTCGAACTGTATTTAAGAATTGCATCGTTGAAAATCAACTCATGACGAAAACATGCCTGTGTAATTTTGACCCCCTTCAACCCCACTTTTATATAGTAAAACTGGGGTTTACAGGGGTATGCCTTATTTTCCTTATTTCTGCTCAAAAACATAGATTGTGGGTACTCGTTAGAACCGCCTCGGCGAGGCGGTTCTAACGAGTACCCACAATCTATGTTTTTAGCAGAAATTTGAAAACTATCAGAGTTTTTTATCTGATTTTTTTTAGTTTTTGGAGGTGAAATTTTCTATATATTTGAATAGGCGTGTTTTCGTAATGTCATGTGAAAGCGCAAAATGTGCTTCGCAAATCTCGATCCTCAAAGTTATGGTCGACCTTAACTTGGGGAACGACTGTAAACCTTGGCCCTGGTCATTAGGCTCTCCCTTCAGGAGGGATTCGATCTAGTTCCACATCGTAAGCTCAGACAGTGTCCGCTTAGAGAAATACGGTAAATAGTGTATGTTACACTGACAGAGAATAGACTGGCTCCAGGCTCCAGTGACTAAATATTTATTCTAATAGTTCTGTTTGATAATCCACCAAAATAAAACCAAAATGATACCACGACTATAAAGTATATAATATTATAGTCACGATATTATTTTGGTTTTATTTTTAGTGGATTATCAAACATGATTATCAAAATAAATATTTAGCAACTGCAGACTGGAGCCTGTCTAGTGACCAGCATTTATAGTCATGATATTATTTTGGTTTTATTTTAGTTGATTATCAAACAGGATTATTCAAATAAAATTTAGTCTCTGGAGACTGGAGCCAGTCTATGACAGAAAACTACATTGTTTAACATGCATACACAGGTGCAGTTTCTATTATAGTTTCAAGCTTATAATCTATAAGATTATACTTTTTCAGATGAATAGATCTCAGACACTTCCTGATAATTGATCTTTTCTTTTTTCTTCTTATTCATCCGGAATTCAAATTTCAAAAACCTTTAGTGCGTTGTATTGAAGTTAAGAGTTCTGTAGCTACTTCATTAGAAAGTTAATATATATGTAGATAATGGCTTTTACTAAAGTTATCATAAAAGCAAGTAAAATTGTGCTAATCCATGTAATCCTCCAAATATTCACATTTGAATGTGCCTGCGTGCGTGCGTGTGTATTAAGTGATGATAAGTGCAGACAGCTGACTTAGTAAATCTTCCGTATTAACCATTAAAGTGCTAACTAATAACAACAGCTGAAGACGACATTTTGATTTTGTAAGTATTTTTTAGAGAAAAGAAGGTTTGATATTTGCAGACGATTCACATGATACGTCAAGACTTAATTTCTTCAAAAAATAAAAAAAAAAACCCAGCGGGCACATGACGTTTATACAACGTTGGCTCCACGTCGATGCCACGTCATGACGTTGCATCGACGTTGAGGCGACGTTGTATTAACGCCATATGCCTGCTGGGTAGTAGAATGTCGCCTGCAACAAATTTTGCTTGGCGTTTTAAGAGTTAATGAATAGCTTAAATTGTTCTTTCTTCTCATTTTTCTCTCTGTTGCCTAGCGGTCCATATGTACATGTATGCTATAGTTTTGGTCATTATTTTTATGAAGGCTTTCCCTCCTCACATTATGCTAGACTGTATCATTTAAGTTTTGCCTACTTGATGCTGCCAAAGTGAAATGGTGTTCTTTTCACATTACGAAAACACGCCTATTCGAATATATTGAAAACTTTACAACCAAAAAAAAAAAAAAAGGAAAATTTTCAGATAAAAAATTCTGATATTTTTCATATTTCTGCTCAAAACATAGATTGTGGGTACTCGTTAGAACCATCTCGCCGAGGCGGTTCTAACGAGTACCCACAATCTATGTTTCTGAGCAGAAATAAGAAAAATAGTGTATACTCCTGTAAACCCCAGTTTTACTATATAAAAGTGGGGTTGACGGGGGTCAAAATTATATAGGCGTGTTTTCGTAATGAGTAATAGTCCTGTACATGTATAATAATTAAATTTAACCAATCTTGATTATTTTTATTGACCTGCGCGGGAATCGCGCCGGTCTCTTAATATAGCTTTGGATTTTTATATATGGTAGACTATTCCATTAGCTCACTAAGGACTTTTTATATTTGCCGGGATCGTCGTTGTGTGACGATCCCGGCAAATATAAAAAAAAATCTTATAACAAACTGGGTTATTAACTGATTAATGTCTATGTTAATTTCATTTCAATTAAGAAATTTCATAAAGCTTAATAAATGCAAACATGCTGTTCTGTTTTACCTGTTGCATTGAAAACGTATTAAACTTTAGTATACCCTTGTCCCATATCTCTATGTTAACATGAACAAAATTTGCGCCGGTACTTACACGTTTACGTCTAAATATTTTATCTTGTTGACCGGCGCGGGAATTGCGTCGGTCTCTTAATATAGCCTTGGATTTTATATATGGTAGACTATTCCATTAGGTCACTAAGGACTTTTTTATATTTGCCGGGATCGTCGTTGTGTGACGATCCCGGCAAATATAAAAAAAAATCTTATAACAAACTGGGCTATAAGCAGATTAATGTCTATTTTATTTTCATTTCAATCAAGAAATTTCATAAAGCTTTATAAAAGCAAACATTAAAAAACCACATTGCTGTTCTTTTTTACCTGTTGCATAGAAAACGTATTAAACTTTAGTATACCCTTGTTATGTCTTTAAGTAGCGTGAAAACTATATATACATGCGTTTATTTAAATGATAAATATTTCATGCATCCATCTTTATATGAAAACACAGCTCAAGATACGGAAATTTTCATCTGAAAAGTACTCAGTGGTATGTTTTCTCATTTTTCCATATACACATATGTTGTGGGTACTCATTAGAAGCGCCTCCGCGCAGGCTGATCAGTCTTCGCTGTTCACATGAAGACGCTTTGGATCCTTGGCTATTCACAGAGGACCCTGCGAAGACTCAGATCAGACTGCGCGTACGCGCAGGCTGATCTGAGTCTTCGCTGGGCTCATATGCAATCTTGTATGAAATGCTGTGCCCGGTCTCAAATGATTTTCATAAATATTGCGATAGAATTATATTAAATTCTCTTACCTTTCTTTGAGATTCTCTGTGTCCAAATATTAATCCTTTTATGTTTTAGTATGTAGTCACAATAGTTTCTTTACTAGAATTATCCAACAATTTGACACTGTCACAATCTCTAAAATCCCATTGTGTGGAAGATCTTACACTTGTAAACATATCAATAATCGAACAGTCATTGAATGTATGTTGTTATCTCACAGGATTCTCTCTTTATTTCCAGAACAACACAGAAATTCGTTCAGTAAATGAAATTTTCATCAGCACCGCAAAGCTTGCGACATTACACGCCAAATAACTTTCGGACGTGAAGGAGAGCAGCGGGAAATAACCAATCAGAGGAGAGCACTGGTATCACCATTGATGCTGATTACTGACCGAAAAACAAGTCAGCTTTTTAGCCAAACAGCGCAGCGTGAGCT
This sequence comes from Anodontia alba, assembly GCA_964016985.1. Classification (NCBI taxonomy): domain Eukaryota; kingdom Metazoa; phylum Mollusca; class Bivalvia; order Lucinida; family Lucinidae; genus Anodontia; species Anodontia alba. The sequence goes on along the minus strand of OZ024828.1, from coordinate 1,189,368 downwards.
CCCTCTTGCTGCGTCACAGACAATTTATTTACGTTCCTCTTAATCAAAACTGAAAAGAAACAATCAACATAGACTAGGGGACGCCGTGTGGTGATAATTCTTAAACTGTCAATGTAAATTTACGTCCCAATTATTTATTTGAAATAAAAACTTCATTTTGGCCGCGCCATGGGAAAACGTGTTTTCAAGCATATACAGAGGCAAAGTCTTATCAGACCCTTCGCTGTCTGTAAAGAGAATCATTGGAGAACACAGAATATTTCAGTGAAAAGCAAATGCTCGGATGAGATTGCGCATGTGCGGGATGATCCCATCGGACACATGACGTTTATACGTCACATCAACGTCGATGCAACTTCATGAAGTTGCATCGACGTTGGTGTGACGTTGTATAAACGTCATGAACCCACTCGGATGTGACTATGATTCGCGCATTTTGCGCATGCTCAAGGCACTTTTTCGCTTGGCGCGACCAATTTTCATAATGTAAAAATTACATCCAGGCCTCCGAAATTGTTGTTTAGTAATTACGTTATCTTTGATGGCTATCGCTGAAGCACCTAGTGCCACATTCGTAATATATTTCTTTAATGAAGTAGAAACATAAGCTTTAATTGTCATCAGTACAAAAGAATGTTCCTCACAGCTGAATGGAGTTTCGATGTTTTCTCTTCCGGCGGAATTATCCTGCCCTTTTAGCTAATTGGGTCTTAATGCTGATTCAGACTACACTAGGAGAACTTTCTGTCTGAAACAATAAAGTAAACTTCATCTACAGAGTTAATTTTCTACCAAAATAGTTATAAGAGTACAACATTAATTAGGTATAGTATCTGAAAGGGTGCAAAAGAATCTGATCAAAAACAGATATCTTTGTTGATTAATAATTAGAGATACCCGTGTTTCAACTCCAGATATCTACGTTTCAAATACAGATATCTGCACTTCAAATACAGATATCTGTATTTATAAAAGTACACATATCTCTACTTTAAATAGAGATGTCAATATTTAAAAATACAGAAACCTCTAATTGAAATGCAGATATCTGTATTTAAAATGTAGATAGCTCTAACTACTATTCAACGAGATAAACGTGTATGCACTATAAATACAGCACCTGTATTCCAAATAAAGATACTATATTTAAATAGAGATATCTGTATTTAAATAGAGATATCTGTATTTAAATACAGATATCTACATTTGAAATAGAGATATCTGCATTAAATGGGTGGAAACTCAAACAGATTGTCACTGATAAAACAAATCGACCGATATAATGCGACGTGAAATGCAAATTTCGTACATACAGTCGACTCGTTATCTCGACATCGCTTATCTCGAATAATCGCTTATCTCGAAGTGGAAATCTGGTCCCTATTTTAACATGGAAATATAACAAGATTGTGAAAAAAGGAGAAATTACATTTCTCCTCTTTTCCACAATATTTTCAATATATATCAGGAGTCAAATTACATAAAATTACATATTCATTTGTGAAATGTGGTTTTATTCGATTTATTTTTACCCAATTCTGCAATCTGATATGTCGAGGTACGCGTATTTCGAATTATTTCAGAGATTTCCTTGGAGTTCGAGATAACGAGAGTCGACTGTATATATATATATATATATATATATATATATATATATATATATATATATATATATATATATATATATATATATATATATATATATATATATATATATGATCTTAGCTGCAGTAAGTAATCTTATTAGCTTATTGTTGTCAGATACATGTACGACAGCGAACAAGCAGTCTATTCAATGGAGCGGTTACAAGAATAGCAATATATGTCAACTCGTCCCATCCAAATGTTAGGTGATATTGTCGTCTGAGATTTGTTTCGCTAAATTATAAGCATGATGTGATTTATATATGGGCCGCGTCAAGCGACAAACTGCCTTCGAACATACTCAAAATGAGCAAATTCAGATCATCCTGCGCAGATGGAAAGTATTAGCCGGGCTTTTGTAGTATACAATGATCTTGTTAGCGGACAGTGTAGGCCCTTATCAGACTGTGCGGATGCGCAGGGTGGTCTGGATATTCGCTGTCCTCATATGCCCGAAGACACGTTTTTGCATGGCACGTAGCCTAGCCACTAGGCGTTAAAATGAATAATATAGCAACAGAGCCATCTATATGCATTAAAATAAATTGTATAATACAGTCGACCCTCGTTATCCCGACCTCGCTTATCTCGCTTATCTCGAACAACCGCTTATATCGAAATTCTGGTCCCTGTTTTAACATGGAAATCTAAGAACAGGTAACAAAATATTGTGGAAAAGAGGAGCAATTGCTCCTAACCCATGTCTAGTCTTTGGGGAAATTGTCAAGTTAAGGAGGATCTTAACTTTAAAATGTTATTGTAATCCTGGGCATTGGTCACTGTCTATATCGAGATGCTGAACGTCGAATTTGTTGCAGGAACGTCTGAAGTTGAACGAGAATACGAGACAGTCCAAAGGGTTTCCGATGTATGCAGACGGTTTCCTGTTGGTATTTTTGTGGGAACTGGATTCGAAAATTCCATACTGAAAACCCGGTAACATCTTTCGCACGTGATGCACTTCGACCTGCGCATTCAGCCTGTGCGACGACCACAAGGCAGGATGGCGCCAAAGAAATTGAATGTCTCCATTCGTCAATGATCTCTACAGCCGTTTAGATGCACTAGAACACAGTTCAGAAGATGTAGATGAGAGCTGGACAGTCTTCAGAGACACTGTTCCCTCTTCAGTAATGGATTCCCTAGGATCCGTATCTCGCAAACACCAAGATTGGTTTGATGAGAATGACAATGAAATCCAGGGACTCCTTGAAGGGAAATACCAAAACCACAAGGCTTACCTCAGAAATACCAGCTCAGTATCTAGTAAGACAACCTATTCAAACATATGCAAGGCAGTACAGACTAGGCTCAGAGACATGCAAGACTCCTGGCTGAGCAAAAAGGCTGATGAAATCCAGTCCTTTGCAGATAAAAAGGATATGAAGAAGTTTTTTGACGCACTCAAGACAATATATGGTCCTCAGAGCTCAGGAATCACCCCACTCCTTAGTGCAGATGGAACTAGACTTCTGAATGACAAAGAAGCTATCTTGAAAAGATGGGCTGAACACGTTGATGGTGTCCTTAATCGGCCATCATCTATCAATGATGAAGCTATCAACAGACTACCACAGGTGGAATGTAATCCGCTGCTTGATGAGCTCCCAACCGTCTCGGAAACAGTGAAAGCAATAAAACTCCTGTTATCTGGCAAGGCTCCAGGATCAGATGCAATACCTACAGAGATCTACAAAGCAGGAGGTCCTCCAGTTGCAGAGAAACTGACAGTTATTTCACATTACGTGGAGAAAAGAAGCCATCCCTCAAGAATTCAAGGATAAATCAATTATCCACCTATTCAATAGGAAAGGGAATCCTCAAGTCTGTGACAATCATCGAGGCATCTCTTTATTGTCAATTGCTGGGAAGATCCTTGCTAGGGTCCTACTGAATCGATTGAATGAACACCTCGAACAGTCAGGGCTTCTACCAGAAAGTCTGTGTGGATTCAGGAAAGACAGAGAAACAATAGACATGATCTTTACAGCACGACAGCTTCAAGAAAAATGCCAGGAATAGAATGTGGACCTCTACATGACCTTTGTCGACCTTACCAAAGCATTTGACAAAGTCAGTCCTGAGAGACTTTGGAAATTTATGGCAAAGTTTGGCTGTCCAGCCAAATTCATAGCAATGGTGCAGCAGTTCCATGATGGTATGCTTGCAAGGGTCCAAAATGATGGCGAGTTTTCTGATCCATTCCCTGTGACAAATGGAATTAAGCAAGGCTGTGTTCTAGCTTCAACACTATTCAGCAAGATGTTTTCTGCCATGCTTACAGATGCTTTCCAGGATGGTGACAATGGTATATCTATGAGGTATCTCTTTGATGGGGAACTTTTCAACCTAAGAAGGTTGCAAGCTAAATCCAAGGTGCAGACAGAGGTGCTAGATGAGTTCCTTTTTGCTGATGACATGGCAAAGGGTGCTCCAACAGAAGAGAAAATGCAAAAAGGTGTGGATCAAGTATCTGATTCATGTGACAGCTATGATCTCACAATCAGCATCAAAATGACTGAGGCAGTATATCAGCCAGAACCTGGAAAGCCTTACATGGAGCCTACCATCACAGTGAAAGGTCAACGACTGCAAGTGGTAAACAAGTTCACCTCCTTAGAAGCACATTGTCTAGAGTTTTGCACATTGATGGTGAAGTCAATGCTAGGATTGCCAAAGCTAGTGCAGCATTTGGCCGGCTACGTGGAAGTATTTGGGACCGAAGTGGAATCAGACTTGACACAAAGCTGAAAGTATACAGATAGGTAGTGCTATCAACACTATTATACGCATGCGAAACTTGGACAGTTTACCAAAGGCATGCCAAAAGACTGAACCACTTCCATACAAGCTGTCTTAGAAAACTTCTAAAGATCAAGTGACAAGACAGGATTCCAGATACAGAAGTCCTGAAAAGGGCAGGGATGCAGAGTGTACATACTCTTCTGAAATTGGCACAGTTAAGATGGACAGGCCATGTTACCAGAATGCCTGATGAACGTTTGCCAAAGGAAATCCTCTATGGAGAACTACAAGTTGGAAAACGCTCCCATGGTGGTCAGAAGAAGCGATACAAGGACCCCTCAAAGCCTCCCTTAAAGATTTCAACATACCAACAGAGTCGTGGGAACAGATTGCACAGGATCGAACAAAGTGGCGAGGCCTCATAAGAAGTGGAGCTGGTGAATACGAAGCAAAAAGAATCAGTGAAGCCGAGCAGAAACGTGCACAGCGGAAAGCCAGAGCTAAGGTATCACCAACAGAGCTTTCTTCCTCAGACCTCTCTTGTTCTATCTGCAACAGGCAGTTTAGAATTAAGATTTGGTCTCATAGCCATCTTAGAACACACAAATAACAACACATCACACAGTTGATTAGGATTGGCCATTGTCAGTAATGACAGACGAATGATACTACGACGAAAAATGATACCCGGTAGTCGTATTATGGCTAACATAACTCTCAACAAGAAATTCACCGAGTGGCTATGTCGCGACTGCTAAGGAGCTTAACGCTCAGAAGATTGTTCAGCCAATCGTTAAAAGTAGGTCATATTCAGTAACGGTCGATGGCAGTGGACAGGGTGAATCATGGCGGACGCGTCTATGAAGTTTCATCAGCCTAGAAGCCTCTAACACTCTGTAAAAATTCCCGTAGATGATACGGTAAATACCGGCACCTTTACCTAATTTTTTACGGGGATAACATAACTTTTGCAGTAATTACCTCGTAGGATGAAGTAAGGGTTTGTAAGCTTAAGATACGGTGCGTTAGCTGTCCTGTACGTTACTTACCTTGCCCTACTCTGCCCTACCATGCGTGATTATTACTGTAAATAATCTACAGGCGCCCGTAAAATTTACGGCACATGAACTATAAATTTTGTTGTGTTTGAGAAACGGAGCCAAACGCACAAACTTAACATTGTTGACGCCGACGCCGACGCCAAAGCCAACGTCGACGCCGGAAAGTGATCCTTATGTAACTCTTGCTTGCAAAAGCAGTCGCGACAATTAGCGGGATGTCCAGGGCCCAGTTATTTAAAGCATCGTTAGCCTAACGAGCTCGTTAGTGGTCAAAGTCTTAACTGTTCTAGTAAGTACAATAATCTAATTCACATATATTTTTGCTGAAAAAAAAATGTGAGTAGCTTTTGCATTTTGCAAATGCAAAAGCTACTCACATTTTTCCAGCAAAAAATATTAGCGTATATGCCATATTTAATGATCAAAGTTTTAACGATACGTTAACTAACGACATCTTTAGTTTTGAACAACTGGGCCCAGATAAATAAATTTCTTATTTCTCCAGAAAACATATATTGCGGGTACTCTTGAGAATCGTCTCCTCGAGGCGCTTCTTATGAATATTCACAAAATATGTTCTCTTGGAGTTAGTTTCTACTGGCCAGCGATCATCCTCGGCTATCCCGGTGCAGTTTATTTGTAATGCGTCGCACCTTGATCCCCGACATAGCTCTAGGTAGGAGGGAGTATCCCCATAATATTTTTTTTTTACACAAAAACATATGTTGTGAGACGCTTCTAATGAGCACCAAATATACTAGTATGTTTTCGTACAGCAATAAGAAAAATACCAGTACTTTTCGTTTTTTTTTTTTTTGTTTTTTTTTTGTTTTTTGTTTTTTTTGTTCAAAGCATCGTTAGCCTAACGAGCTCGTTAGTGGTCAAAGTCTTAACTTAATATATTATTTGAATTTAGTATCATCTAAGAGAGGTCAAGAACGACTTGTCCAAATTTGGTGGATGCTTTGCACATTCTGGACATTGGCAATACATTTTTTCGCACGTGCTACAAGAGACCTGAGAATAAAGTTAATCCCATAGTTTCAAGTGGGAAAATATTTTTTTGAACATGCAAAAATTCGCAGATCTCATCATGAAAACATATGCCTATATAATTTTGACCCCCCTTAAACCCCACTTTTATATAGTAAAACTGGGCTTTACAGGGGTATATATTATTTTTCTTATTTCTTCTCAAAAACATTGATTGTGGGTACTCGTTAGAACCGACTCGTCGAGGCGGTTCTAACGAGTACCCACAATCTATATTTTGAGCTGAAATATGAAAATTATCGGATTTTTTTTATCTGAAAAATTTCAATTTTTCGTAGCAAAATGTTCAGTATATTTGCATAGGCATGGTTTCGCAGTGAGATCATTCTGCTCATGCGCAAAGTATCCGATGATCCGGGCCTAAGCTCCCCATTCATACATTCTGCAGTATTCTATGACTGTTAGCGGACAATGATGGCCCTGATCAGACTGCGCGGATGCGCAGGCTGATCTGGGCATTTGTTGTCCGCGTTTCCGAACTTAATATACGTTTTTTACATAGCAAGGCCCAAGTATAGTTTACAGAAAAACAAACACACAAAATTTACCTGTACCTTTTTTTGCTAAAAAATCATCATATTTCCATAATTCCTCTGCAGATATATCATAAATCCGTAATAATCACTTTGTTGGTAAATTCAGATGACAAGTTGGGGTTATTTTTTTCGTATTATTCCCATCAAATAGGGTTTGAAACTATATGCAAATCGTCTCCTGAGGAGACAACTGACGATTTGTATGAAATGTCAAACCCTATTTTGTGAAAGAATAGCAAGGAAACCCTTCTATATGAAATGACAAGCTCTTTTTGATAGAAAATTAACAGTAAATATTGTTCCTTACATTCGATTGAATTAACAGTAAATGTCGTCTCCTAAAAGTTTACAAACACGCTATTTAAAGCTCTAACAAGAATTAACAGAAACTCCTGTTCTTTACATTCGATTGCATTAAGTAAGTAGTAAACGCTATTGCTTATATTTGATTAACATGTTATGATATGGACACAGGCTTCATGCAATAACAGTGTCTGTCTAAGGTAAAGGACAACGGCATTATGAGTACCGTGATTGATTCATGATCGGAGCTGTCATCTCCTTTGATGCTCCTTAGCTGGCGATGCGAAGCCATGCTAAATACAGGTACCGTCCAAAATATATTCTAATGATTGTTGGTTGCTAACTCAGTAAACCTTGAGTGAAGAATACCCTCTACAGCAGTTACAGTATTTACCCTAAGTATATGAATAGACAGGTCTCAGCAAACAGTGTAGACCCAGATCAGACGCCGCTTTTGCGGCGTCTGATCTGGGTCTACACAGTTTGTTGTTTGTCAATCACCTAGAAGATTTTACATTTGTTGATCTTGGCAGTAAAATTGACGTGTTCAAATTAAAGGACGAGTATGGTTGATACTGAGCTACTTAAGATGTAACGAAAACCACAGGAGCTTCACTTTTATTTCAAACTGATTTTCCCAGAGTATTGTTTTGATTATTATATTGTCCGTAAAATTAATCAGAATAAGTTTTCTGATACTCGCACGAAAATAATTTTATACTCTCACTTAGGTTCTGAAGAATCTGCACACTCATTGTGAAAGAAAAATACATGCTTATCATAAAAATGTATAAAAATACAAATATATCAAAACACGTTAGAAGTAATTAGATTATAATCACTTTTAATAACATTTTACCTCTCTTGGCCAAACATGGCTACGTAGCATAGTTAGAAAACTACGTACTTAGACGATATTTTCTCCTACAATACTTTATTGCACAGTCCTCAGAAGCATTCTACAGTAAACTAGGGGCAGCTTTATTTCATTTTGAAATAGTACTTTCAGACGACAAAAAGTAAGGTTATATTAAAGTTAACTCCGGTAGCAACCTTTAAACTGTCCGAATATTTAGGATAAACGCGGCAGGTGTATTTATGACCGAAATGATTCCTAGGCGGTTCGAATCCAGCCATGCATGACTCACAAGTCGAGAAAGCGCACCATTAGATCACCCAGCTCACGAGTGCATTCAATCTAAGGGGACTGAATAAGTCGGAAGCGATTACGCCATTTGTTATAGGAGAAACAACTTTTATGGTTTCAAGATTGCTTTCCTTTGCATCAAGCCCCTGCTGAAACGGGGTTTACCCTATCTAAAAAAGCAAATTCTTTCCTTTTGCTGTAGACCACTTTCCATAAAGGATCAAATCATTTTTGAGAGAGTTGTCTCCCCTAAAAGTGTATCTCCACTCCCCTTAATTTTCTATATTACTCATACATGTATACAGTCGACCTTCAATAGCTCGAACACTGATGGCTCGCTTACCATGGCTAATTCAAACTCGTTTTTGAGACCCTACAGAATTCTTCCGATTGCTCAAGAAAACAAATATTTAGGGATTTTTTGTTCTTATTTCATCATGAAATTGTATGTTGCGTGTACTCATTAGAATCGCTTCATCGAAGCGATTCTAATGAATACACTCAACATACCATTATTGTGTAGAAGATCGAAAAGTTTTCCTAAATTGTCGTCATTTGCTTCCTGACCTGCGGCTAGGATTAACCCTCAATGGCTTGAACAACCTATATCTCGAACAAATTTTCATGCTCCCGAGGATGTTCCAGACATTGAGGTTCGACTGTATACTGGATAAATAAATCCTGTCATCCCAGAGTTTCTAAGTAATACAAATAAGGATGTCAAACAGGTTTGATACAGCGTAGAGTCTATGGCAGTGCTCATTACAAGTCATCTCGTCTGGATCCATGCTGTTTGCAATGTTTTGATCTGCTGGGGTGGATGGTTTGAATACAGTACACATATCTGCGTATCTGTACATCCTTTCGTCCTAAAAGACTACATAAACTGTTATAGCTTTATTTGTTTTGACCATCAGAAGAAAAGGAGTTTCAGGGAGAATTCTGGGGAACATAACATAAAGTATGAGCCACCATCAGCGTTTATGCGAACAATCTGCCTTTTTGGGTGTACATGTATAGAACAGAAAGAGATCATCCCAGCATACATTTGGGTGTACATGCAGCTCAGGGCAGCGATCTCATTAGCGAGGCTCTCCCAGGGTTTTTTGGGAACAGGGTAATAAGGCCATTTATTTCAGGGGAACAAGGGAACAAAAGTCTAAAACTGAAGAGAACAGAAGAATAAAGGGAATTTGGGGGAACAAGGAACATAGAAAATCAAGATTTTGATTTTAGGGAACAAGGGAAAATGCCATTTTTTTTTTCAGAGGAACAAGGGAACAGGTACCCCCCACACCACACACGCACCTGGGAGGGCCTCATTAGCACCATCAACATCCAAATTCTGCTAATCACAGAGATTATATAAGCAAACAACGAATGCTCTGACCAGGCTGCACAGATACACATAAAGTGACATGCTGGTAGGGTCTTTGCTGTTCATATATAACACATGACTCAGCTCAGAATGATTTTACTTCCTTGTTTGGTACCTGTATGTTTGGACACAAACTGTGCGTATTTGATCCGCAATGCACACTATTGTCAAAACTGTAACGCACTGGAGAAAATGTACCTTCATCTTTGTGTGCCTAGTAAAGACTCAGGTCGGCTTGCGCATGCGCGCAGTCTGGTCAGAGCCTTCGCTGTCCCCATGAAGAAGCTTCCGATACTTGTCTATCCAAAGAGTGCTCAGAGAAGATTCAGATCAGCCTGCGCATATGCGCAGACTGATCTGAGTCTTCACTGGGCGGGCATGACTTAAAGTACTTTTTCTCAAGGTGAGGTTCGTATATTCATGAACATATAATGCAGTTTTCAGCCTGAAATGACCTGCAGTGTGAGGTCAGATAATAAAATCTGCTACTGAGGGAATTTAAGGTTTCCCTCCCGTATGTCCATGAATCTTCCCTCTGATTTGTTTTAAGTATGTCCTTCAGAGTTTGTCCGTCCTGCGAAAAATGTAAATCCTGCAATAACTAAAAAATAACTAAATAAAGCTGATTTCATGGAGCCTGATATGTCAAAATATGGTAATGAGGCTTAATATTGAGATATTTTGATTGGTCGTCGGCTGCATTGTTATATAATATATGGTTACCGTCAAAAATAGCTACCCAGTTAAACACTGTGTTTGAGAGGCTGTATTCGTCGCATACATTATATGATCACCAAGCGTAAATGCGGAGGACATTCACTGCCCGCTTATACGTAGAATCATAGGGCACTGCAGAACATAATGAAGTATAGCAAAGTTCCTGATCAGACTACATATCTCCGCTGGCATGGCTGATCCGTTATCTTTTTTTACTGTTTGCGTTTATCCCGAAGACACATTTTGTCGTGTCGCGTCCAATATGATGGTTTTAGTCCTACCGGTTGAAACCCGAGAGGACAATAGTTAAACCATTCGGCCATCCGTCCTGAAAATCTGGATCCCGAGATATCTTGAAAAGTATCCAAATTCGACTTAACCTTGTGGTATGTGGGAGCAGGACAATAGCAGATAATGTTAATTTTTTCTATTAGAAAGAAATTCTGGTTAAATGGCTACAAACCAGACCAAAAAACTGCGGCTGAATTTGCATTAACTCGAAAAGTATCCAAATTCAACCTATGAAACTTGGTATGTGGCTGCAGGACAATTAGAAGATGTTATTTTTTCTGTTAGACAGAAAGTCTGATTAAAATGGCTGCACAAAAAAGAAGTTTTATCTGTGACAACTCAAACAGTATAAAAGCTAGCCTTATTGGCCTAAACAAGTTAGTATAGCCTTGAAAACTCGTCACCTGCTATTTTCATTTTTGTGAGTGTGATCATTTGCTGTCAAGGGTCATTCCTTGCAGAAACTATTTATATTGTCTAAAGCTGGGTTTAGTGTCGTGTGACGGCCGTAAACGTCTCTCCCCTTACTTAACTATAGTGTAGTTTATATATTTTTGGTCCTTTCTGATTATTGAATCCCCCACGTGAATTTTGAAAAAGTATATGAGGGTCACAGGTGATGCTAATTGGCCGAAACTAGCGAGTCTAGCCCAGAAAACTCGACACTTCATCTTTCTCTCTCTCTCTCTCTCTCTCTCTCTCTCTCTCTCTCTCTCTCTCTCTCTCTCTTCTCCCCACTTTTGTTCTCATTGAATGAGCTCATTGATGTCAGCTTTCATTTCTTTTAGAAATGATTTACATGTATCTTTATTGCAACTTGTTTCAGTGCCATGTAGGGGCCGTAATACGTCACTTCTCATACTTCACTATAGTGTAGTTTATATTTTCTGATCTTTTTCTTACAATTACCGTATTCGCCCTAATTACCGCACTGTGCGCTGAAGTTTTTTTTGTTTTTGTTTTTTTTTTTTTCAAAATTACTGAAAGAAAAAAATGTAGTAAAATATCTTCCTAATAAAGGCACACTTTAAACGAATATGAGCCGAGGACTTCCTGAAGGGCGTATTGAATGATGCTTATGTGGTACATGTATGTATTCTGATTTTCTTTATAAAATCATATATAGTGGGTACTCATTTGAATTACCTCAAAAACTTCATAAATGCATATGTTGTGGGTCCTCAATTGAATTGCCTCGACTTGTCCTAAAACGTCTTCCCGACTTCACTATAGTCTAATATATTTTGGTCCTTTGTGACCATTAACCCTTAAACTGCCAATCACAATAATTGTCGTCTGTTTTGTCATCGGCTTGTGATTTTAAAAGACATTTTTGCAAACAGTGAGGTCCCAGATCAGACTGCTCCTCTAGGAGCAGTCTGATCAGGGTCTACACTGTTTGCCTGTATGCAAAAAATAGGTTTGAAAAGTCTGCAAGAATATTCAGCAGACGACATAAACAGACGACATTTCAGATGCAGGTTTTCTTGGCATTTTAAAGGTTAAGCCCTTTTCGGAAATTTGGTAAATGTATATGGGGGTCTCTGATGAGACCTGTCTGACCGAAACTAGCTAGTTCGGCCCAGAAAACTTGACACAGGTTAATTTGTTTCATTTGAGTGTGCCAGAGGCTTATTTAGGGTAAACACAGTACCGTTGAAAAGTTCTCTTTTTTTCTTTTGTGACGGATGAGTGTCATGTTATTTTTTATTATTATTATTTTCCATGTTTAACAAAGACAATTAGTAAACACACAAAATTAATGAAGACATAAGACATAAATTTAAGTCTCATTACACTGTAGATTACAATGAAATAACTGAAATTGTTATCAGATTATTTTAATGTAATATTTGTAATATTTTGACATTTTCATGATTGACATAAATTACAGCATGTTTAACAGTTTATCTGACATTGATGGAACACGTACTCAATCAAAATGATTACCTGTAATGAATATACAATAAGACACAATAGTAAAAATGCCATCTTTATGCTAAATATATTGGGACGGACAGGCCTGAGCAAACAGTGTAGACCCAGATCAGACGCCGCAGAACGCGGCGTCTGATCTGGGTCTACACTGTTTGCCACCCATACAGGGGATTTTAGATATATCAGCATATGGTTAAATGGAGTTAGGACAAGTTTGAAAAGGAGTTAAGGTGCCCGGATGTTTCTGGTAAAGATGGTAAAAATATCACACAAGAAGAAACACAAATCATTTAGCATATGTCAGAACCGGTCAGTTATATGCAGTCTAATTTACATTCAAAGAATTAAGGGAGATCACTCTGACGATAATCTATTTGTCTCTCTTTTCAAAGGGGTGGTACTGCTCACATCGCCGACCCTGGTTATGATCTGTGTCTACATTGTTTGCCGAGATCATTGTTTTGGCAACGTTACATTTATATGCTAAGTTTGTTTGTTTGTGTTGAGGTTTTACGGCCCAGTCAACCCAGTGGGGTCATGTCGAGCGCGGTCAGTTTACCTAACCACACGTTTACTGGGCAGGCTTAGTCCTCTAAGCGGTTAACCGGTATTGTGCACATTCTTTCGCCAGAAACTGACAAGTGCCCTTCTTGAATCAGCGGAAGGGAGAGAATGACCGTAGAAAATATTTCATGATCAATCTCCAGGAAAGAATGTCGCCGACCTCGGCGGGGGTTGAACCCGCGACCTCCTGATCTCCAGTCGGACGCGTATCCAACTGAGCTACCGAGACCGGCACATATGCTAAGTACCCACAAGATTGTTTGTCTTTTTTTTTCATTTATTCTTTCGTATTTTAAATGCATTTAAAACATGCATGTACGTGACTGCATGTACATGCATACATGAAGATATATACTCGTAGATTAAACAAATGCAAATGAAACCTTTAAACACATGGAAACTCTGACCAGACTGCGCCGATGCACCTACTAGCCGATTGTATACATGTAACTGTACACACATTTAAGGATACTAGTAGTATAGGATGTCTGCCATCTTATACAACTGATACTGGATCACACTGACTTTCCACATAAAAGTGTGGTTCGCCATGGAAAACGCGTCTTCGGGACGTATACATCGCCACACGGACATACGAACTGTGAAGGCCAAGATCATCTTGCGAATCATTGCAGGGTGATAATGCTGTTCGCTGACCCAGGTTGTTTTTCAACAATATGTATCAAATGAATATATAAGGCCTTGGTCAGACTGCGCGGATACCAGGGTTCTTCAAAAAAAGTATATTTTTTTTTCTTCTTCTTCTTCTTCTTTTTAAGGGGAATGAATACATTCTCAAGGGAGACAACTTTAATAAATTTTATCGCTACCTTCTGAAAAGAGGTCTACTCTTAAAGGAGAGGAACAAATTCTTTCCTTTCAGAGCAGACCCCTTTTCAGAAGGGGTTTCATGTGCAATAAAGCAAATAGGAAGTAAACAAAAGTTGTCTCCCTTTTAGAAAAAATCGAAAATCTACCAGGTGTATCCAGTTCAAGACAAACTGTAGAGTTTAACCCATTTATACCGAGTGGACTCTTCTACTTTAACTCTTTAGACAGGCCCACTTCCTATATAAGGGGTGTCTGATTAAATTTTATTATTATCATATCCAGTTGTAATTTCTGAACTAAATGCAAACAGAGTAGACCCTGATCAGACGCCGCGTTCTGCGGCGTCTGATCTGGGTCTACACTGTTTGCAAATGTTCTTTTTATGGGACGCAAGGCTTAAATGGGTTCAGGTAATAAATTTATGTTCTGTTCTGTTCCAACTTAAGCAGGCTTTTTATCCAAGTTCAAGTTCACGTTAAAGTAGTTTATTCGGACTCAAACATAAACATGCATACATGTATGTTTATCACCATTAATAGGCGGCTTGTAGCACAGATTACAATATACATATAACACACATATTCATAGTTACACATATCTCAGTACATGAAATATGCATCCAATACCACACATATTTCAGAATTCAAGAAGCTGAGAAGCATGATATACAAAATGTATAAAAATACGTTCAACCTAAACTTGGGGTGATATAATTCGTTATCAGTAATCGGACGAAGTGACTACGCAAAGCGTAGGTTAAAACCAGGTTGGGGTGTAACGATTGAAATATCCAAACATAACAGCATTCAGCGAGACTACACCTAAGTTCTGGCTCGCAGAAAATAAAACATACTACGGAACAGTGGAAAAGGGATCTTCTTTGTACATACAGAGAGGTAAAGCCCAGATTAGCGTGTACATCGGAGTTATCAGAATCTGGGTAACGCTCAGATTCTTTATGTAAAGAAGAAAATATAAACAGGTCGCGTATAAATTTACCTTTGAGAACAAGTTTTCATGGTATGTTTAATGAGTCCTAAAAATCAAATGACAAAAAAGTCTACATTTTCTTTTTCATCATAGCCTTAAACGCATTGTTTCAATGGTCATAATGCAGAAAACCGCATGCAAAAATTCCATTTCGTTCCCGAGTTACAGCGATTTGAACTTGAGCAGTTTTGATGTTCTTTGCAAGCAGTTTTCAAAGAGCTCATGAATACTAATGAGGCTTTTATGACATCATAATGGTCATTTTTTAAGAAAAATTCAAAATATTAAAGCTTGGATTTTTCCGTTTAAAGTGGCAGTTGAGACAGTTTATCATCATATAAAAGTTAAAGGACGTCGATAATCCTTTGACTGCCGCTGGCCAGCTTAACATTGACCTTCATTACGAAAACACGCCTATTAAAATATACTGAAAATTTTACTATCAAAAAATGAAAAATTTCAAATAAAAAATTCTGATATTTTTCATATTTCTGCTTGAAACATAGATTGTGGGTACCCGTTAGAACCGCCTCGACGAGGCGGTTCTAACGAGTACCCACAATCTATGTTTTTGAGCAGAAATAAGGAAAATAATGTATACCCCTGTAAACCCCAGTTTTGTTATATAAAAGTGGGGTTTAAGGGGGTCAAAGTTATATAGGCATGTTTTCGTGATGTTGAGAAAATATCGCAATGGGCAACAACCTGGCTTATATCTTTTAATCCTAGTAGAATGGAAGCAATGCTGTTTTCTCGCAAATTAAACAGACCTCACTATCCACCTATCTTCATGCAAAATCACCAGATAACAGAAGTCGACTCACGCAATCACTTAGGCCTGTACCTCTCGAACGACTGCACCTGACACAAACATATCAACTACATAACTGAAAAAGCATGGACTAGAATAAATATCATGATAGGCCTAAAATTCAAGTTGGACCGTAAATCTTTGGAACAAATATATTTAGTTTTTATCAGACCTCTGCTTGAATACGGTGAGATTATTTGGGATAATTGCTTGCAATCCGGAAAACAGGAACTTGAAAAAATTCAGATTGAAGCAGCTAGAATAGCAACAGGTGCAACCAAACTAGTCTCAATCACTGCATTATATAGAGAAACAAGATGGGACTCTCTAGATGAAAGACGTATGAAAACATAAACTGACATTATTCTATAAGATGACAAACTCCCTCTTTCCGCTCTACTTGTTCTCTCCATCACGAAAACATGCCTATATTGACCCCCTTAAACCCCACTTTTATGTAGTAAAACTGGGGTTTACAGGGGTATACATTATTTTTCTTATTTCTGCTGAAAACATAAATTGTGGGTATTCGTTAGAACCGCCTCGCCGAGGCGGTTCTAACGAGTACCCACAATCTATGTTTTGAGCAGAAATACGAAAAATATTAGGATTTTTTAACTGAAAATTTTCATTTTTTGGTGGTAAAATTTTCAGTATATTTGAATAGGCGTGTTTTCGTAATGCTTGTTCCACTAACCGTTAGCTATGCATCACGTTATAATCTGAGAAATTCTAGTGACTTACAAACTGTAGAAGCTCGAACTAGTTTGTTTTATAACTCATTTTTACCCTCAACTGTAAGAGCACATGGAATAGTCTACCTACTATTGCCACGCAGTCAGACTCAACTAATTCTTTTAAGTACTTTCTTAACAAAGATAAAGATTCAACTCCAAAATACTATTACGCTGGAAACAGACAAGCTCAAATATTTCACGCCAGACTGCGAACAAACTGTAACTCTCTAAAATTAGATCTCTTCTTAAAGAATATGTCCGACTCTCCCTTATGTCTTTGTGGCAGTGTCGAGGATGCGCAACACTTCTTTCTTCATTGTGGAAATTACCAGCTTCATCGAACTGTACTTCTTGATGCTGTTTCCCAGTACTAGAATGCTAGCCTAAATCTTTTACTGTATGGTGATAAAGCTTTGTCACCAGAAATTAATACAACAATATTTGAAAAAGTACAAGCGTTTATTTTACAAACTAAACGTTTTTAACCTTAATGAGTTTAGAAACGTGCAATTACTTTTTTAGTTTTTTTTTTTTTTTTTTTTTTAGGAATTTTATTCAGTGAATCTTTATGATGATGTACCTGTATCATGTGTTTTATGTTTTGACTATAGCATTTAATCTGTATTTTATGTATGTACATACGTAGAAAGTGTCCCATAAGCCTTAATGACTGCCCAGCAGACACATGACGTAAATATAACGTCGCCTCAACGTCGATGCAACGTCATGACGTTGCATCGACGTTGAGGCGACGTTATATTTACGTCATGTGCATATAACGTCGCCTCAACGTCGATGCAACGTCATGACGTTGCATCGACGTTGAGGCGACGTTACATTTATGTCATGTGCCTGCCGGGTGGATATCAATTATTTTAGAATTGTCTTGATTTTAACACGACACTATAATAAACAATAACTTACTGTAGCGGTATAACCACACTGATTGGCTATTTAAGGCAATCCAAATTACCCCCTAAAGGTGCCACCCATCCTCCATCCAATTACTAGGTTTATATACATATTTTGTTTCTCTTATTACCTTAACTGATTCTATTTATTATGTTATTGTTTTTCCTTTCCCTTTTTCAATTTATTTACTACATTTTTTAAATGTTTATTTTGTTTCATTTGTTGTAAAAATATGTTATCGCCATAATGTCGACAAGTTATTACTCATGCTTTCGTTCTAATCCCTCCTTTATTTGAGATATTGATGTGTGTATCACATGTACTAGTAATGAAATAAAATATGTTTAAACCAAAGGACTGTGTCTTTTACTTATTGCGGAAAAACATCAAAAATTTAAATAAGAACCATTATGCTTGCGATTTCAATTGATTGTGTGGTTTAGTTTGGCAAAATTTCTTAAAAGTGGCTTACGATTTCACTTTACTGTATATCTAAACATCAATATTTGGTGTAAGTGCTGTACTATAACTAGCTATAATGAGGATTTTAAGAACATTTAATTGAAAAACAAAATGAAATTTAAATAAAAATATAAATCATAATTTATTACATTGTCAATCAAAAACTACGCTGTTAAATATCATAAAACTGCCCGTTTTGGAAAGAAATTTACATGTCTTATGTTTTAAAAGTTTTAATAAAAAATAAAATAAAAAAAACTCAAATTACATCACAGAATATTGCACCTTGGGATATATATATAGCATTGTGGATTATATTTCTCTTACGTATGTGAAATATGTCCTTTTTTCTCTCTCTCTCTCTCTTTTTTTTTTTTTTTTTTTTTTTTTTTCATATGTGAAATATGTCACAGATGATAAGTCAGTTCTTTTTTTTTTTTTTGTTTTGTTTTGTTTTGTTTTCTTCACAGAAAGCAAGACTTGCCATTTCATTTAAATTTTCTCCGAAGAAAAAAAATCTTGTCAAATATTTACTGTGCTTCTATAGCCAGAGGTTAAGGTATTTTCTTCCGGTACTGGCCATTTTGTTACAAGAAATAATTGCCAATACATAGTCTGGTTTTGCAAACGGGCTTTATTACGACCAATGAAATTTTTCATTTTGTAGGTCAAAATCCGGGTTATATTCGCCTTACGCTGAAAACAAATTTTAAATTACGAGATTATGATACAATATATCTGAATCTTTTCCCATTGATAGTCTACCGCATTCGCCCTAATTACCGCACTGTGGGCTTAGTTCGTTTTCTTCGTTCATGCGATTTTATTTTCTGAACTTCATTATAAAAGGATATGTTGTCGGTACTGATTAGAATTGCCTCGACTTGTCGAATCGATTCTAGTGAATACCACAACATATATTTTTATATAAAACTGGATAAAAGTACCAGGGAGGTAATCTGAAGACAATCACGAAAACATACATATATAATTTTGACCTTCTTAAACCCCACTTTTATATAGTAAAACTGGGGTTTACAGGGAAATACATTATTTTTCATATTTTGCTAAAACATTGATTGTAGTACTCGTTAGAACCGCATCACCGAGGCGGTTCTAATGAGTACACACAATCTATGTTTTGAGCAGAAATATGAATAATATCAGAGTTTTTATCTGAAAATTTTCAGTTTTTTGTTTCGTAATGAAAAGTACCAGGGAGGTAATCTGAAGACACAGAAATTGTTTGACTGTGCGCTTATAACGAGCTTAAGCGACCTGTGAATCAGGTGACGAAGCTTAAGCTCGTACTATAGGTATCACGAGTCTCTCACATACTATGCAGAAGAGTTCGCATGCGCGGGTGACTGGTTTCCCATATCTACAGCGGAGTGTATCGGCTTAATGTTGAACCCGAAACCAACGCTAATAATGTGCGGTAATTATGTCGAATACGGTATGTTAAAATTGACAAATTTGCCAGTAGAAAAAAAAATGTTAACCACAGGATACCGCCTAATTAATATTTTGTAAGGCATGTTGCGGCAAGAATATAAAACAAAGAAAAAACAATATCAATGTCATCTGTTAATGTAGTGATGAGCAAACTGAGAATTAATTAAACAATAAAAGTATATTAAACAGCTCATTACGAAAACACGCCTATTCAAATATAAAGAAAAAATTACCTCCGAAAACTGAAAATTCAGATAAAAAATTTTGAATTTTTTTTCCATATTTCTGCTCAAAACATAGATTGTGGGTACTCGTTAGAACCGCCTCGGCGAGGCGGTTCTAACGAGTACCCACAATCTATGTTTTAGAGAAGAAATAATGTATACCCCTGTAAACCCCAGTTTTACTATATAAAAGTGGGGTTTAAGGGGGTCAAAATTATATAGGCATGTTTTCGTGATATGTAACACTCCAGGAATATGCAAAAAAAAAAATATATATATATATATATTGGCTACCGGTTGAACTTATGAAAAAATTTATATGCATACACTAATGTGACTTCGCCGTATACGAAATGCACATGGCTTACATGTTTAACGCTTAGCATGCTGGGTAAAATTTTCAGCAGACAGTTTGAAATAGTTTTCTTATTTTTTCCAGAGAATAGACTGACATTTCATTCAAATTATTTCCCTGTGAGACAATTTGCATGAAAGATCAAAGTCTATTTTCAGGGAAAAATAGGAAAATATCTACATGTATGTCTGTTGTCTGTTTAGTTAGCCCAGAGATTGGTAAAGGTTAATGTATAAATGTATATTAAACATTCTTTAAACTCTAGAAGTATGTCAAAACAGTTAGCTGTGGGTTGTACGTTTGAAACAACGATATGCATACATGAATAATAATGTCACTTCTTTGTATACATGTAAGAAATGCACATGTCTTACGTGCACATGTTTGAACAAGGGTTTCAAATAAGACACCAAAGAAAACAAACTGTTATATAGATAGCGGGCAACTAAACTCGAGAAAGAAGACTGGACTAGCTGAAATGTTATACTATTCATTTTTATACATACAAATAAATGGCTTCGTTTCCAGAATTATTCATTTTTACGCTTAGAGGCTAGGCTAGAGAATATAGTCATGTGAACTTATTCGCCTTCCAATCACTATATCTAAGACTTAACCCTGAGATTAATACCATTACGAATCGAAACGGGCAGATACGAAACTATGCACCTTCAGGAGTTTGAATTGTAATGTTAATGAAGCGCCCATTACAGACAGTACCACAAGACCAGATTTCGGAAAAAACTCAGCATTCTGAAATGACCTAGTAGTTTATTATTTTAACCCTGACATGTCAACAGTAATTGTTTTCTTGCATTTTAAACTGCTAATGTGGTAGATAAATTATTTTATTATACACTCTCTCCCAGCCTAGTTGATTTATACTAACTTATTGTGTACTTGCTGGCAGATTGAAGGAATATTTGCATTGAAGAAAAAGAACCCAGGGTTCATAGAACTTACTTTATTTTATTTTAGCATTCTACAATAATAATAATAGAATAAACAAATAAGCAACACTGTTGGACATGATTGCAAATTCAATACTGGCATATCGTGAGAGACCATCGTATTTATCCCAAATAGTTGGACACCTTTACTTCTTTACCATACATATCCTAAAATTATAACAAGTACAATTTACTACCTGTTGATGGGTCTAAAAACTGCTGGAGTAGCAAACAGTGTAACCTTGATCAGATGCCGTATTATGCTGCATCTGATCTGGGTCAACACTGTTTGTTCAAGCCTGTCTTTCCAAAATCTTAGGGTAAGCGTGGTATATAATGGCATGTCTCGCAGCATAGATTCAGATCAGTCTGTGCATCCATGTTGCTGTATACGCTGATCATAGGATCTGACCAAGGACAACCAGCACTATTTTTTTATTTAAACACTATTTTATTTGTATAAACCTTTACAGAAAATACATAACAGAATGACTGCATTCCGATCGGTACAATTTTAGCTATTTTTGATCTACAAGTTGCCCCCATACTTCCTACCAAGTTTCAAGTCAGTTGTCATTTCCGTTCAGGAGAGAATTTCATGATGGTAGCCATGATGGCCAGCTTGGATTTCCGATCGAAAAAATATTTTAGCTATTTTTAGCTCACCTGTCACATAGTGACAAGGTGAGTTTTTGTGAGCACATTTTGTCCGTCGTGCGTGCGTGCCTGCATCCGACCACCGCTCTGACGAATGTTTACTTGTGTGTTTTAAAATAATGGACACTTCAGTGTATTTCAATGGGATTTATTCCGTAGACATGGGATTTATTCCGTAGACACAAACTGACTGCGTGCGTCCATCCGTAAACAATTTCTTCAAACGACATCTCCTCCTAAACCACTGATTGGCTTTTGACCAAACTTAACAGGAATGATCCTTGGTTGGTCCTCTTTCAAAGTTGTTGAAAAGGTTCTGATCCATTGCATATCTAGGTCACAGGAACTAAAATAGATTTGTTTAACTGAAAACTGAAAAAAATTTCCTTATCTGAAACCAGAAGGCCCAGGTCTTTGATATTTGGTACATAGCTTCATCTAATGGACCTCTACCAAAGTTGTTAATTATAGCCCTGGGTTCAAAATTGGCTCCGCGTCGGGGGTCACTTGTTTTACATAGACCCATACAGGGAAAAACTTTAAAAATCTTGTCTGAAAACATAAAGCTCAGGCCTCTGATATAGCTTCAGCTAGTGGACCTCTACCAAGATCGTTCAAGGTATCACCCTCCCGCCCCGGGGCCGACATGTTTTACACAGACTTATATAGAGACAACCTCAAAAAATCTTATCTGAAACCAGAAGGCCTGGGTCTTTGATATTTGGTACATAGCTTCACCTGGTAGACCACTGCCAAATTTGTTCAAATTATAGCCCTGAGGCCAAAAATGGCTTATACAGGAAAAAAAAACTTAAAAAATCGTCTTGTCTGAAAGTGCCTTTGATATTTGGTATGTAGCATTGCCTAAAGGTCTTCTAATAAGAGTGTTCCAATTATGACCCTGGGGTGAAAAGAGGCCCCACCCGGGAGTGGGGGTGGGGATGGGAGCTAAGGTCACTTGTTTTACATAGAGCAAAAGGCCATTGGCAATGATTAAGCCTAGGGCTACCAAACAAATAGGGAGGATGGGCCTGAAGAGTAGGTGACCTTTAAGTCAAAGGTCAAGGTCACTTGACCTTTAGTATCAAAAAGGCTTATAATTCTGCAATGCTTATGGTTAGGACCCTCAAACTTAGTAGACATGTTGGTCCCCACCAGTAGATGACCCTGGGGGCAAAATTCAATGTCACCAGGACCTTTAGTACTTAAAAGCTTGATAACTTGACAATGCTTGGGGCTAGGACCCACAAACTTAGAAGGGATGTTGGTCCTCACCAGTAGATGACACAAGATTATGGTCATGGTCACCATAACCTTTAATACTAAAAAGTTAATAATTCAGCAGTGCTAGAGGCTAGAACTCTTGAACAGATGGGATGTTGGTCCTGACCAGTAGATGACCCTAATGGCAAAGGTCAAGATCACAGTAACCTCTAGTACTAAACAAGCTTATAACTCAGCAGTGCTTTGGGCTAGGACCCTCAATCCTAGTAGGGATGTTTATTCTGACCAGTAGATGACCCTGAGGGCAAAGGTCATGGACAGGGTCACCATGACCTTCAGAACCGCATCCCTGTTAGCAATGCTATGTATAACATGATTCAGGTCAGAGATATAGGGCCATGATGGCCCTCTTGTTGATCTACAAGTCACCCAGATGCTTCCTACCAAATTTCGAGTCGGCTGCCCTTTCTGTTCAGGAGAAGAAGCCCAAACTAGATTTGCAAGATGACCGTGTGGGAAAATGTCATGGTCAGGGTCACCATGACCTTAAGAACCGCATCCCTGTTAGCACTGCTAGTTATGTATAACATGATTCAGGTCAGAGATATAGAGCCATGATGGCCCTCTTGTTGATCTTCGAGTCACCCAGATGCTTCCTACCGAATTTCGAGTTAATTGGCCTTTCTGTTCAGGAGAAGAAGCGAAAAATATATTTTCAAATGGTGGTCATGACACGATGGAGGCCATCTTTGGTTTCCGATCAGAACAATTTTAACTATTTTTTGTTCTACAGTTTCATCCAGATACTTCTTACCAAGTGTCTGGTCAATTGGCCGAGGGATGAAGGCAATCTTTTTGACGTTTATTTCAAAACAAATTGTTGATGACGCGCGACGGACATTGACTGACCACAGTAGCTTACACTGATCACTGGTGAGCTAAAACGCGAATGTACGAGGGGTGATCCAAAATAATTGCTGACTGTGTCATTGCTGGATATCGACGTGCAACTTGAAACAAATCAATGCATACTTTGTATAGCGCTATTTAATACCTACACAATAAATCTGATTGAAAGATAAACAGTTTGCCATTTTAATACACGCAATTTTCGACTACTATAGCAAAAATGGTTGGTAAAAGTGTTGCCAAGAAGGAGGAAATACAGGCCTTTATAAAAGCTTGCTCTAAGATAGGTTGTTCATTGACACAAATATTTGCTGAAATTTCTGTTGTTTATGGATCTACTAATGTGTCTCATGACGCAGTTCGTAGATGGAAAAAGAAATTAGATTCTGGGTTAGAGTTGATCGAAAATGCTCCCAAATCAGAAATGCCAAAGTTTACATCTTGTGATGAAATCGTATCTAAAGTAAAAGAAATTGTTAAAAGATAAGCTAGGTATACATTACGTGATAAACCAACTTGAATGTTTTTGGTATCTCGCCATCAAGAGTCCACTACATTCTTAAGAATATCTTGAATTTTAGAAAGATTTCTACTAGGTGGGTGCCTCATTTGTTGACTGATGGTCGAACGAAGCAGAGAGATAAAATAGCCAAACAAATGCTCAAAATATTACTAAACTTTGATGAAAAGAAGTTTGCAAATGTTGTCACTGGCGGTGAAACTTGGGTTCATTATTCTGAACCTATTAGGAAGGTAAGCAATAAAATATGTGCCACCAACAGCTAAAGACTAGTAATTGCTAAACGCAAATTAAGTCCAAAGAATGTTTTGTACACAATCTTCTTCTCTGGTGAATGTGATGTATTATTTATAGGTGCCAGTGAAAAAGGGTAATAGCATTACTGGAAAATACTAAAAAGCTGTGGTATTGAAGAAATTGAAACAATACTATCGGATATGGTGCAAGTCAAGAGTTCCAAAGATGTCCGACTTCAACATGATAATGCACCGTCTTCATTTTTTTTGTCCCCGCCTTTTCGAAGAAAAGCGGAGGGACACTGTTTTTGGTTTTCCGTGGGGCGTGGTGCATGGTGCCGAATTTTTAGTAGGTACTTTGTCCCCTTAACTCCTCCCACAATTATTGTCCGATCCATTTGAAACTTTACAGGTGTTTTAAGGATGGTCTGAAGATGTGCATGTGTTTTTTTCAGAATCATTAAATTATTTTTTATCACTTTTTACACATTTTGAACTTAGACATTTTTTTAGTTCTAATATTAGAGAAGTCTATAGGGAGTAGGTACCTTGTCCCCTTAACTCCTCCCACAGGTTTTGTCCGATCCTTTTGAAACTTTACAGGTGTTTTAAGGATGGTCTGAAGATGTGCATGTGGTTTTTTCAGAATCCTGAAGTAATAACTTTTTATCACTTTTTCCGCATTTTTAACTTAGACATTTTCTGAGTTCTAAGACTACAGAAGTGTATAGGAGGCAGGTACCTTGTCCCCTTAACTCCTCCCACAGTTTTTGGTCAACCCTTTTGAAACTTTACAGGTACTTTAAGGATGGTCTGAAGATATGCATGTGTTTTTTTCAGAATCCTGAAATTATTTTTTATCACTTTTTACATGTTTTGAACTTAGACATTTTTTGAGTTCTAATATTACAGAAGTCTATAGGGAGTAGGTACCTTGTCCCCTTAACTCCTCCCATAGTTTTTGGCCGATCCTTTTGAAACTTTACATGGGCTTTTAGAATGGCCTGAAAATATGCAGGTGGATTTTTTAAAATCCTGAAATAAATTTTTATTACTTTTTCCGCATTTTTAACTGAGACATTTTTTTAGTTCTAATATTACAGAAGTGTATAGGGTGCAGGTACCTAGTCCCCTTAACTCCTCCCACAGTTTTTGTCCGATCCTTTTGAAACTTTATAAGGGCTTTTAGGATGGCCTGAAGATATGCATGTCGTTTTTTCAGAATCCTGAAATAATTTTTTATCACTTTTCCACATTTTTAACTTAGACATTTTTTGAGTTCTAATACTACAGAAGCGTATAGGGAGTAGGTAACTTGACAGCGTAACTCCTACCACAGTTTTAAGCCGATCCTTTTGAAACTTTACAGGTGCTTTAAGGATGGTCTGAAGATATGCATGTGGTTTTTTCAGAATCTTGAAATTATTTTTTATCACTGGTTTCCTGCTTCAATACTTAGATAAGTGATACAGGACCAATAGTCCTCTGGTTAACTTTACCATTTTTAACACCTCAAATAAAAATAAGGCGGGGGACATAAATTCCCCATGGAATTTGCTTGTTTTTTCTTTTTTTTTTTTTTTTTTCTTTTTTTGCTAAAAAAGTAGGTAACAGTTTTACCACACCTCCTTTATTCAAGGAAAGTGTTTTTTCTTATTCACCTGATCTTGCCCCTTGTGACTTCTTTCTTTTTTCCGAAACTGAAATCAGGGTATGCATCACCGTTAAGCCAGTGCTAGGGGGCATACGCAAATTTTGCAAACAACAGAGCTGTATAGTCTTGATAAAACCGAGTTTCTGATTTTCATTCTTTTATGTGTTCTTTGTTTTCAAAAGGCAACATTTTATTTTATTCAAGGCAGGAAACTAGATATCTAATATGAACTAAGGTCTTGTAGGGTATAAAAATCCCTTCCTGCAGTCACAATCAGAATAAGCAGAAAAACACTCACTAGAAATGACAATTGATTTTATTACTATTATTATTATTATTATAAATGATTCCTCTTTCTTCTATTGCGTCTTCTTATTTCTAATACTATTATTATCCATACTATTATTATCCATATTTGTTAAAGCAATGCCACAAGAAAAGGTTTTTTTTGTCATATAATTATGTGAAATCAAGGCCCAGACCACCTTGAACTTCTGCACAGTGCTGATCTGGGCCATACACTGATCCACTTGTAGAATTGTTGAGACTGTAGAATATACCAACAAAACGAGATTGTCCTGATGAGTATGTACTGATCCTTTGCTGTTCGCATATATGAAAAAAAAATGTTTTCATTGCCTAGCTACTTTCTTATTGTAATTAATCAGCATTAATAAATAAAATATAGTTAGGCCTAAAATAAACAAGAGGCAGGCCCATGGGCCATGATTCGCTCACCTGAGCAAATCGGCCATTGCATTTCTGCAGATGCCATGCAAAATTCTTCCAGTATTGCCACAGCAAGAGGACAGGAATTTGACTGTGCCCTTAAAAGGTTGAAAGTCATCCTAGGATCATCATTTGAATATATTTGGTAGACCTTGCGTCCCCGATGCTATATACCAAGACTCAGCCTCATAGCTTTCTTGATTCTGGAGAACAGCATTTTTAAGAAATGACATCATGGTGCCCATCTTGTTTAATAGTGCAGAACTATTTGAACAAAATTGCCATACCCCTTTGACAGAAAGCCAATGTGAAGTCTGGTGAAAATTGGTCAGAGGAAAAGACATTTAAAGATCACATGAGTTTATACATGTATATACTAGCCCAGAGGCAAGGCAGATAACTGCCCCCAACCCCCATGGTAAGTTCCAGCCGTTAGTCTTTAATACGTTTTGAAACAATGATGTTTCAAAAATCTGCTTGGAGATACAAATTAGACCTTGCCAGAAAAAAGTCGTCCAAAGATCACCATCTGATCAAATTTGGTAGACCTAGTCCCTGATGCTATATCCAAAGATTCAGCCTTGAAGCTTTCTTAGTTCTGGAGAGAAAAAAGTTTTTTTTTTACCATATATGGGCATGATGGCCATCTTGTATAACGATGGAACCATTGAACAAATTGACAAGAGCTCTTCAACAGAAGGCCCCATGTGAAATTGGTGAAAATTGGGCAAGTAGTTTCAGAGAAGACCTTTAAAGAGTACAGAATTTTATACTTGGATATAGCCCAGTGGCAAGGGGAGATAATTCACGGGGGATGAAATTTTGATCGTTACTAAAAAGTTTTACTTCATTGAAAATTTCAGCCAAAAGTCTTCAATACATTTTGAGAAGACGATTTTTCAACATTTTCCCCATACAAAAGTATGGGAACACAAATTTGACCTTACAAAGGTCAAAGATAATACTAGGATCATCATTGAACAAACTTGGTAGACCTTGAGTCCCTGATGCTATATGATGATTCAGCCTCAAAGCTTGCTTGATTCTGTAGAAGAAGTTTTTTAAGTGTTTTTACCTTATATGGGCATGGCGGACATCTTACTTAACGGACCGTGACCATTCGTATAAATTTTCAATTCCCTTTTAACACAAGGGTCCGCATGTAGTTTGAAAAAAAAATGCCAAATGGTTTCTTGGAAGAAGACGTTTAAAGATTATATAATTTTATGCATGTATATAGCCCAGGGACAAGGGCAAATAGTCCTGGGCGACAACAGTTTCATTATAACTACAAGGATTTGCTACTTTGATCATACATTGTAAGTTTCAGCCATTAGCCATTAAAACATTTTTGTTTCAATATTTTCCCACAGGGACGCAATTTTTACCTGGCTATAGAAAGATCAAAGGTCGACCTAGGGTCATTATTAGAACAAATTTGGTAGCCATTGAGTCCCCAATGCAACATACCGAAATTCAGCTTCAAAGCTTTCATGGTTCTAGAAAAGAAGAGTTTTAAGTGTTTTGCCTATATGGGCATGGCGGCCATCTTACTTAACTGGTCATGACCATTTGCATAAATTTTCAAACCCCCTTCAAGACAAGACTCTACATAAAGGTTGAGGAAAATTGGCCCAACAGTTTTAGAGAAGAAGACATTTCAAGATTAAACGATTTTATACAGGTATATAGCCCAGGGGAAAGGGCAGATAATCCTGGGGGGGGGGGGGGGGGGGGGGCAAAACTTTTTTATTGTAACTGAAAGGGTTTACTACTTTGATTATAAAGTGTAAGTTTCAGCCATTAGTCTTCAACAGATTTTGAGAAAATCATGTTTCAATATTTTAACCATACAAATTAATGCACAGGTAGGCAAATTTGATCTTGCCGTAAAAAGGTCAATAGTCAGCCTAGGGTCATCATTTGAACAAACTTGATAGACCTTGAGTTCCCGATGCTATACTCCAAGATTTTTAAGTGTTTTTACCATATATGGGCATGGCGGCCATCTTACTTAATGGACCATGACCATTTGTACAAATTTTCAATCCCCCCCCCCCCCCCCCCCCCCTTAATTTAAGGCTCCGCATGAAGTGCGAAGAAATTTGGCCCAGGGGTTTCAGAGGAGAAGTCGTTCAAAGATGTGGACGGACAGACGGACGGACAGATCACGGACAGAGAGTGATCACAATAGCTCATCCTGAGCCTTAGGCTCAGGTGAGCTAAAAAGTGTGTATTTCAGGTAACCCAACTGTGCCTAATTTTCCGACCCTAAAGTGTTTAGATTTTGGGGGGTGGATTTCCCTGTTCGGTCATATTGTTTTCCTATTAACTTCATATAAAAACTTTTAACAAAATAAAACTACAATGGGCGCTGCCTCTATGTGACTCAGTTGCCTGGCAGCGTTAAAAAATCTGTAACTGTAAACTACAATGTATTTTCCAACCTACCGTCCCTATTTTAAAATTCCATGTAACCTGAAACACACATTTTTTTTATTAGGCTTAATATAATGATAATAATAAAAAAGACTTTACTATTACTATTATTATTATTATTAGTTTAATTGTTTTAAAATATTTTTATTATTATTAGTAGTAGTAGTAGTAGTTGTTGTTGTAGTAGTGTTGGTGTCATCATGTGCTGCCAAATTCATTAAAAATAAATTGTGCAGACATCATGTTTTCTTTTTTTTTTTTTCCCCTTTCCACTTACTTGGTCCAAATCACAAAATCACAAATGAGAAAAAAAAACAACAACAACAACAAAAAAAAAATAACAAAAAAACAAAACAACACACACACAATAAGAAGAAATTGGAATAAATTAATTATAAACTCTGCACACCATGAAAATATTTTCTATACCAGCAAGTATATACAGCGCCGTATAGAATTGAGGGGAAAGTTGACATTTGATATAGCTTGATGAGAGATTTAATGGTTTTTAGCAGAGCCTTTTGTTTTGATTTAATTATCAAAGGTGATAAGGCAGCAAGAGACGCTTGTGCAAAAATTTCACCATTTTTTGGTCTTGTGGGAAGGACTGATTAGGAAAACACGCCTTTTCAAATATATAGAAAATTTGACTTCCAAAAACTGAAAATTTACAGATAAATAACTCTGATACTTTTCTCATTTCTGCTCAAAACATAGATTGTGGGTCCTCGTTAGAACCGTTTCGGCAAGGCGGTTCTAACGAGTACCCACATTCTATGTTTTTTGAGCGGAAATAAGAAATATAGTGTATACCCCTGTAATCCCCAGTTTTACTACATGTATATAAAAGTGGGGTTTAAGGGGATGAAAACTATACAGGTATGTTTTCGTGATGAAATCTTTTAAAACGAAAACAAATCATTATTTTTGTTTACTTATCAACTATGACATGATTAGATATACTCTGCCAAAACGGGCTTTAACATTCTCCAAAGGCGGGTGTTTTATTTATGTAAATAGTGCTGAATTGTGTCATTTCCAGCGTGTACTATTACACCTGAATAAGCAAATCAACTTATTTTTCATATTTGAGTGTTAAAAATATAACAAAATTGATATTTTCAGGGATCAATTTTAGCACTTGCTAACTTGCTAAATGCTGGTTGATTTCCTCAAAAAGCAAGCTGCAATTTCCATCACTTGCTAATTCTAGCAAGTTGGAAAGATTCTCTTTCACTAGCAGAACCTGAGGCATTGTCGCTGAAGATTTGCAATTTCTTTTCCAAAAGAGTAATGATATTTTTCTTATTTTTCCCAGAAAACAGGTTTTGACATTACATGCAAATTGTCTCCATAGGAGACAATTTGCATGTAATGTCAAAACCTGTTTTCTGGGAAAAATTAAAAAAAAATATTCTAAAGTGTCTGCTGAAATTTTTACCCAGAGTGCTAAGGTTTAAAGCCACATTTAACAGTGTTTATAAGTGTGAAAAAGCAAGTTGGCTAAAAGGTTTAGCAAGTAAAAAATAATGCCACTTGCTAATTTTAGCAAGCTGTCAAAAAAGTTAAATTTGAGCCCTGATTTTATACTTAGCTTATACTACCATACAGATTGTCTTAGATAGAAATATATAAAATGATGTGTTTTAGACAAAGTCTGAATCGGCTGTGCTAATGTGTCATCATGACGGATGACGGACCCGAACACGAGAGACATGCTGTTTGGACATTGGTTCCGTCACATGCTCTTTCGCCCTTTTGGATTCGATGTGGCTCTTGTAAGTGGTACAGTCGGTGCAGATTTTGCTCACATCTTCTTAAAAGCCGATATATATATATATATATATATATATATATATATATATATATATATATATATATATATATATATATATATATATATATATATATATATATATATGTGTGTGTGTGTGTGTGTGTTGAGATTTA
This sequence comes from Anodontia alba, assembly GCA_964016985.1. Taxonomy (NCBI): domain Eukaryota; kingdom Metazoa; phylum Mollusca; class Bivalvia; order Lucinida; family Lucinidae; genus Anodontia; species Anodontia alba. The sequence goes on along the minus strand of OZ024828.1, from coordinate 1,157,946 downwards.
GTCATTAACAGTTCAAATGATTTGTTTACCCGAGGCCTTTCGGCTTTCGCCTTCTTCAGAGGTTTTCTATTTTAAAAAAGGCATAAAAATGTAAAATTTACGAATAAAAGATTATTCCCTTTTCGGGCCCATATTATCTGGCCGGCTGCTACTTGATAACTGATCATGTTTAGGTATATGTGAAATGTAAACAATACGCGTAAACACAACGTGCAAAAAGTATAAAGCTTATCTTCACTATCAACACAATGTGCAAAACATGTAAAGCTTATCTTTACTATCAACACCACTGTGCCCATATACGAAATGTATGCTATGCACATAAACCTTACATCAAAAGGGATATACACCAAACTGAATGTTTTTCACCAATAAGGCAAATGGGCCCAACCTACGTAAAATCACACGAACAAACGTTCCACATAAGCTGTCGCATGCTATCATTTCATGCGACGGCTTATGTGGAACGTTTTGTTTGTAAATTTTACATTTTTATGTCATTTTTAAAATAGAAAACCTCTATCTATCTTTACATTTTTGTGTCATTTTTAAAACAGAAAACCGCTATCTATCTATCTATCTATCTATCTATCTATCTATCTATCTATCTATCTATCTATCTATTCAATGGAAGCATGTCTGGTATTTAGACTGCAACTGAAACCTCGGTCGAAATGTTATAAAACCCGGCACTTCCAGTATTTAGTGGACTGGACGCACTAATCCTTTATAAGCTGCTCCTTAAATGACTTTATGAATTCTCGTACTTGCTGGAGCATAATTTCATTTGAAGGCGAAAACGGTATCGAATCAAACGATCTCGTCAATTGTATACCGAAAAAGGCCATAACTGGATAGTAAAACATTCTATTCTATTCATTATCAGATGCACGACTACTATGTCAATAGTCTTGGTAGTTTCTTCCGCTGAAGTTCGGTATAATTCCCGTATTGGATGTGAGATTAGCATGACTCCTTCATATGTAGCTCACCGGGGCGACCCGCAATAAATGTTACAATGGGAAGAAAATAAATCAACCTAAAGGTTGACATTTGAAGATGTTAACCCTCTCATCCCATGTTTCTGAAGTGGACCCTTCTTTGAATTTGGACACATCCACTTTAACAAATAGGGATTTCTCTCAAAACTCACAAACAACAATAGCAAACAGTGTAGATACTGATGAGACGGCTCGTTTTGAGCCGTCTCATCAGGATCTACATTTTTGCTCTAGTATCTGTTTTTTTTTTTGTTTTTTTTTTTGTTTTTTTTTGTTTTGTTTTTTTTGTTTTTTTTTGTTGTTTTTTTTTTTTTTTTTTGTTTTTTTTTGTTTTTTTTGTTTTTTTGTTTTTTTTGTTGTTTTTTTTTTTTTTTTTTTTTTTTTGTCTGCAGGGATGACAGGGTTAAATTTGACGTCGGGAGAACAAATCTAAAGGTCACCGAAATGGGTTAGTCTACGACATAAACACATTGTAAGCTTAAAGGAATATCATCATTTCAAAACGATGCTATTTCATAGGTAAGATTCTAAAACACTGTACTTATTGACCTACAGGCTGGGGACAAAGGAACAGAAAAGGTCAAACTATATTTTAGGTTGTCCTGCCTGCAGAGAGTCTAGAAACAAATTGTTTCTGGGTTTCCATATATGGAAATTCAAATGGATTTCTTACTGATAAATTACCACAATTACTACAAGTGAAAGATGTTTGAGGATAGGGATCACAAAAGAAGAATTACAGCGCTGCGTTTGCAATCAATACACTATATTGTCGATGAAGTCAATTCATAATACCCATTTATAATCATAATGTCTTAAAGTAGATTTGGGCCGGTTGACAAGGAAAAGTACTTTACACCGATGGATAGACCTGAAAGGGATTTTGCGTCATTTTCAAAGGGAGACAATTTTCGGAGCCAGGAATTGGCTTCCCTATTGCATAAATTCTTTAAGAAATGGGGGCTGCTTTTAGAGGAAAGAATTTGCTCCCTGTGGGAGCAAATTCTTTTCTTTAAAACTAGCTCTATTTATGAAGGGAGGTAAATATTGCCATGCCAGAATTATTTCCCTTGAAGGTGTAAACATTTACTTAAAGATATTTAAACAGGAAAGCCACAATTCAAGCGTGTGCATGCGTGCAGTGTAGTCAGGAATTTGTCCTCTCTATACATTGTGTGACGGAGTGGTTAAAGTTCCTGACCTTGGATCGCAAAGCCCCAGGTTCGAATCCCGCTTGAGGCAGACTTCAGCTCATGACTGTACGGTGCTTCATTGCACAGAGCCTTTCATTATCAACCTTCCATCATCTCGATATGTAGGTGAATGCCCGGGGTTTTGCTGGTGGGATAACTCAATTTTATTTGCAAAAACATAAAAAGAATATATGAAATGCTCCCCTTAAAGGCCGAAAAAGACTATGGTAAACAACAAAAACAAACAAAGCAAAACAAAAAAATACTCTGAGAAATTCTGTTGACTTCCCAACCATGATAAATGGTATGCGCCACGAAAGAACCAAAACAAAACGAAAGAACCAAAACAAAACGAAAGAACCCAAACAAATTCGGACGTCCCCGAAGATTGCGCTAAATCAAGGGATCACTCGAGGAGCTGCGACAAGGTATAATCACTTGTTGAGGTTATTGGTTGATGGGATAAGTCACCAGGTACCTTTTCTTGGCAGCCTGACCCTATTATTTATCTATAAGGTTTCTGGCGATGAAGACGTCAATTAAGAAAATAACGCAATAAGATAATCCATACAATTATACCCACAGAGGTACAGTAAAGATAATCCATACAATTATACCCACAGAGCTGTAGTGAAAACGACTTAAATTTTAAATTGCAGGGTTTAAACATTAGCAGATGATATTTGAAATAAAAGAGCCGGCGCACGGCAAAACCTACAATAAGACTTGTGTGACCAGAGAAGACTCGGATCAGCCTGCGCATTCGCGCAGTCTGATCAGTCTTCGCTGATCGCATATGCCTTCTACAGCCTCCAGGCTATCCAAAGGGGCATTAGGAAAACACTCCTATTCACATATATTGAAAATTTTACAACCAAAAATGGAATTTCTTTTAGATAAAAACTTCTAATATTTTTCATATTTCTGCTAAAAACATAGATTGTGGGTACTCGTTAGAACCGCCTCGCCGAGGCGGTTCTAACAGGTACCCACAATCTATGTTTTTAAGCGAAATAAGAAAAATAATGTATACCCTTATAAACCCCAGTTTTACTATATAAAAGTGGGGTTTAAAGGGGTCAAATTTATATAGGCGTGTTTTCGTGATAGGATAAACGAGAGCGTTTCCATACTGGGTTGATGTACAGTACAGACTGATCTGAGTCTATGCTGGTCACACAGGTCTTATTGTACGTTTTGTCGTACGATAGCTCATATTCTTTTAACCATTAAACTGCAAATCACAACAATTGTCGTCTACTTTGTCATCTGCTTGTGATTTTAAAAGTCATTTCTGCAAACAGTGTGGACCCAGATCAGACTGCTCCTCTAGGAACAGTCTGATCTGGGTCCACACTATGCCTGTATGCAAAAATAGGTTTGAAAAGTTTGCAAGAATATTCAGCAGACGACATAAACAGACGACATTTTCATATGCAGGTTTTCTTGGCGTTTTAAGGGTTAAACTGAATTTCCTGCGAACTATCCCCTTAGTGCATGTATCCCTTAATCCTTAGATATCTTAACCCCTATCCTGCGGATCGCGTACATAGGAGTTTTCAGGGTGTGGGCCTATTTGAGAGCACCTCAGGACATCAGAAACAAGGTCTATTCTTTGTTCTAGGTTGTCCGACAGGGGAGAGAATGCTCCTTTGAATACATTTTACTGTGTCTTAACACTGCTGGGTGAGTGGCAAACTGTGTAGACCCCGATCAGACACCGCATTTTGAGGAGGATCTGAGTCTACCCAGCGGGCACATGACGTTTATGCAACGTCGGCTCAACCAGTCGATGCAACGTCATGACGTTGCATCGACGTTGAGGCGACGTTGTATTAACGTCATCTGTCTGCTGGGTAGGCTGTTTGCTCATATATGTCTATCTGAAAACTCGGCAGGAAAAGGGAATGACTTCTGTTGTCTTCCATCACTGATTGTAAAAGCATGGCAAACGGCGTTCTGTAGTGACTGATGCATTGCTTTAATGGCTTACGAAAAGATTCATATGATTTGTTATTCTCTGGATACATTTTTTAATCTGGAAGCTCATTAGTTACAATTATATTACAAAGAAGAAATATGAGAAGTGTGTGAGAAAATAAGTTAAAATATTCCAACAAAATATATTGTTTTGAAGTAGTTCTTTAGAGCACTTTTTGGTCTGTACGACTGGTAGGTCTAGGAAATGAGTACCGTATTTTTCCATAGTATTGGGACATCTGAACACCTTACCATACTTTCCCGAAATTTAAAAAAAAAGTCCATTCCATTTTATTACGTGATGATGTGCTTAAACTACATTATAGTGAAGTACTGGGAGACGTTTTACGGCCGCCACACGACACTAACACCAGCGTTATCATAACAGTTCTATATGACAATGTCGCCATTATAAAAAAAAAGTATTATAACTGATAAAAAAAATAATTACATCACGAAAACACGCCTATATAAATTTGACCCCCTTAAACCCCACTTTTATATAGTAAAACTGGGGTTTACGTGGGTATACATTATTTTTCTTATTTTGCTAAAACAAATTATAGATTGTGGGTACTCGTTAGAACCGCCTCATCGAGGCGGTTCTAACGAGTACCCACAACCTATGTTTTGAGCAGAAATATGGGAAATATCAGAATTTTTTATCTGAAACAGTTCCATTTTTGGTTGTAAAATTTTCAATATATTTGAATGGGCGTGTTTTTGTAATGTATTTTAAAATATGTAAGGGTGTGTCTTACCGCTGATAAACTTTGCGCTGAAAATCCTACTTTTCCTTTTAACTGAAATGTTGGCAGAACATTTTTACCACTTAATATTAATACGCGCACACTCACTGTCTTGCTACAGAATAACGTACAAAGCCGATCGTTGGTCTCCACCCGAGTATTTCCGTAAGAACACGAAGCCGAAACTCTTGCAAACGATAGGTTCTCGAAGATGTCCGACAAATGTCGGTTAAAACCTGAAAACTTTTGCGTCTCTAATTCCTTCGTTACCAAGTTTTATCAATGCATAGCTTTATTTCGTTAGGCTTTTTAACAATGCAGAGATTTACGATATTTTCCGGTAATAAAGACTAGAAAGGAATCATATTTCGCAACCCAGCAATGCCTGCTTTCAGATAAACTGATGAAAATAATGCTATTGTTTTGCTGTTATCGGCAGTTTTCTTTTACTTTCGGCGATCTGGAGAATGTTACCACCAAGGAGTGTGTTGTTTAGTGTATATCGTAAACAAAATAAGTCGGTATGTCAGAAAACGACCTTCTGACATGTGCGCACAGCGAAGATTCAGATCAGCCTGTGCATTCGCGCAGTCTGATCAGAATCTTCACTGGGCGCATTTTGGATAGCCAAGGATGCACAGTTTCTTCATATGGCCAAGGAGACTCTGATCAGACTGTGCAAATGCGCAGGCTGATATGAATCTTAGCTGGGCACACATGTTCGAAGGTACGTTGTCTCAACTTACAGATCAGATGGTTTTCTGTTTGGAACAAATAACGGAACGTTACTTCACTCAACGTAGCTATATTGTCCATAACCCCGGATACGCAAGGACACCTTCATGCTTACATGTACATGAGACAGTTGATCGTAAATGTAAATATAGTCGACTCTCGTTATCTCGGCTTTGCTCATCTCGAATAATCTCTTATCTCGAAGTAAAAATCTGGCCCCTGTTTTAACATGGAAATCCATGAACAGGTGACAAAGTACATATATCTTAAATTTCAGGAGTCAAATTACATAATCATTTGTTAGATGTGGTTGTCTGATTTATTAGTTCATTAATTCTGCAAGTCTGATGTGTCGGATATCTCAAAGTACTTCAGACAGTCCTTGGGACTTCGACATAACGTGAGTCGACTGTATAAAACATTATAGGATCAAGTAGGGAGTTGATCATACAATGTAAGTATTAGATGAAGAAATTGGTGCTTTCGTACTAGCCTTAGGAGACAATTTGCAAGAAATGTCAAAGCCTTTTTTCTGTGAAAAGTAGGAAAATATTTCAAACTGTCGGCTGCTTAAATGTTTACCAAGCATACTATGTGTTTGTGGAGTTCACTCTGGCCTGAAAATATTTGATTTCATTCTCAAATCGGGCCTACTCATGAAGGAAATAAAATTGGCTCCACAAAGTCCCGGTCAATGACTCCCTTCTTAATGAAGATTGCATGTATTTTTGAAGAAAAAAATCTCCACAGCCTTCTAGAATCCCATTCTTTCTATATGGGTTGCCCCGTTCCAATAAGGGGTTCATATACCGGATATATATGTTTTCCGAAGTAACTTCCTTTCTGCTTAAGTGACAAAAATGTACAGGTTTAAGAACAAACATAAAAAAGATTACCTTTGGGAGCAACGAATACATTACAAATAAGAAAATGGGAGTCTCGGTTTTATTGTGCCTCTTCATGAGCAGTAATGCGATTTGGAACACTGCTTACGCCCTCTAGCGTATACATGAGCAGAACTCCATTTTCAAAGATACCACAATAGACCCAATGATCCCAAATGAAATGAAATATAATCTGCACTATCGTGAAATACGACGGAGACGTTCTACGGCCGCAACACGGCACTAACACCAGCTGCAGAGTAGTAAACAAACGTCAAAAAGATTGCCTTTGGAAACAAGGAACACATTACAGATTAGAAAATGGGAGTCTCGGTTTTATTGAGACTCTTCATAAGCAGTAATGAAGTTTGCAACACTACTTACGTCCTCTAGCGTATACAAGAGTAAAACTCCATTTTCAAAGATACCACAATCGGCCCAATGATCCCAAAGGAAATGAAATATTATCTGCACTATCGTGAAATAAGGGGAGACGTTGTATGGTATTTTTTGCCATACTTGTCTGCTGGGCTCTTTTTTGCACAACTCTTTGGACACGCCCATTTCCAACCGAAGGCGTGTCTGGTTATTTTTTATTACTATATCTTTTTTTATGAAAATCGCCATATTTTACAGAGGAGACAACTTTCATGGCTTCTTATTTGCTTTCCTGCGCACCAAATCCCTTCTGAAAAGGTCACTGTTAAGACCATTCGGAGGCGAGACTACTCCGCTGCATGTATTAGCAGTTTTTGTAGGTCTTAAATGGTTTCTTCTTATTATTTTATTTTCTATATCAAAACCACCTGGAAGTCCAAAGGCTGTAGATGTTTTCTAGTGGCCTAACCTCAAGTTTCAGTGGCTGTATGGGTTCTGTTGTAGCCATATCCGGCGACAGTAGGTGTTTTGTAGTGTCAAGGCCTTGTGTAGTAGGGTTCTTGTAGTAGTCTTACCCAGTAGTCCAGTGATTCTGGGGATTCGGTTGCCATATCTTATCATTACGAAAACATGCCTATTCAAATATACTGAAAATTTTACCACCAAAAAATGAAAATTTTCAGATTAAAAAAATTCTGATATTTTTCAAATTTCTGCTCAAAACATAGATTGTGGGTACTCGTTAGAACCGCCTCGACGAGGCGGTTCTAACGAGTACCCACAATCTATACTTTTGAGCAGAAATAAGAAAAAATAATGTATACCCCTGTAAACCTCAGTTTTACTTTATAAAAGTGGGGTTTAAGGGGGTCAAAATTATATAGGCGTGTTTTCATGGTGTACTCCAGTTTATCTTAGTCATACATCGGTCTATTATTCCAAGAATGGTGGAAATCCGTCAAGTAATGTTCAATTTGTAAGGCAAAATCACTAGACTGTGTCTGGACCGTGAAAGATATGTCACAATGATTTACATTTTGAATGTTTTCAATCTTAGTAGTATGTCGTCAGTGTTAGTCGCAAATGAAAATTGTAGTACATGTTTAATACCTATAGATCAAATAGGGCTCAAGACGTGACTTAATCAAATGTATGGCGCACTATGTGCTCAATCTTAGTCGTTCTGTATTTTCATTCCAAGAATGTTGTTATTCCTTCAAGCAGTGTTCAAGGGAATGCATACACGCAGACACGCTTGGGAGACAAACTGATTCTAAAAGGAATGACCTTTGAGAGCAATGAACACACTCACAAAACTGTTAAAAAAGAATCTTTCCCAAATTCTTTCCTTTTAAAGTACATCCCTTTTCAGAAGAGGATTTTGCATATGACCGCAAACAAGATCACAAAGAGTTGTCTCCCTTGAACACAATGTCATAAAATCTACCAAATGTATACATTTCCTGTATGACTTTTTTCGGCATTATACGCATGCAGTCATGAAAACAAACAAAGGACGTTTCCAGCAATGCAGTATCCGTTTGTGTCATTGACCAATATTTGCACACTCCCTCATGCGTGGAGTTGGGGGTGTCACTTCCTATACGGAGCAGTTCAGGGATGTGCCGCTGGAACAGGTGTACTTTTCAAGCCTGAGATTATATGATAAGGTATCAATATTAGCACCAAATCATATCAACAGCCCCCATTTCTAAACCAGCATTGCATCAATAGCCCATGGATTTCCAATTTTGGCAGACAACTTACCTGATCACATACAGAATCAAAACAAGAGGCAGAATGCAGAATGTTTTGCATATAATTCCCAAGTAAGTTGTCAGTTTTAGTTCTACTAATGTTTACTAATATTCTTCTATTACCTGAATAGGGTATTCTTTTACATGCAAATTATATGAATAGGTGTTTTGTCAGTCTGGAAATTATATGAATAGGGGGTGTATTCAAAGTTCCAGCGGCACACTCGTAAGGTACGTTTTCTGACTATGCGACCCATTTTTATTCGAACGTGAGCTTGTTCTGCGCGTAGTCAGTATCTTTTAGTATACATGTAACAAGTAAGCATTCTACATAAATCTATAGCGGGCCGATATCGGCCCGTCAAGGTAGCTGACGGGCCGATAACGGCCCGCTGTAGATTTATAAAGAATGCTAGCTGGTATAGGGTGCTGTGGCGGTTGTTCATGCAGATGAAAAAAAAAATGAGAAGTACCGAATGAAGTCTGCATAAAGAAAAAGTGAAAATATTAAAAAATAAATTGATTGACGTATCAGATGAATATACACAGAACTTTGATTGAAGGACCCTAAATCATCGAGAAAAAATGTTTACAAAATAATCTGGTGGAGCACTTATTGGCTAGCCTTGATTTCATTTGATATATTTTCCTCACGCTTTACTTATTTTCGATTTCATAGTAATTATTTTATCAAACGAGCCACGGCATGGGTAAATGTACCTTCGGATTTTCGTGAGATCGGTTAGATTGGTAAGGAACTCTATAGTCTCCTGACACAATAAACGGTCATAGAGTCGCAATGGAGTGTCTGGATGTGGAGGTGACTGCTTCGGTTATTATCATAGGCGACTGTGCAAGTTTTTGTTGTAACTTCATTATTTGCGAGAAACATTTTCAAATATTTCAGGGATTTAGAGTTTAACCAATAAAACGTAAAGCATCAAAACGAATGTTGTTTTATTTATTTATTTTTTTATTTATTTATTTATTTTTATTATTTTTATTTTATGATTTTCCATGGTATGGTAGTAGAACATGCAAGTTTTCACCTCCGATAGGTGGTGCATTGTTAGTCACGTGATCGGAAGTGACATCAGCCTGATATAATAGATGCAGACAGCGAATGCCTATGTCAGCCTGAGCACGCGTGCAGTCTGATCTGGATATTCATTGTCTGCTAACAGAATCAGTGAACAATGTCATTACGAAAACACGCCTTTTCAAATATACTGAAAATTCTACTACCAAAAAATGAAAATTTTCAGCTAAAAATTTCTGATATTTTTCAAATTTCTGCTCAAAACATAGATTGTGGGTACTCGTTAGAACCGCCTCGACGAGGCGGTTCTAACGAGTGCCCACAATCTATGTTTTAAGCAGAAGGAAGAAAAATAATATATACCCCTGTAAACCCCAGTTTTACTATATAAAAGTGGGGTTTAAGAGGGTCAAAATTATATAGGTATGTTTTCGTGATGTAGAATACATTGACGCTCTACAAATACTTTTATTATAGTCTGATTCAGAGACGTCAAAACACAATCTACCAAATAAGCATTCTACATAAATCTATAGCGGGCCGATATCGGCCCGTCATGGTAGCTGACGGGCCGATAACGGCTCGTTGTAGATTTATAAAGAATGCTAGCTCTTATAGGGTGTTGAGGCTATTGTTTCCTATATTTATTTCTGTAGTGTTGTAATTATTAACTATTTTCAAACTATTGAATAACGTCAACGTTCCCTTGTGACGTTATCAGCGTTAGGCTTATGTGACGTCATTTAAAATTACAAACTGGCATCCAACAATAGTCGAAAATGCTATTCAAAAATAGTTTTGCGATTTTCTGACTGTCGCCAGGAAAGATTGAAGAAACAGAAGTAAATTAAAAATATTTTTCTTTCTTTTATAAGTGACGCATGCGCAGTCTGATCAGGGCCTTCGCTGTCCACAAATGTCAAAAAATACCCATTTCCCTAGAGCGCGGCTTATTAATGTTTTGATAACTCATTTAACCACAAGTATGACTAAACCACGACCCACGATAGGGTATTATCAAGGCTTCCGGTTCTTATCAATCCGACCAAGTCTGTGGTAACTAGTTGAAATATTACATCTCTCTGAATAAAGATAAACATTTTTTTTTTCTCGCCCACAACATTCCATCTAATAAATCTAAATTAATTTGTGATAACGACTTCTGCCACGCTTCTTTTGTTTAAAGAAAGGAGTCAGAATCAGAAAAAAATATATGTTTTTAGAATCATTCTTTTTCCAAGCATTTCAACACCTTGTCCAACTTATACACATACATTGTATTTTTGCTGTTTCTGTCTTAATGGAGTAATTCTGTTAACATATTCCTTGCTTCCTGGAATTAAAATAAAAAAAAGTCAAAACAGACTAAAAAAAAAAAAATAAGCTGTAAGCTTATCTTCCAATTAATTCCTAGTGTCAAAAAAGGACATTGGCAAAGGGTTTAAATCCAAATCCGTCGCCGTAGAACGCGTCGGCTGATCAGAGTCTATGGTGCTTTCCATAATACGTGTTTGAATGGTCGTCCAACGTAACTACAAAGCAGTTCCCCGAACAGCCGGGGGCGTGCTCGCCTTACTCCAATAACCACTGCCAGGTGCAACTGAAATAAGTGGTTACATAAACGCTTCGTGTTTCCGTGCATATACAGTAATGTAAGCTTTTCCGTGATTTGTCACAGCGAGCCGATAACAGAGGCTATTGGCACGGCGACCGGGCCAATAAGAAGAGAGGGCATTGACACGGCGGCCGGGAATTTCAATTAGTTAGAAAGTCAGGGTATTTAAAAACACGGGCCCTTTTTACGTCCTAAAATACCTTCTAAGACAATGCAATCAAACATTTTCTTTCTTTTTTGCATACTCATATAATATTTTGTGTATCAAAGAGCAGATTGTTTAGCATATCTATAGATTCACAAATCATTTTAACTTTATTGTCATTCTGACACAAAGCTCGGAAGGGCAACATTCTTTTAGAGATTGAAGAAGAGGCTTTAAATTATCATTATTTCATCTGACAGGTTAAAATAAATGCTGGTCACTGAAAAAAAAGGAACTTTTGTTTGTGGCTGAGTTTGAAGCAAAAGATGATAATTTGGACACACAGATATAAGCAGTTTCTATTAAATTCATATTATTAAAAAAAAAAAGCTTAAATGGTAGTAGTTGCAGCTATTTCTATATAACATCCCTTTGAATGTATAATGGACCGTTTCTTAACTCTTTCACTGCCACAGGCGATAATAATAGGCTTTTGCAAACAGCATAGATCCAGATGAGACGGCTCAATGAGCCGTCTCATCTGGATCTACGCAGTTTGACATCCAGTCTTTCAACTTTTCATATAAACGTTTTTTTCTAAACGATAGTTTGTTTAAATAAAAAACAGACGACAAATGTCGTATGAAATTTGGCGCTGAAAGAGTTAAACGAACCCTTCCATCCTTGAAACCCGACTGATATTGCCTGAAGTCCTACAGCCGACAGCTTCAGTCACAATGCGGCTAACGTATCTTTAAGTCCTGACATATTTATCTATAAAACTGCTCATACATCCGAAGGTACCTTTTCTCTGGCACAGTCTCCCACGCTTTCTGGTAACTGAGAGTTACATGTCTTTTTTTTTAATAAAACTTTGACGTTTGTGTTCGTAATGACAACCACGTGCATACATACATTCATTTGTCTCTTTTTTTTTTTTTTTTTTTTCAGGAAAATGCTATTTTCGGGCGCTATTCAGGCGCCTACATAATCTAGACCTTCTGACAAGTAGGACAGTACCAAGTACCCTCGCACCCAGCGAGGAAATTTACGCTGATAGATCTCACGTAGATAACAATGTAAGTGAATTTTATGAAAAAACATTGCAAACATCACATTACGAAAACATGCCAATTCAAATATAAAAATTTTCAGATGAAACATTCTGGTAGTTTTCATATTCCTTCTCAAAAAAATAGATTGTGGGTACTTGTTCTTACAAGTATCCACAATCTATACTTTTAAGCAGAAATAAGATAATAATGTATACCCCTGTAAACCCCAGTTTTACTGTATAAAAGTCGGGTTTAAGGGGGTCAAAATTATATAGGCGTATTCAAGGTGTTGAAAGCATTAAACTTTAAAGCGCTAACCATAGTCAGATGACATTCTGTAGTTTTTAAAAGAAGATAAGGCCTAGCACACGATTCACATGAAATTCAAAGTTTTATTTTCTCTGGAAAAAAAAATAAAAAAAATAGGGAATGCTGTCTGCTGCAATTTTACTCAGCGCTTTAAGAGTAACATCTTGGTATAATAATCAACCGACAACATTTTTAAATAATTGTTGTTTTTGTGTGTGTGTGTGTGTTTTTTTTTTTTTTTTCTTATATTCCGTACTGATTAGGATTTGGCATTACATGTATACTGCTTCTTAAAGAAACCATTTGTGTAACGTCAAACCGTACCTTTGGAAGCACAACAGAAAAGGTCAGTGTGTGAGGTTGCGTGCGTGCGTGCGCGTGTGTGTGTTTACAAACAGCTGTTTTATACGCCTGTTTAATGTAGTCACAACAAGTGTGATTTCAATTAACCTATCTTCGCTCGGTGTTCATAAAAAATTAGAGTTAAGAATGATTGAATATCTACTGACAGGTACATTATTATCAAGATAATTTACCATGGTTATGAAATAAACACTCTATTACAACTTGTGTATGACGTCACATGGACAATGCTTAAGTACCTCAATTTATGTTATTTTATGAAATGGGCCGCGTCAAGCGAAAACGTGCCTTCGAACATGCGCACAGTATGCAGATTCAGATCACCCTGCGCGTGCGCAAATGTCATCCGGGCATTTGCTCTCCATTCTTACATTCTGTAGTATCCAATCATTCGGTTAGCCGGCAGTGAAAATACTGATCAGACTGCGCGGATGTGCAGGCTGACTTGGCCTTCGTTGTCTGCATGTGGCCGAAATGCTATTCACGAAGTTGAGTATGACGTCACATGGACATTGCTTACGAATAAAAAATATACCTAAGTTTGTGTTATTTTATGAAATGTATTTTAGACAGTGAACTGAAAGGTTACATGTTTGATTTACATGTAGAAATACTTTTGACCTTAACCACTTTCCGGGCAAATTCAGCAGACGACAATTTGGTCGTATTTTTTGTTATTTTATCCCAGAAACAGGAATGGACATTTCATGCAAATTGTCTCCCTAGGGAGAATTTAGGGAGACAATTGCATACAATGTCAAAGCCTTTTCTCTGGGAAAAAAAATAAAAACATTAGAAAATTAGAAAACAATTTCAAAATGTAATCTGCTGATTTTTTACCCAGAATGCAAATGATGCAGAGCATTTAAATGGTGCGAGTTTTATTTTAACTCTCTTTCACTGCCACAGGCGATATTAAATAATAGGCTTTTGCAAACAGCATAGATCCAGATGAGACGTATTTGAAATCAAAATGTTTTGTTCCAAGTGGCATATAAGCTATATGCTACTTGTTTGTTCTGATTGGCCTTACTTGATCAGAAACCATTACTTTTCTGTTTTTGTACTTTCCTCTCAAATATAAACCCTTAACCCTTGCCATACTAAATAAAGACACCACGCCCACTTCTAATTTCCAGCCAATCAGAATACGTGATCCAGGTTGTTAATACAAAATCACATATTTAATGACAAACAGTGCAGATCCAGATCCGTAGCCTTCTTTAGAAGACAACTGATCTGGATCTACACTGTTTGCAATGGCAGGACATATCCGGGTTCTGCAGGACTGGGGTTAAATAAAATTTATGGCCAAAATTTGTCCGACCTATAGAGTTTCAATAGTAAAGTGAGATTTTGGAATTTTAATATTAGAATTCATTGACTTAATGATTCATGTTTCATAAGAAGGTTGTGAAAATATCAGAAACTTTGGACAAGTGGAACTTGATGAAATCTGATTAAAATCTACCTACCCTATCTATTTTTGTATAATTTGCAGCTATTATTTGCTATAGGGAAAATGAAAATATATAAGTTTTAAAACCAATGATCGAAATGAAACTCTTTGTGCATACATTTGCGACAAAAGGTTTTGCATTGAATCATGGCAAAAATTGCAAGTTTAATTTGTCTGAGCGCATGCAAACGAAAAAAACAACAACAACAAAAAAAAAAAAAAAAAAAAAAAAAAAAAAAAAAACGACTTTCTGAAAGATTTCGAAAGCAGCGTAGGTGCAAGGATAACTTGACGTGTGTGGGGATCGTACATATATTTCACTCGCATGATAGTTGCTACTATATTCTTAGTCTGGCCCCAAGGCTATGAGTTTTTGTTTTCTAACAAAGGTAAAATACTCCTTGGCTATTTTTCTACACACTCCCTTACCTGGCATGCGATCAGCGAAGCAGAAAGAAAGAAATTCCATGTAAAGTAAAATAATAATATGACATCAACGTTTTCCCATCGAGCCTAATGGAAACGTCGTCGTGAACAAACTACAATAATTCACGTCGTCAACGAAGTACCTGCAAAAAGGCGCGTTTGATGACGTCGAATGTAAAGATGTACTTCTCGCGACGTCCGCTGCAAAAAAAATCTTTGGAAAACATTGAAACAGTGTCAATTTACTTTTCTGTATCATGTTAGAATCGAAATATTTTTTCTCTACTGTGAATTATCGCGACTAACGCATGGTGTTGTCGGGTAAATGCGAATATTTATTCGTCGCAATGATTCATATGTAGCAGATAGACGGGAGCCAGTCTACTATATCCACTGTCACATGCAGATTCCATCGTGTTATTAAGTGAACGACTGTTATAAGCAGATAGATGGAAGCCAGTCTAATATATTCACTGTCACATGCAAACACCGACTACTATATGCGAAGTTAATTCAGTACCATGCACGAAAATGCACACAATCGCGCGCGCACATTCATTTCCCACCTTGTGTAGAAACGTCCGATTTTAATGAAATTAACGCTTTTTTATGCAGGCGTTTCAAATTGGATACGCCTGTTATTCGCATCGTCACTCAGCAAACCAAGGCACGATGTTAATGATTCTAATGACATAGGTGTTAATTGGGGTTTAATTGTTCTATTCACAAACACCTGCTCAAACTGTATGTTATGCGCAGCAAGGCAAAAGCGTCATTATCGCATATGCGGACAATGATGGCTTCGACCAGACTGCACATTCGCGCAGATGATCCGAACCTTCATGTCCGCTCAGTACAGTATTATTTGAACGAACAAATACATCATCGATCAGTCCTGATGTGCGCCTTTCCTGTACACATATGGCATAAGGGCCCATTTTTACACCTTATTCATCATGTGGTAGAGATGCCTGAATAGCTTACAACTTAACTGTAAGTTCTAACTTCTACCTGTGCTGTTTATTTCCTTCATAATGCTTGCATGTGATTGATTATTGATTTATGGCTTGGTTATCTTAGAGAGAAAAGCATTTTCAGAAGACATTACGAAAACACGCCTATTCAAATATAAAGAAAATTTCACCTCCAAAATCTGAAAATTTTCAGATTAAAAACTCTGATGTTCTTTTTATATTTCTTGGCAAAACATAGATTGTGGGTACTCGTTAGAAGCGCCTCGCTAAGGCGGTTCTAACGAGTACCCACAATCTATGTTTTTTTAGCAAAATAAGACAAATAATACATACCCCTGTAAACCCCAGTTTTACTATATAAAAGAGGGGTTTAAGGGGGTCAAATTATATAGGTGTGTTTTCGTGATGAGATAAACCATTTTTTTCACAGTTGCCTCCCCCCAGAAAGTGTGTCCATTCTCAGTATATTTTTCAAGGTATGAGTGTCTTCATGTATATTGTGTTGTAGAACAGACGCGCGGTGAATGTGTCGACTTCGCCCCCCGCCCCCCCACCGGCCCCCCACCCCCCATCCCCCCAACCGCCCCCATTTTTGCTTTAGAAAGAACATGATTGGTCATATTGTAATACTTAGCATGCCGGATAAAAATTTTACTAGACAATACTTTGAAACATTCAAAACAAATGGACTCTGGCATTTAATGCAAATTGTCCCCTAATGCTAAGGTCTATTTTCTGGAGAAAAATAGAAGAAAACATATAAGGATTATCTAACACTCCTCGCCTATAGCAAATGGTTAAATTCAGTGATTTATTCTGCAATAAGTCACTAGGCGGAAGCAGGCGACGCTATCTGGCGCCGTTCCGACGTAATTCTGACACTTTGTTGACGTCAGTCTTCGTTTGCACGAAGTTAGACGGTGTAACGTCGTTTTTCTCGAATTAACAACGTAAGAAATGCATGTAAACGTCAGCGTTACAGTCAAAAATGTTGGCGGGATTTCTTTATTTGATGGCGGAAAGTCGGAAGACTCTGAAGGAAACAGTTACTTTTTTTTGACATTTTCTACGTTAGAATCAAAATAGATCAGCTCTTATGCGTTATTTGTTGAGTAATAAATCACAGTTTGTCGGTCAGTTGTAAGAAGATAAATCACTCGCGCTCCGCGCTCGTGATTTGATATACTTTACAACTGACCTCCAAACAGTGATTTATTACTAAACAAATCACCGCTAGAACTGATCTATTTCTTAAAGTGTGTATAGGTGGAAGTTTTGCAATAGAAATATATGAATGATCACATTTTCACTGCCCAAATACATGAATAGGTTGGGTTTCGAATATTTCGGTTGCACGTCTATCCAAAGTTACCCTCGAGTTATCCACCATCACGCCTCATTGGGAACATTTGTTTAAGAAATAGAACAGCTAGCCGTGAATTGTTGAGTAACAAATCACAGGTTTGAGGTACATGTAAGTTGTAACGTAGATCACATCACGAGCGCGTGGCGCGAGTGATTTCTCTACTTACAACTTAACGACAAACTGTGATTTATTTAAGAAATAGATTAGCTCTAGCAGTGATTTGTTTAGTAATAAATCACTGTTCGGAGGTCAGTTGTTAAGTAGATCAAATCATGAGCGCAGGGGCGAGTGATTCATCTACTTACAACTGGCCGACCGACTGTGATTTATTACTGAACAAATCACGCACAAGAGCTGATCTATTTCGATTCTAACACAAAGAAAACGACGAAAAAGTCATTGTGTCCAGATTCTTACATTTTTCTGCCAAAGCACAGAGAAATCCAACCAAATCTTTTGACAGTAACGCTGGTATTTAAATGCATTTATTTCGTTTGTGCCTCGAGAAAAACGACGTTTGACCGTCAAACATCGTGACAACTACGACTAACGTCAGCAAAGTATCAAAATGACGTCGTAGCGGCGCCAGATAACGTCGCGTGCTTCTACCCAGTGATTTGTTGCAGAATAAAGCACTGGTTTTCTCCATTGCTTATATAGGTGCGCTTGTTAGAATTAAGAAACAGATAAGCTCTAGCTGTGAATTGTTGAGTAATAAATCACTGTTTGGAGGTCAGGTGTAAAACAGATCAAATCACGAGCGCGGAGCGCGAGTGATTTATCTACTTACAACTGACCGACAAACTGTGATTTATTCCTCAACAAATCACGCACAAGAGCTGATCTATTTCGATTTTAACACATAGAAAACGACGAAAAAGTATTCGTATCCTTCAGATTCCTCCAACTTTCCGCCATCCCATATAGAAATCCCACCAATAGTTTTGACTGTAACGCTAAAGTTTACGCGCATTTTCACGTTCTTGACTCGAGAAAAACGACATTAGAACGTCTAACGTCGTGGTTACGAAGACTGACGTCAGTAAAGCGTCAAAATGACGTCGTAACGGCGCCAGATACCGTCGCGCGCTGCCGCACAGTGATTTGTTGCAGAATAAATCACTGGTTTTCTCCATTGTCTATATAGGCGCGCTTTGTTACAAAACTCGTTCACGCATTAGAGCAGTTCTATTTCAGTTCTAACACACTAAAATCAACAAAACTGCTGTTGATTCCTTCTGATTCTTCCAACCTTCCGTCACTGTTCGACGAAACTACGCCAACTTCCTTCGCTGTAACACATACATTTACGTCTATTTATAACGTATCTGATGCGAAAAAAAAACACGATGTTACACAGTATAGCGTCCAAGAAACGGCAAATTACGTCAACAAAAATCTTAAAAACGTCACGAAACAGCGGATAGTCGTGTAACGCTCTTCCGCCCAGTAATTTATTGCAGAATAAAACACAGTTCATTTCTAATGCCTATATAGACGTAGATTTGTTATAAAAATTATTAAATGACAAAGAAATTTGCTCGAAAACAGATTAACCAGTAAATTACCTGATATCGCACAAAGTGAATATTCAGTTCAGACGCCGCAGAATGTGTGTTCTGATCGGGGTTACACTGTTTGCCAAAGAACTGCACGGATAACCACGGTAGTGTAAAACATCCTCCATTAACCCATTTTAGTTTGGAGACTCCCAAAAGATAATTGGCAAACAGTGTCGACCTAGATCATATGCCACATAATGCGGCTCTGATCAGGTTCTATTGTGTGCAAATAGTTTAGCCATTTTTCTCTAGGAATATCTAAAGCACATACTTGACCGGACTCTTACAATATACAGTGTGGGGAGTTTATTCAGGCTCGTTCTCCTGCTTTACTTTGTAAGAGAACTAACTCAGACAGTAAACTGCTGCAACGTTTATTTGGAGTTGTGTGTACAATCGTAACATAATATAGACGGGACATATCATTTCCTGCAAGATCGCGTATCCACAAGCAATGCTTCAAAGCAGCCATGCGCATGCTGATCAGAGTCATTGCTTCACGCTCTGTCAAACATCCAAATCTATTTATGACGGACGACAGAGGTTCTGTTGACAATGTATGGGGTGCGCAAGTTGATCGCGCACATGTAGTCTTGTAGAAAATTCTGTGTCCCGGCTCGTTATCTCAGTCTAAAACATTTCATAAAAACACATGGAAAATGAGCACCATTCAGGCAACTGTCACAAGTTTCACAACATTGATTGTCGCACAGATGTAGATAACCCAGTCAATAATGCAATTATGTCAGTAATGACGAAGTCAGTTTTTTCGCAAAATTTAAACTAGAAATGTGTAGTATGAATTCAACCATCTAAAAAGATTTCCAAGAAGACCAGCCGCCTGGAGTTAAAGCAGTAGCCCTGTGTGCCGTACTCTATCGATCGCCTTGCTAATAGCACAGAATACAATTCGAAATTTGTTTCCTGCATCGAGTGCTTGACAGAAGGTATCGTATAAAAAAGTTAACTGATTTGTTGTTGATCACCCGATATAAAGCCGGATTGCAATGGCTACCTGTAAAAGTGCTTTAAGCCCCCAACACCCTCGCCCCCCCTCCCCCCCCCCCCCAACTACCCAATGGTTTACTCTACTGACCGTTCTAAGGCGGTGGTCCCGATGTTAGTCTTACTCTTTGTTGCTTTCTAGTTTATTCTACGAGGCGATTTGTTTTATGTCTTATCTTGTGTTATTTTGTTCTTGTGTTTTCAGTTCTTTTAGCATTGCGATTACCTCGCTTGGGGAAGAGATCGCTAACCTTAGTGCTTTTCGTACGTTTGTTCGATTTGTACTTGTTTGGTTTTGTCTGTTTCCTCTTCCTCTTGGTGACTGGGAAGGGTTGCGGTTTGTGACTGTGGCATTCCCTGGACTTTTCTCTTACCCTCTGTTTTACTATTATTATCATTAAAGTGGTTATATAAATTTATAAGACGGCTCTTTCCATAACTTTTGCTGGAGTACACAAGAGGGAAACAGGGCGAAAGTTTGAAGGAAGTGAACGATCTCCGTTTCATATTACGAAAACACGCCTATTCAAAATTATTGAAAATTCCACCACCAAAAACTGAAAGTTTTCAGATAAAAATTCTGATATTTTTTCGTATTTCTGCTCAAAACTTAGAATGTGAATACATGTTAGAACCGCCTCGCCGAGGCGGTTCTAACGAGTATTCACAATCTATGTTTTTGAGCAAAGATAAGAAAAAAATATATACCCCTGTTAACCCTAGTTTTACTATATAAAAGTGGCGTTTGAGGGGGTCAAATTTTTATAGGTATGTTTTCGTGATGATACGTGGGCTACTTTCCAACATTGTGAGAAAATACCTGTCTCAATAGACTGATTGAAACGTGAACAGAATGGGACAGCAATTTCCTTAAAGAGTTCGCAAAGAAAACGGTTGTAAATTCCAACTGGACCTGTGGCTTTTCCTGTCTTAAGAGATTTATAAACTGATTCTATTTCCACTGTACTAAAATCCAGTGAGTAGCTATTTGAATTAACATTTTATGAGTCAGTTTGAGATAGGACAGTATTCGCTTCGTCAATAACAGTTTTTAATTGCACGACGGTGGTTCGGGCCTCAGACGCAATGACGGCCTCTTCGTAAAACTTTAACCAGTGGGTTGGGGCTTGACGATATGTCTTTGGCTTGGCCCGCCGTGGTTCAACTATTGGTTTTCATTTACTCTGGCATACAGCAGAATTTGCCATGAGTACTCGTCTTTGTTTATTATAGTGATTAATCTGATTTTTATGTTATCGCTTTGATGCATTGACTGAGTTGGGAACCTTTATGCGAACCGAATTTCTATTAATTCTATATTAAGAGTAGCATCGGGACCCAGGGTGAAGTTAGCTAGCTGTAAAAGTGCTTTAACCCCCATCCCCTCCCCCCACCGGTGGTTTACTCTACTGACCGTTCTAAGGCGGTGGTCCCGGTGTTAGTCTTACTCTTTGTTGCTTTGTGGTTTATTCTACGAGGCGATTTATTGTATGTCTTTGTTTTTGTGTTTTTCAGTCCTTTTAGTATTGCGATTACCTAGCTTGGGGAAGAGAGAGCTAATCTTAGTGCTTTTCGTACGTTTGTTCGATTTGTGCTTGTTTGGATTTGTCGGTTTCCTCTTCCTCTTGGGGTCTAGAAAGGGCTGCGGTTTGTGATTGTAGCACTCCCTGGACTTTTCTCTTACCTTTTTTTTTTATCTCTAAAGAAGTCATTTGATATTGGTTTTGTCGAGGTCATCGGAGCTAAAAGAGTCATTGTTTTGTAATGAAGGGATAGAGGTACAAGTATTAGGAGATATTACAGTTTTAAAGTAGTCCACCAGTCTCGTAAAGAAATCGTAAATCGTATTAGATTTCAATTTATTTACAATTATTTAGTTACAAGCTCGCTTTGATTCAAGGATTATGATTGTGATCAGGACGGTGATTTAATTTCGAAGTGTCTTAAAGATCTTCCAGTCATTCGGAAGTTAAATAAGCTTGACTTTTTTAAAAGCTTTTTTTCTTTTTCTTATGTAGAGTTTTATGCTCTTAGTCAGCCATTGAAGCTCACGTTGCCGAATTCTAGTCATATTTGGTATATACTCTTTAGCAAGTGACATTGCGTGATTTGTTACATTTTGTGCGTGTATATTAACATTAGGGTCGTTTAAATGTCCCAGTCAGTGGATAAATAAATTGGTCCTAATAAATTGTAGTTTCCTTGGTCGTAAGACCATGTCTGACGTAGATATGATTTGCTTTTTGGCTTTGAGAAATTCCTAATACCATATACAGGGCAGTGGAATCTTAATTCTTGAGTTTAAAATTGATCCCATACACCACTGATTATTTATTTATTGCTAGTGAGAATAAGATCAAGTAAGGAAGATAAATCTTCGATATACTGTGTTGGCTCATTTATTCTTTGTGTGTCAGAGAAAAAGAAGGCAAAGGTTTCTTATTTTATCAGACAGATCTAATCTTAGTGCTTTTCGTACGTTTGTCGATTACACTTGTTTGGTTTTGTCTGATTCCGCTTCCTCTGATGTCTGGGAATGGCTGCGGTTCGTGATTGTGTCACTCCCTGGACGTTTCTCTTACCGTTTTTTAGTATAATAAAATTGAAATCACCTGCTACTATTACATATTGGATACCTGTATCTATAGCGAGGTGGATTGAATCCTCGACAGAAGCATAATACACAGCGTCAGAGTTGGAGGCCGGTAGAAGAGTCCAAATAACAAAAAAAGGTAAAAGAAAAGTCCAGGGAGTGCCACAATCACAAACCGCAGCCCTTCAGGGAGTGCCACAATCACTACACATGTAGTGTATGTCGGTGTTCCCTTGGGTGTAAGCTGAGAGTCATTAGAGAGCCAAAACACGCTCACATACTAGCTTTATGTCGATACACGTCACTATTCAACACTACGTTGTCTCCATGCATAAATGAATTTCAGAGCACCGTTAGTCTCACTCATAGCATAAGAAGTTTGCACGTGAACAACAGGTCAAGTACACATAATGAACCTCAGAAATTTGGGAAGCTGTATGGAAAGAAATTTGACCCGGCCCGGCCAAGTATAACCACTGGTTCCCAACTACATTACCTCAAACAGATGCTTGCAGAAGGTCACCCAGAAGGCCATATTCACCCCTCTATGCCTTAAGCTTAAGCTTTGTAACATATGGACTAAAGGAAAGCGAAACTTGACATGACATGAAGGAGTACTTGTCGCACGCTCGGACAACAAGGGCCATAACCAGCCAGCGCACAAGCGCAGTCCAAACCGTGACCACGCCATTCATGTAGAGAGTAAATTGAGCTGTAGACAGATAGTAAGGACCGCGCAGCACACAGGCCAATCAGAGCCATCACCGTCCGTTTGAGACCCAGTAACCTCTTGTTCGTGATGTACAGAACCAAATAATATTTTGATAACTTTTACATGTATTCATATTCGTTACCTTGACGAATGACTTGGTGATTCCAAATGTGGTTTCAGATTGGTAGGTAGGTAAGCAGGTAGGTAGGTAGGTAGGCAGGTTGGTAGGTAGGTAGGCAGTAGATAGGTATTCAGGCAGGAACATAGGAACGCACGCACGCGCATACAAGCGCATGCACGTGCGCTCTCAAGCACATACCTTCCTAGGTATGCACGCACACACGTGCACACGCACGCAATCTCGCAGCCACGCACTTGCTTACGCGAGCCAGTAGGTGTCTATTTCATACAGCGTAGGGCGATTGACATTATATCTGTACAGCAGGATAATTCATAAGCAACGGAAAGCACAGAGATTATGCTTATTGATCCGCACATCGGTTAGTCGCATAAGGTATGACACTACCTTTCACATTTATGTGTTGTCAATTTATCTACATCAGACAAGGATAAAAAGGTGTTAAACTAGCTAAGGACTCTGATTTGATGACACTGACAGCTTTGAAACGAATGCCCATTTAATCACTAAGGGATTGATTAGTTATTTGAAACAAAAAGCGGTCAGAACTAATTTGAGAAATATCATAAAAAAAAACAAAAACATAGCTCCAGATAAGCCACACTCTTCAGCAAAAAAAAAATATTAACATTTATCCTAACCCCTTAAGAAAGTACATGCTATGGGCACCCACCAGAAGCGACTCATCGAGGCGCTTTCGATGAGTATCCACCACAGTGCATATTTCACAAGGGAAACGTTTGCTTTCCTTTTAGGGTAGATCCCTTTTGATGAAGGAAGGCAATTTTGAGTTGCCTTTCTGAAAGCGTACCTATACCCTTTAAGTCATTGTCAATGCGTTTTATGTTGTTAATTGAGTTTCAAGGTTATCTTTTCTTGAGAATACCCATAATGAATGAATGAGATATTACAACACTGTACAATTTTGACATAACACATATGTACAACATTTCTAAAATTCTACTGCGGTAAGAATCGGCTAATCAGTTTCAAGAATATCAATACTTCCGGTTTTATTTGTACGGCTCTCTGGCTGTGTGGTGGACACCACTTCAAACCTGACATTGTGCTCGTGAAATCTGTTTACTAGATTTGTGTTTGAGAATGCTGTAGCTACAGTATATACGCCTCCGCTGAAAGGTAAATGTAATGTTTTAGGATTAAACATTCTTTACTTCTAGTTCTCTTTTCTGCACACCAAGCCACGTCTACAAACGGGGATCTACTTCCCAGTAAGCATTCTTTATAAATCTACAGCGGGACGTTATCGGTCCGTCAGGGTAGCTGACGGGCCGATAACGGCCCGCTGTAGATTTATAAAGAATGCTAGCTGGGGTTGCTCTCCTAGGTAGCAAATTCTTTCCTTTAAGAGTAGACTCAATTTCAGAAGGGAGACTAGAAAGTTCTGGCAGTTGCGCCCCTCCCCTTAAATGTGTATTAAATATCATTAAGCTAAACAGAATTTGGTTTGAAATGTTTTAGAACACCTTTAAGCAATTTTTACTTGAATCGTGACATCAATCGTTCGCTACTCGAATCATGTGTTGTAAGTAAGCAAAGCAGACAAGCTATTTTACGGACGTGCCTAGACACAATGATTTTCATACATATCTCTCGTTATTGCCGTCGCCTGTAGCTTTTCAGACACACGCAAATGCAAAACGCAAGCTACAAAATGCCCCTGGGCCATCTGGAGAAAATGAGTCAAAGCAGGTTTGGTGGAGAAATACTGCTACAGTAGCCATACATATCCACAGAAAATGGCTTTCTAACTGTTTTCAAACCCACGCACACACACAAATAAATTAATCAGTGTTCTTTATCTGACATTATGGCTGCTTGCAGTGGGGCTTTTCCGTATATTGTCCTGGGCCCAGTTGTTCAAAACATCAATAGCTTAACGAGCGTGTAAGTGGTCAAAATGTTAACTATTCTGCTAACTACAAAGTCGAATTCATATGTATTTTGGCTGAAGAAAATGTGAGTAGCTTTTGCAAATGCAAAAGCTACTCACATTTTTTTCAGCAAAAATATTAGCGTATTTGCCATGTTTAATTATCAAAGTTTTAACGATACGTTAACTAACGACATCGTTAGTTTTGAACAACTGGGTCCTATTCGTTGTCTTGTTTGTGTGTTTACTGGATCTTGTCTAGCATTGTGATCACCTTGTTGAGCAAGAGGGAACTGGATGGATGTTTTGCTTTTCTTTGATGCTTGGCCTGTTCACCTGTCTGTTTTGCTTTTTTTGGTGTCATTGGTAGGCTGCGTTCTGCGAATCTGGCTCTTCCTGGATACCTTTAATACACATTTTTTATCTGCTTCCAGCTGACTATGCCGTAAACAATGTTGTCATTGTGTGCTGTTTTGCACTTTGTCTGCACTTAAAAAAACTTTCCTCAGAAGGATGTGTTTTGTGTTGCTAAGTACATTGTTACATGTAGATTAACGGCGTCATTTAATACTGTAATAGTTTTATTTAAAATGTGAGCAGCTTTAATGTGCACTGCCAAAATTACTCATTTTTTTTCATAAAAGATAGGGTATTTAGCATGTAAGGGGACAATACACATGGTAGATTTTCTGTCATTTTGTACAACGTTCGTGACTCCCTTGTTTTTAACACTGTAATAGTTTTATTCAAAATGTGAGCAGCTTTAATGTGCACTGCTAAAATTACTCACTTTTTTAATAAAAGATAGGGTAATTAGCATTTAAGCTGACAATACATATTTTAGATTTTCTGTCGTTTTGTACAACGTTTGTGACTCCCTGTGTGCTTTTCCGGAGACAAAGTCTCTTTTGTAAAGGAATCTCCTCTAACAGGAAAGAATTTGCTCCCATTGAGTACATTTCTTTTCTTTAGAGTGGACCTCTTTTCAGAAGGGAAGCAAACATCAATTTGACCAAGTTGCCACCCTTGAAAGTGTACCCAATCCTCTTAAAGCGACTGGATATGCTTGAACGATTCTGTTACATCATTACAAGGGAGACAATTTTGGGGCTTCCTGT
The DNA here is from genome assembly GCA_964016985.1 of Anodontia alba. Taxonomy (NCBI): domain Eukaryota; kingdom Metazoa; phylum Mollusca; class Bivalvia; order Lucinida; family Lucinidae; genus Anodontia; species Anodontia alba. The sequence goes on along the minus strand of OZ024828.1, from coordinate 1,131,495 downwards.
TCGCGTCTGCATATTAAGATTCTTCTTAACAGGGATCTACACTAAAAGGAAACAACTTGTTCCACGGGGAGCAAGACTGTTTTCTTTTTAGATTAATTCCTTTTTCAGAAAAAAAGGGGAAAACAGTTTTAACAGAGTTTCCTACAGTGTCAGTGTATCCAATCGACATTACCAGTTTGTACTATCTAGAATGTCTCACTAACTGAGAGTTAAACAGTGCCTTTTCGAGATTTTAGAGGAGTCAGAGCCTATATTGTAGTCTGAGTGGTGGACCTGTTCAAATTTTAGGACAAGGATGGTAGGAGTGGATACTCTTTCAGGAGAGTCAACTCTGAATTTTTTTCTTTCCCAAAAAGGATCTACTCTATAAGGAGTAGACCTTTATAAGGAGTAGACCTTTACAGAGTAGCTCTTTTAGGGGGTGAATTATTTTCTAATATAGTAAACCCTTGGGGTTGATGTGCAGAAAAGCAAATAGGAAGTCACAAAAGTTTCTCTTTTGGCGGAAATGGCGAATGATCTACCAAGTGTATCTATTCCCCCTCAAGATGTCCACATGAGCCGCATCAAGCGAAAATGTGCCTTCGAACATGTGCAAAATGCGCAGATTAAGATCATCCTAAGCATGTTCAATTTATAATCCGGGCGCTCCATTCATACATTCTGTGATTCAACCCAATGATTCTTTTCGCGGACAGTGAAGGCCCTGATCAGACTGCGCGAATGCGCAGTCTGATCAGGGCCTTCACTGGCCGGATATGCCCGAAGACACATTTCCCATGGTGCGGTCAAAATATTTGGGTAAATACGGAATGCTTACTCATTCGGTAGATTTTCTGTTTCCTTCAGCAGTGTTACACCACACTGTACCAGGCTGATTGCAGTTGACATATATGCTATATCTGGTCCAGAGATTCGAGTTATAATCGTTTGATCAGGAGGTGTTTTATGTGTAGTGTGGTCTTCTGGAGAGTTCTTCCAGCCTTTTCCGACAAATGTAATGGCAAAACTAGACGCAGCCAACTAATATAGAATAAAAAGACCAATGGTAAGTGTGTTACTTTTGCTACAAAAGAGCACGCATTTCACAATAAGGCCGTGAATTGTTAATTAGTTTTAAATATTTGACCTGTGCAATAGTGAGATCCTTTAGAATTAAAAACAAAAATCCAGAACATAGCACACCGATTTAGCAATACAAAAGAGCGTTGCTTATTGTCTGCCACTGGTACATTAGGCAGCCTTTGATGTCATTGACTGCATGGGCGGTCCATTGGTTAAACAAAATCCTTTCGACATCACCCGGAAAGACGTTTCTTGCTTGGCGTTTTATTTTAAATGAAAATATTTTGTTCTGACTGACCATATTTTATCAGAAACCATTTGTCTTTTCTGTTTCTGTGTTTTGTTCTCGAAAATTTACCCTATAATTAAATTTACGGCCAAAAATTGGTCTGACCTATGCAATGTCTATAGTAAAGTTATTTTTTTTAATTTTTGTGTATGAAACTATTTTTTACTTTTCTTTGCTGAATTTGAATTACTAATGATTTCAACAACATTATTGTGAAATTTTCAGAAAAATTGAACCAGCAGAACCTGTTGAAAAATTGCTTCCCAGTTACCTACCCTACAGATTTCTGCATAATTTGCATTAGTTTTTACTATGGGGAAAAGTAGAAATATTTGTTGTTTTAAAAACCAATGACTAGAATAAAACGATTTGTGCATAGGTATTTACGACAAAAGGATTTGCATTAAATTATGACAAAAGTTTGCAAATTTACTTCTTCTGTGTAAAACGCCAAAATTTGTGTGTTTCTGTATTAAGAGTAGCATCGGGACCCAGGGTGAGGTTGGCTGGCTGTAAAGGTGCTTTGAACTCCTCCGCCCCCACCCCCCACCCCCCACCCCCCACCCTTCCCACACACACACACACACACCCTGGGGGGCTGCGGTTTGTGGTTGTGGCACTCCCTGGGCTTTTCTCTTGCCTTTTTTTTAGTTAATTGGAGTTCAGTAGGTAATATACGGTCCACCATTTGGTCAAAGTAAATATTATCAATATTTAATAAATCATCAAGGTATCTTGAAGTGGCATTGAAAGCCTTAATAATGTAAGCTTGATTTTCCCGTGAGAGAGACTTCTGGGTGTCTGGGAAGGGCTGCGGTTTGTGATTTTGCACTCCCTAGAATTTTCTCTTACCCGTTTTATCATGAAATCTCTTTCATAACAAAAAAAAAAAAAGAAACAAATCTGCAACAAGAGGAGCACAATTAGTTCCCATCGTAATACCAATAGTTTGCCTATAAAAATGTTATCCAAAAGATAAACAAGAGCATCACAGACTACGGATTAGAAAATGGGAGTCTGTGTTTTATCGAGGCTCTTAATAAGCAGTAATGACGTTTGCAACACTGCTTATGCCCTCTAGCGTATACATGAGCAGAACTCCATTTTCAAATATACCTCAATGGGCAACTTTTTCCATATTTATCAGCAGCGAAAGATGCATGCTCAGCTATGCTTAGCAAAACAAATTGTAATTGTACGTAGTTTCAGATTTATTACAAATTGCACCACTCTCAGTACAATAAAGGCTCTGACTCCTCAAAAATCTCTGAAAGGCACTGTTTAACTCTCCGTTAGTGACAGACGCTGGTACGAACTTGAAAGGTAACTTCCTATATGTTATATATTTCAGAGTATCTTCTCACAGCTGTCTCCGAGGTTATACAACTGTTTTCGTGCTCACCTCAGCTGAGCATAAAAATTCGTCCTGCTAACAGATCTGAAATTAACAGATCTGAAATTACGTACAATTACAAATTCTTTTTTTTTTTTTTTTTTTTTGCTAAGCATAGCTCAGCATGCACATTTTGCTGATATTAAATATGGAAATGCCAATGCTCAGCTGTGTTAATAACTCGAAAAGGTGTCTCTAAGCAAGCTATTTATATATAATTGATAGCAAAACTTAACGGAATGAAAAACAAAACATCACCTGCATATAAATCAGTTATTGTATATTTTTCTCATTTGCTGTAATCTTGGTTTTCTTATTTAATGTTCAAAGAACGCTATGTTATCAGTTTTGATTTTTTAGAAATTTTGTAAAAATAATTCAGATAAGTATGGCCTATTTTCGTTTAATAACATTAAATTCGTTAGAAAATAATTACGCAGTAGAAATATGGGGGCAGCTTGAATCTAACTGAAACATAAAAGCTCCAATGCCATACAAATAAGTAAATTTGTGCCATACGCAGTTTTAGCAATACTCTTTTATTCAACAAATCTCTGATAGCTGTGGAGTGTGTTTTCCAATGTGTTCAGATGTGATTTTATATAAAACCATCTATCTAACTAAGGGGAACAGATAAATGGGGATGTATACCTTATGTACAACAGTCGTGTCCTAGGTAATAATTGTACATAATATTATGAGATTCCAGCGTGGACAAAATCCTTTGTAAATTCTCTACAGGCTGGAATTCCCCCTTTCGTGTGCGGTAGTTTACCTAAGCTCTTAAGTTGTCTACAGAATATGACAACGACAGATACGTACCACTTGCAGCCAAATTAAAATTCAATCATCGAAAATACCTGTTCTCTGGAAGAGCCACCTCGCCTGAACAATCCGTATGTAAACATTTGTGGATACTGAAAGTAATGGCAGAAACAGACCGTTAGTCAGTCCGACTATTCAACAAGATAAAGTACAATATTGGTCATGCACATATACGACATTCTTCTTTCAGGATATCAATGTTGATACCATTATCTTTGACATAAGAATAATAACGTTGAGCGCTTCAAGCGAAAACGACGTGACATGCTTTGAATATTAAGTGACGCGACACACCACAGTCCGCATTACACGTTTAAACATCACGAAAACACGCCTATATAATTTTGACCCCCTTAAACCCCACTTTTATATAGTAAAACTGGGGTTTGCAGGGATATGTTAGTTTTCTTATTTCTGCTCAAAACATAGATTGTGGGTACTCGTTAGAACCGCCTCGGCGAGGCGGTTCTAACGAGTACCCAAAATCTATGTTTTGAGCAGAAATAAGAAAAATATCACAGTTTTTTATCTGAAAATTTTAAATGTTTTGTATATATTTGAATAGGTGTGTTTTCGTAATGTGCTGAATCACGTGAGATTCGTTATTAACATATTGAATGTTGACCTATTCGCCACCACCACATTTGACATTCATAATAACAGCATTGATACCATGTTATGAACAGAGAACCTAGTGACTTACAGTGAGATACTAAATGTTGAGCGATGCGACTTCGACACTCATATTTGAACATTAATGCATGTACATACCACAATGTGTGACTTTTGACAGTTTTTGGAAGTTTTTCATTGCATTGAAGATACGTATGGCATACAACATTCAACAGCCAAGCGTTGAACCTTTAATTACAAATATGAAACAAATAACACGTAGCATTTAATAGTGGACGCAGAAATACGCGGCATATGACAGTCCAGTTCTGAAAATCGAACCATGCTAATAATAGTTATAAAACTTCGAACGTTGAATCACGGAATATCAATGTTGAGACAAGCTACAACCAGGAATTTGAATGTTGAGCAGCGCGACATACGAGGGTCCTGCAAAAAATTTTGTCACTGGGTTCAGATTACTTCAGTACTTCGTTTTATGAAACATGTTTTCATTACAAACCTTCAAAGTATTCCCCCTTTACTGAAACACATTTTTGTAACCTTTTTACCCAGTCGCGAAAAGCAGATAAATAGTCTTCCTCTGGGTATCTGTTGGAGACACTGATAAATAGCGCTGCCAAGAGAACATCTAGACGTATACTTATTTCCAGAAAGCATTTTCTTAAGCCTTGGAAATAAAAAGAAGTCACAGGGACTCAGGTCAGGTTTATAATGTGGATGGTTTAAAACTTTCACCTTTTCAGAAGCCAAGAAAGACTTAACAACCTCACACTTATGAGAGGAGGCGTTGTCATGTAAAAGGTGGACTCCTGACCATTTTTTGCTTGGTCGTTACTTATTGTAAAACTCTTTTACTTTCTTCAGTACAGAATTCTTGTAGAATCGGCCAGCGACTGTATGACCAGATGGACAAGGCACTTGAATGACTGGCCCACTTGAATTAAAGATTCGAACTTATGTTCTCTTGGCAATACATGGGCGTTTTTTATCTTTTCGCTTCCATTGCTTATTATCAGCCCTTCTTTGTGGCTCAAACATGTGCACACAGGTTTCATCACCTGTTAGCAAGTTAGAAATTACCCGACTATTACAGCCTTTGTATGTTTTCAAAAGGACCCGGGCACATTTAAGGCGTTGTGTCTTTTGCTCCTCAGTGAGCAAATGGGGTACCCACCTAGCGCAAACCTTTCTCAGGTCCAAACGCTTTTTCAGAATTGTTTTCACACTGCCTTCTGATATGCCAGTATAACTAGCTATATCTTGACAGATAATCGCGCATCCTGTTCGACCACTATCTTTACAGCAGCGACGTTAGCCTTGGTAACAGAGATTTTAGGTCTTCTAGGACGAATATCATCTTCAACAGAAAATTTCCTAGCTTTAAAAGCTTTAACCCATCTAAACACTGTGCGCGTTGAAATGGTCTGAGGTCCATATATACCACACAATTCATTAAATATCTGCTTTGACTCTATATTAAGCCTAATGCGGCATTTAATATAGCTACGATTTCAGTCTTCTGGTCCATGTTCCAGTGTAACAAGTAAATTGGTCAGTGTATATGACTGCATCTATTTCAATTTGAAATAACTCGGTCAGTTGGAAAGCAATTTGCACGAAATGAACGGGTATCGTTCGCTATTCAACACACCATTCAAGAGCAGTGGAGCATTTTAAAATATACGTGGGATAAAACAAAGGAAGCCTATTAGTGATAGATATACAATAATCTTTAGTATGGATTTTCTAAAGATGTATAATTACCTTTAGTATAAATTTTCCAATTATGTAGATTAACCTTAGGTATTAAGTATTAATTTTCTAAAGATGTACAATTACCTATAGTATAAAATTTCTAAAGATGTACAATTACCTTTGGTGTGAATTTTCTAAAGATCTACAATTACTTTTAGTATGAATATTCTAAAGATCTACAACTGACCTTGAGTATGAATTTACTTGCGCTTCTGAACCTTCCAAATATCAACAAGAAATATCCATGTAGATATGTTAATAACATGTTGAAGAAAGTACTTGTACATATATACACGGAGACCTGAAACTGGTAATACAAACAGTTTACCGTACATACTCTAAACATTTGGACACCTTAACGCTTAGCACTCTGGGTAAAATGGTCAGCAGACGACATAATGAAATAATTTTCTTATTTCTCCAAGAAAGCAGAATTTGACATTTTATGCAAATTGTGTTTTCCGGGAAGAATAAGAAAAATATCACCAATATGTTTTCTGCTAAATTAACCAAGAGAGTGGTCAATGTTAACTCTTTACTATACGTGTTCTAACCTTTCAACAAGTCCATTTTACTACCTGTTGATATTTCTAAAACTAACGGATGTTAGGCAAAACGTGTAGACCCTGATCAGATGCCACGTTTGGGGCTTCTGCTCTAAATCTACAATGTTCGTTAGGCCTGTCTGTCTGAATATGTAGAGTAAACAGGGTACAACTCCTTTTTACATAGTGAATACACTTGAAAGATGTTTGTCGCCATATTTAAAAGGGAGACAGCTTTTGCAGTCATAACGTTGTTACCCTAGTATGTAATTCTTTTTCTTAGTTTTCAAGTCAACCAAGGGGAATATTTGCACGCATTTAAATGTTTTAGATATTGTTTTCATGAATAAGTTACGAGAAAACAAAAACGTCAGCTGTCAGTCTTACAAACTTACAAGTTTTTCACGGTTGATCTTGTAATCATAACTTAGGCTTCTGTTAACTATAGACTTTTCACTAGTTGGGGAATGAACATACCACATGTCAACATCAGAACTGAAGCCGACTTTCCTGTTGAATAAAGCAAAACATGAATAGGCTGATTGTTAAATGTATTCGTTTTGTTTTTCCCAATTAAAACAAGAAACCTTGATCATTCAGTTGTTGTCCGTTTTGTGAGTGTATCCATTGCTTTCAATAGTCATTCCTTTTAGGAACCATTTATCTTCATAACAGCTGGTGTTAGTGCGTGTGGCGGCCGTAAAACGTCTCCTCGTGCTTCACAATAGTGTAGTTTATATTTCCTTTGTTGCTATTGAGCCTACCGGCATTTTTAAAACAAAATATATGAGAGTCACTGATGATGCCTAATTGGCCAAATCCAGCTAGTCTAGGAACCTTTATACTTCAGCTGTTTTCAGTTTTGTGAGAGTACTCATTGCTCATGTACATGATTCTACAATTATGCTATCCATTACGAAAACATACCTACTTAAATATACTATAAATTTTACCACAAAATAAAAATGAAAATTTTCAGATAAGAAAATCTGATATTTTCATATTTCTGCTCAAAGCATAGATTATGGGTACTCGTTAGAACCGCCTAGACGAAGCGGTTCTAACTAGTACCCAAAATCTATTTTAGCAGAACTACGGAAAGAAATATATACCCCTGTAAACCTCAGTTTTACTATATAAAATTGGGGTTTAAGGGGGTCAAAATTATATAGGCATGTTTTTGCGATGTATATTTGTTGCACTGTCCCACTGGTGGGTTAAGATAAATGGTTAAAGACACAATTTTGATTGCATAACACCCTAATGGCTCTTAGCATATTAAGATAAGAAATTCTTGGTGACTTAGGCCACCCTTACAGGTAGGGGCCTGATAAGATGTAATTAGATTAGGTATCAGTAAAATTTATGATGAACACAGGGAAACAGATAAGGTGGGTAATTTGGTGATAATTTGATGTTTTCTCTTTATTCAATAAAATATATCTGGTTGTTATTCATTAGAATTGCCACTCCACTAACATGTTTTAAAGAGAAATGCAGATACTTATGCGTTTATGCTAATTTATCATCAAATGCCCTCGTTACCTGCTTCTTTGGATCAAATACATAAAATCGGTAAGATAGATAGTATTTTGTTTACTTATTTATTCATTTATTTATTTATTAGTGAAAAAGAAAAGCTTTTTGGCATAAAGTGCACATTCTAGATTGTCTTAGAACTTTCTGACATATTCCATTTATAATGTTGTTTTACTGAAGTTAAAATATTTAGTTTTGAGGCAACTATGGAATAATTGTGAAGCGTGCTTATTTACTTTGGTAAGTAAATAAATAAAAAAAAATAAAAACTTTCAATTTTATATTTCTATTTCAGTTGTGTTTTTTTCTTCTTCACAGTGCAAGAAATAACAACAATTTTGTATTTCGGAAAACTGTCAAAAATAAATCAATAAGTACATGTAAATAAATAAATAAAGTGATACAAATCAACAAATTAAATACACAATTTTCAAAAGAATATATTTGGTTCTAAAGCAGCAAATTGAATACTTCTCAATTACATGAATTATCCCTTATAGGGCTCCACCTGAGGAGACATCACGAAAACATACCTATATTATTTTGACCCCCATTAAACCCCACTTTTATACAGTAAAACTTGGGTTTACAGGGGTATATATTATAATTCACAATCTATGTTTTCAGCAGAAATATGAAAAAAATCAGCATTTTTCTCTGAAAATTTTCTTTTTTTTTTTTTTTTTTTTTTTTTGGTAAAATTTTCACGATATTTGAATAGGCGTGTTTTCGTAATGATTAACAACCTTCTAATCACCTCATAATCACTTAGATAAGATAAGCCTTTGATGTGCGATCTGTTATCAAGACTGTATACAAGGGCCGATCATGATTGGGGGGTCTAGCCAAAGAAGAAAAAAATGTGTCTTTAAGTCATGTAGCTGTAAAAAGGAGATTTCATTTGAGCCAGCGCACGACAAAACCTACAATAAAACTTGTGTGACCAGCAACAACTTAGATAAAATAGAATGGAAGGCAATGATCAGGAATCGATACAATTATCAGAAATCCAAACGGACAGTTACTTTCCCACAAAGTGGCCAAATGGTTATCCAAAACAAAAAGATGAAAGCGACACACACATTCAAAGACGAGCTATAACAAAAATAAACCATGACAATAGAACCGTCTTGGAACGGTCAGTGAAATGTATTTTTATAAACCTGTACATCCACCTAGTTTGGCAAGGGTTCTCGTTCATCCCTCTTTGGAGGGCCTGGAGGCTGCAGAAGGCAAATACTATCAGCGAAGACTGACCAGACTATGCGGATGCACAGGCTAATATGAGTCTTCGCTGGTCGCACAAGTCTTATTGTTGGTTTTGTCGTGCGCTGACTCGTTTGTTTTCCTGTATCTGTTTAAAATCGCTTGAATACAGTCACTGTACATTCTGTAAACACTGGGACAAGCAATACAGTCAATCCTCTTTATACGGACAACCGATACAATGACGAAAATCGTTGTAACTACATTTTGACGAAGCCGTTGCTCAAGAAGTGAAATAACGCAAAACCATTGTATCTAATACTTCAAGAAGCATTGTTTTGGATATTTGTTATACTCGACAGGCGATTCTAACAAATATCCAAAACATGCGCTCTGTGAGAAATTAATAAAACATACCATTTTGCCCATTAAGGGGCTCATTATAACATCAAATTCATTTTAATGGCAAAATCTTTGGGAACAAATGCTGCCGTTGTAATGAGGGTTAACTTAACTTACTTTGATGGATTTTTGTATGGTCCCACGGGAAGTGGATCAATGTTAAGAATTTGCCGGTGGTGCTTCAGCTCTTCTAATCTTGACAATCCACAAAAGGCGCTATCTAACGTTGTAACATTTATACAAAAACCCTGTAATAATAAGGTTAAGGTTAAGGAATCTATATTTAGGTACTTTAGAGATTACAGATGGTTCCTGATCATATTCTTCCTTTCTATTTAGAGATTACAGATGGTTCCTGATCATATTCTTCCTTTCTATTTCTTTTCTGTTTTTTTTTTTCAAAATGTTTGGTTTATTCTATTTCAATGATTTTTACAGAAATAACATAAGTGAAGTTACCAAGGAAACGCCACAATCACAATCATTACGAAAACACGCCTGTTCATATAAGTATATAAAAATCCACCTCCAAACACTGAAAATTTTCAGATATAAAAAATTTGATATTTTTCATATTTCTGCTCAAAACATACATTGTGGGTACTTGTTAGAACCGCCTTGGCAATCTACGTTTTTCGCAATCTACGTTTTTCAGCAAAATGAGAAAAATAATGTATACCCCAGTAAACCACAGTTTTACTATATAAAGTGGATGAAATAATACAGGCATGTTTTCGTGATGGCACAGCATTCCCAAGGCACGGAAAGCGGGAGAGATGAAGAACAAATAACGATAACACAAACGCCACATATGAAACCACAGTCGCCTAAACAGAGAACTACAAAATATTTTTATTGCAAACAGTGTGCATGTTGCTGAGATACCACAGAATGCGGCGACGTTTGATCCTGGGTCTGTAGTGTTGGCCTAGGATCTTGTTTCGGAATGCTTAACAAAAATTTGTTAAAATCATTCAATCTGAATTTTCAGTGTTTGCTACGTCTTTTGTTTGGAATGTTAGGCATAATTTGATTTAAATCATATCACTAAATTTGTAAACGGAGTTTTATAATAATCAATGTGCATGACCAGGTTGAGAACATGGGCTATCCTGCCGTATAGAGAGTCCAAATTACCTGATTTGCCCACTTTTTTACTATTTTTAATATGTATAGTAAAAAAAGCGAACTCAGGATTTGATACAATAAAATCCACATTAAGCCCCAAACACCAAAGGGAAAGATAGACAAATACAATTAAGTAGCCACAAAATAAACATATGGCAGAAAGAGATGACATTTCTTTACCAAAAAGGTGGCAAATCTGTTACCTAAACTTAACTGAATATATCTTAAATTTACATAATTGTTAAAAAACAGTAGAGAGTGAAACAGTTAACTACAGAACAGTTAAAAAAACGTACCACAATGAAAGTACCGTCTTGGAACCGGTCAGAAATGAGTTCCAGAGGGCGGAGGCTTAAGCTAGCTTTACCGGATCCAAACACTCGTCCTCAGCCTCCATAGTGGTAAAAACATATATTTGTTTGGTCATTGTGGAGGTCTTCTGTGTTCAATATGTTACATGTAGTTACATGTATCGTATTTAAAATGTAGAGACTAGCACATTAGTATAAGACTTTTATGAATTCGTGCCTAATTACTTGGTGCATTTTTACTAATAACATAATCTGAAGCTCACAACGACAATTCAAATCACTATTAAATATAATCCTTAAGCAACAATTCAATTTGTTTTCAATTCTACGAGCAACAGTTCTGTTGGAAAGTGCAGTTGTTTAATGCAACATTACCTTAGGTCCTGAGAAAAACTGCTTGTAACAGTCAATGGAATTAAGGTCGCCTGCAACGGAACAAAATAATGATTTTGCTACAAATCGAACATCTGCAGAGAAACTCACAGTACATACTTTACTAAAGAATGGTTAATACTTATCAGAACGATAATTCAAAGTATTTAAAACAAACGGAAGCACGGACAAGCAATCTAGTCTTCTGGAGCATAGAGTACGGGGACGGGCTGGCGAATGGGGCCGTGGTTGACTAAGAGTAAAGCAGGTATTAAAATAAAACAACAAGCCTAGGAAATGCCACAAGCATGAAGTACAGCCTTCCCGAGACACCAAAAACAGGATAGACAAAAAAGCCACATATGAAACCATAGACACACTAACAAAGGAACTGCTATAGAGGAACCGCCTTGAAACTGTTATTTTGAAAACTAGGCGGACTTGAAGCAGTTTTACTCGTGCGAAAAGGTAAGAGAAATGTCCAGGAAGTGCCACAATCACAAACCGCAGCCCTTCCCAGACCCAAAGAGGAAGAGGAAACCGACAAATCTAAACAAGCACAAACTGAACAAACGTACGAAAAGCACTAAGATTCGCTCTCTCTTCCCCAAGCGAGGTAATCGCAATACTAAAAGGACTGAAAAACACAAGAACAAAATGACAAACGGAAAGACATACAACAAATCGCCTCGTAGAATAAACCACAAAGCAACAAAGAGTAAGACTAACACCGGGACCACCGCCTTAGAACGGTCGGTAGAGCAAACCACCGGATGGTTTAAAGCACTTTTACAGTTAGCTAACTTCACCCTGGGTCCCGATGCTACTCTTCATACAGAAATACATAAAACTTCGGTTCGCATAAAGGCTCCCAACTCAGTCAATGTATCAAAGCGAAAACATAAAAATCAAATTAATCACTATAATAAACAAAGACGAGTAATCATGGCTAATTCTACTGTATGCCAGAGTAAATGAAAAATACCTGACCATAACCTCACCCTGAATTTTGATGCAGCTCCAATTACAAATATATATTCAGACGGGCCTTAGAGTGAATCATATATTATCAAAACCATTGTAATGAAACAAAGCAAATGGCTTAATGGCGGATATGAAGTCAGAACACAAAAATCCACAAACAGGACCACTATGAGCCAGACCACAGACATTGTAAAAAAAAAAAAGGTAAGAGAAAAGTCCAGGGAGTGTCACAATCACAAACCGCAGCCCTTCCCACACCCCAAGAGGAAGAGGAAACCGACAAATCTAAACAAGCACAAACTGAACAAACGTACGAAAAGCACTAAGATTAGCTCTCTCTTCCCCAAGCGAGGTAATCGCAATACTAAAAGGACTGAAAAACACAAGAACAAAATGACACACGGAAAGACATACAACAAATCGCCTCGTAGAATAAACCACAAAGCAATAAGGAGTAAGACTTACACCGGGAGCACCGCCTTAGAACGGTCGGTAGAGCAAACCACCGCGGGGTTTAAAGCACTTTTACAGCTAGCTAACTTCACCCTGGGTCCCGATGCTACTCTTAATACATAAATACATAAAACTTCGGTTCGCATAAAGGCTCCAAACACAGTCAATGCGCCAAAGCGAAAACATAAAAATCAAATTAATCACTATAATAAACAAAGACGAGTACTCATGGCTAATTCTACTGTATGCCAGAGTAAATAAAAACCAATAGTTGAACCACGGCGGGCCAAGCCAAAGACATATCGTAAGTCACGCATTAGCATAATGCTAAATGTGTTTGAAATTTGCTGCGAGACTGTGAATTCAGAGACCAGATCATGTTCATGATATTACACACATGTCTTTCAATGCCAATAATCTGGGAATTTCAGTTACACTGTGGTAACAGATGGACAATGTAAATATACCTGACTATAACTTATCGAGCCTATGGTGTTATAAAGTTGTTAGTGTTCCGAATGAGTTACGAACTATGTACAGATTTCGTACGTGTGTTTATGATTCGAAAAGAAAACAAAAGAATGTGTATCATGTTGAAATGGAGCAGATTTCTCAATCATGGCTTCGCTTGAACCACTGAGTATTCGCATTAGTACTAAGATGTTAATTTGTGAAGTACATACCATCGGCACCGTACATTATAGGAATGAAGCAATATTTTGCTTGTTTAAATTCTGTCTGAGTAACCAGATTGACCCATTTATGTCAAGTAACAACTTTCGTCTCTGTCTTTGGACAGGATCATTTCCAAACTGAGGGAAGTCTTTGTTTTTCTGTTTGTGTTTTTTTTTGTGTTTTTTTTTTTTTTTTTTTTTTTTGTAATATTAATTATTATACAAATTCTTGAACTTAATACAAACAGCGTAGACCCTGATGCATCTGATCTGTTTGCTAATGTCATTTTTATGGGACGCTAGGCATAAATGTGTTAAGGGCAAGCAAAGCCTGGAGCAATAGGACATTCGAAACTTACACTTATTATATCAATAGGTATTACAAACACCTACATCAATAGAGCATGTGTCAGACATAATGAACTATTACCCTGAAAATGATGTTTAGTTAAATGAACACCCAAGTCACACGGAGCATTCAAAACTCCACATCCTCCAATCACATATACTCCAGATCTTCTGGCCCTCTTATGATACAGTAACTGCATTCTTTCCAAATACTGAAACAGTTCGAGAGGTTTATGTAAAAATATTTCACAATAAAATGAAATTTGTCTAGTACAGTTAATCTATCTATCTATCTATCTATCTTCATAAACTGCCTGAAGCCCTCGCGGACATGCGATGTGGAGCGAGACAAGGTAGAAACTTATTTGAAAAGAAATGATAAAAACAAGATAGTGCAGTGGATAAAAGATGATAGGTTATAATAGTGAAGTGGAGTTCAAAATCAGGTTAAAAACATCAATGTCTGGATCGAGGGTCTAGATTGTTTCAGATTGCTAACCGCGACCTTAAATAATTCAGGGTCTTCCGAGCTGACAACAGACTGGTAAATCATTCCACTGTACTATAGCCAATGGAAAAAAGGTGTACTTGTACTAATTCCAAAAATAATTATACTTTGAAAGCACATATTTAATTGCATAGAACCCTATTTAAGCCAGTCTTTCAGAACTGGACTGGACTGCCTTTGCACAGCTTTGTATTTCTAACATAACGGAATGTTTACAAGAGGAGAAAATAAAGATAACTGTTAATGATGCAAATAAAAACATCTTTTAATACTGTCTTGCATTTTCCTCTTCACTACGTTCGTTTCTTTTAATTACAGAAGACGGAACAATATAACATACCAGTGGTTCTCCAGAAATATCTAAATGGTGCGTACCATTTTCAACACAAGCTTTCACCACTTGCTCTCCATGAAGTAGATACTGAAACAATGTGAAATAATTATATCTGACACTACCATATGTGAAAATTAACGATAAATAGAAAAAGTATATTATCCAAACTGAGAACACGAATCATCTTGAGCATCTGATCAGATCAGGATCTGTTCCGTTCGCAACAGCGAATTCGGCTGGGGTAGATTCAGTGAATGGGACATGTCCCGGATCCACGGCTACGTGGCTGATTGGGCTAATTTGCTTCTGTGACTATCATACGTGTGATTAAGTACTTGTTTGTTGTTACTTAAAGCAAATTTGAAATTACAGTACATGGGCCGCGCCATGTAAAAACGTTTCTTCGGGCCTTTGCGGACAGTAAAGGCCCTGATCAGACTGCGTGTATGCGCAGTCTGATCAGGGCCTTTACTGTCCGCTAACAGAATCATTGGATATTACAGAATGTACGAATTGAGAGCGAATGCCCAGATCATATTTTGCGCATGCGCAGGATAATTTGAATCTGCATTTTGAAATGTTTTGGCTGGACGCGATCGATATGATGCTGATCATAAAGCTCATGGACACATTGCATGAACAACAAACTAAAGCGTGAATATACCTACAAAGCATTCTATTCGTACTGATTACCGTATCAATCTTCAATAAATTTTGAACAAGTATGTTTGACTTCCCGCTGATATATCTAAAAACTGCTGGGCCGTGCTCCAAAGAGCAGTCGGTATCGATTCTGACTTCAGATCCTAGCTCGGCAACATAACTTTCTTGGAGACTGATCATGGAATGATTTTGAAGGTCATTCTTCCCCTTTCGATGATTCACGGAGACTGGCGAAAGAAAGTTCACAAAGTACTGATTAACCACTTACAGGATTAATCCAGCTCAGGAAAAATGTAAATAGGTTATCTGACCGACAGGACAGAACTCAAATACAATGGCAATCAGTGTATATCCTGGTTACACTGTTCATTATGAGTGGTTGCCTTCTGTTTTGGTCTGCAGGGCTGGAAGGGTTAATCACGCACGTAATATTAAACATTCAAAATAAACGACTGACCTACTCAACTGTCAACATACAGGGTATGCATTTACAATATAGGATCGTATTGGTGCATGATATATTGTAAAAACAACACACAAATGACCGATCCACATCTTAGATATATACTTATGTTTTACAGGCTCTAAGCAATGGATATTTTAAAATGCAATTTAAGTAATACTATATGAGAGACCTATACTAACCGGCTTATGACTGAAATTTCTATTCAAAACGTGACAAGAAAACAAGAACACTGAACATACGTTTACATAAAACGATTTACACGATTAACTGAAAAGAGTTTTGTAGGGCATCCTGTGAAGTTAATTTACCTGAAAAGCTGATATTTTTAAAGATACTGAACAAACCAAAACTTAGAAAATAGTAAACGCGATATGGCTGTCTGTTCATAACGGATGAAAACTGCAACATCTGTGTTACCCAGTACTCTGTTTTCACATGTAATAGTCCCAAAAAAGCCAGAAAATATTGATATAAAGTAAAACCTGTGTAAAACAGTCACCTTTGAAATTGGCCTTAGTGGTTGATGGGGAAAAGTGGTTGTCTTATAAAGGCACATGTCATGTAATTTTGCTAGCAAAATTACATGACATGTACCTTTATAAGACAGACAACTTTTTACACACCAATCATTATTTAAAGTCAGTCTCAAAGGTGGCTCTCTTATACAGGTTTTACTGTAAACAGTTTATCGTAATACCTAAGAAAGGTATGATGTATTACTGTCGCCATAGAGACACTTAACAACAACTGTACAGACGTTTTACACAGTCCTGAAGTTTTTCTGATTGAAAAATTTTATGAACTAAAAGACAGTACTCATTCAGTACCGGAATAGTAGAATGACGGAGCTGTGGGATACGGCATCCCAATATTCATTTTGTTTGCTCTAAAGCACATGGACTGGCCTTCCAACTCTCTCTCTCTCTCTCTCTCTCTCTCTCTCTCTCTCTCTCTCTCTCTCTATCTGCTTCTCATTCAAAATGGCTGCAATGACTGCCTGTTGGACATTTCAATCTGTAGTTTAAGACAAGACCAAGAAAAGTTGAGAGCATAAAGTATTCTGATGTGAGTGCAGAAGGGGTCGACAAGTTTGCAGCAGCAGTACTTTTGACCAAAGAGGTTTTAATACACCAAATCTTAATGTTAGCAACATAACATATGAATTATGAAAGTTGAACAGGGCTGCAAGAGATACATGTATGTTTTATGTGGAATCGACATGGTAAAATGGTCAAAAAGAATGAATATGATATGATAGACTGGCAGACGGAATGAACGGATGTATGGACAGTGGTTTTGGGTAAACGTTTCACTGTGGTTTTAACTGATAAGGTAGAGAACTCCTGTATGAACAAACATTTGTAACTAATGCTGTATCAGAAATGAGGGTGAGTTATAACGTAAGTAAAACTGATAATAGTTCCACCACCAGCTTCCCCTCACCCTCCCCCCACCCCCACCACATAGACACCCCTCTCCACCCAAGTAGTTTTCCTTTTGACCGTTTCAAGGTGGTTCCTCTGTTCCAGTTTTCCAGTTCTTTGTCTGTGCATCTGTGGTTTGATATGTGGCGTTTTTGTTGTTGTTTTTTTGTTTGTTTGTTTGTTTGCTTTTTTTTTGTCTTTATTTGTTCTTTATCTCTCCTTCTTTTTGGTACGTTGGGAGGGTTGTGCTTCGTGATTGTGTTATTTCTGAATATCCTTACTTATTTTTTTCTATTTTCTCAATATCTCGAGCAATATATCCGAATATAAACCTTATCAAACTCAGTATCTCACCCTTTTGTTTTTCTGTACATACATTACGGACACAATCACGAAGCACAACCTATCGAGACACCAAAGGAAGGAGAGATGAAGAACAAATAAGTAAAGAACAAATGCCACATGTGAAACCACTGACTCACAAAGAAATACTGCAACAGAGAAACCGCCTTGGTCAATAGGAACACTACTCGGGTATTAAATCAGTTTTGCTAGCGTGAAACCTCACTCTTAATTCTGATAAAGCTCCAAATTACAAACATAGTCGACTCTCGTTATCTCGAATTCCAAGGGACTCTGAAACACTTCGAGATATCCGTACCTCGACATATTAGATTTTCAGAATTGAGGAAAAAATAATTCGAACAACCACATTTAACAAATATATACGTAATTTGACTCCTAAAGCTAGAGATATATCAGAAATATTATGGAAAAGAGGAGAAATGAGCAATTTATCCTCTTTTCCACAATATTTTTTACTTGTTGTTAGATTTTCGTGTTTAGGTAGGGACAAGATTTTCACTTCGAGATAAGCGGTTATTCGAGATAAGCGAGTTCGAGATAACGAGAGTCAACTGTATTCGGTTCGCTTAGGGTTTTCTACATCATCTGCGAAACATAGCGCTTTTGAGTTATGCTCCGGAAATGGATCATGATGGAATAGAAATAGATAGACAAAGACGGAAGTATGTCTAGAAAGACAGACAAACTCACAGGCAGCAATTGTATCACCATGTCTCTTGCAGTGCCTAAAACATTTCATCAGCATCCGTCTTTCCTTTTCTGAGATACAGAAACAAAAGCGCGGAGGTAACTTTACTGAGGTCAAAGTTTTCCACTAGCCTTGTGCCCGAAAGTACGGTGACAGCTGGACCCAACCATGACTTGGCCAAAGTACATCGAAGGCGGACCCAGTCCTCTCCTTTTCCATTATGAAAAACGCCGGTTCTAACGTGTACCCACCATGTACTTTTAGCAAAATAAGAAAAATAATGTATACCCCTGTAAACCCCAGTTTTACTATACAAAAGTGGGATTTAAGGGGGTCAAAATTATATAGGCATGTTTTCGTGATGGATGCCTTTAAAATTTCCTCTAAGGGTACCCATTTATGCTGGGTAAACAGAGAGGTTTTTAGTGGATTGTCTCATCTGGTTTGAATCTGCAATTTTCAGAAGTTTTAGCTATGACCCAGCAACGAATAGACAATGTAATGACAGACGGACGGGCAGACAGACAGGCGAAAACAGTACCTACCTACACACACACAAACACACATACACAAACACACACACACACACACACATATATATATATATATATATATATATATATATATATATATATATATATATATATATATATATATATATATATATATATATATATCCCACTGATTTTTCATCCGGGTGCACAATATTTTAAATATCATCTGCACCAATATTGACTATAGTAACATACTTGTACTGGATCCGATCTCCGCATAACTGAGTGTATTCTTACCGGTCCGACACAATTTAGTATGACCTTTGCCCTTTTGCACATTTCGATAATTGAGTCTTCATTAGCAGTATCTGCAATAATTCTAGGAATCTTTTGAAGGTTTCTACCTGCAAGAAGAAAATATAGATAATAAGTAATACTTTCAAATGGGTATGGTTGGTTTGGAATTTTGCGACCCAGACAAAACTGTTAAGGATATGTCGAGCCGGACAGTTTACCAAACTACACTGTTCCTGGACACGCTTAGTTTTCTAAGCGATTAACCAGTTCTTGTTCACATTCTTTCGTCAGAAACTGTCAACTGCCCTTCTTAAATCACAATTCCCTGTTTGTGGATTTTCGGAAAGCCTTTGATGTGGTAGACCATTCTATTCTCATTAAAAAACTTCACTTATATAAATTCAGCCCAAACGCTGTACGATGGTTTCAGTCATATCTCAGTTGTCGACAGCAAGCTATAGTGTGCGATATTGGTCTCACCGACTTTGTCAAGATCCGCTCCGGAGCTCCTCAAGGGTCTATTCTCGGCCCAATCCTTTTTTCTCTTGTTCATTAATGACCTACCACTGTTTCCTAGATACTGTAACTCAGACTTCTATGCTGATGATGCAACTTTTCATACTAACGGCAAAGACGAACTTTCATGCCTTTTCTGATTACCAGCAATTTTGATAATGATTTGACCAAACATGAACGCGCTAGCAAAGACACCAGTTTCCCATTATAAGTCTATGGGATTTTTATATGCTCAAGGGCAGCTAACTCCGTAGTCAGTGGTCTGATCTGGCCGAAATTCAAACTCATCCTGGATTTTATGCATGTTCTTGTTACCTGCAAATGTAAAAAGGATCGGATCAAAAGCAACCGAGAAAACGTGGAGGCATAATTTTCCCAATTATAAGTCAATAGGGGCTTTCTGTTACCATGGAAACCAGCGTCTTGATTCAATCTGTCCTAAAAAAGTATACAGTCTTTCCTTCTTGCCATTGATGATGCTACACATCAAATTTGATCAAGATCTGCCAACTGACTTTAGAGATACTCAAATTCAAAAGCCTGATGTTTTCGTCACTCAAGGGCAAATAACTCCAAAATGAGTGATCTTATTTGGCCCAAAAACCGAACTCGGCTGAGCTTTTATTCCTGTCCTGGTTACCAGAAATTTTGATGACGATCCAATCAAAACCTAAACGAGCTAGTATGGAGACACCATTATCCCATTATAAGTCTATGGGGAAAATTTTAGACGCTCAATAGTAGCTAACTCCGTAGTCAGTGTTCCGATTTGGCCGAAATTCGAACTCGTCCGAGATCCTATGCATGCCTTTGTTACCTGCAAGTATGAAAAGGATCAGCTTAAAAGCTTTCTGTTGCCATGGACACTAAAATTTTGATTCAATCTGCTTCAAAACATTCTGCAGCCTTTCCCCGCACTCGGTGATGCTACACATCAAATTTGATCAAGATTAGCTTACTGGCCTCAGAGAAACGGCATGGAAAAGTCAACGCCGGAGGGAAATGCAGCCTGGATGAGGCCAACGCTGGAGGATGATAACGTTTGCATAAAAACGCTAACAAAATAAACTCAAATTAAAGCTGCATTCGCATAACTTCATTATAAGTTTAGCATTGCCATATACTCTATCTGACAGACGGTCGGATTTATGTATTTATTTATTTATTTTTTTTTTTTTTGTTTGTTTGTTGTTTTTGTTTTGTTTTTTGTTTTGTTTTTGTTTTTTTGCCACTACAGATTTTTGAGAAAATGGATTATTGAGCGATTTGGGGAACAGATGTGGATGGGGCTTTTATTTCACTGATATTTTGTAGGGAAAAGGGGAACAAGGGTAATTTTGGGGAACAGGGAACACAAGAAAATAAACTATTGACTTTCTGGAACAGGGAAACAGGCCTTATTTCAGGGAAACAAGGGCCTTAGCTATGGCACCGGCGTCAACGCAACATGCCCCAAGTCCAAATATCGTGAACAAGTTTAATAAAATATTTTTGCTATCACACTCGCACCAGGTTTATGCAAATAAATTCTTTTTTCACGGTAAGTTAAACATGAGTTCTTTCCTTTCCCAATCTCTCCGGTGGCCATGACTGCAAAATCTGAGGAAGCATTTCAAAATGCTACCATTAAACAAGTGTATTATATTTATGAAACGTTGATGTGAATTATGAAAGGCTACATGCAAGAGCCTCTCCATTACGAAAACACGCCTGTTCAAATATTTTGAAAATTTTACGACAGAAAAAGGAAAATTTTCATGAAAAAAAATATTATGTCTTTATATTTCTACTCAAAACAAAGATATCGGGTACTCGTTAGAACCGCATCGGTGAGGCGGTTCTAACGAGTACCCACAATCTGTGGTTTTTAAGCAAACTCAGAAAAACAATGTATACCCTGTAAACCCCAGGTTTACTTTATAAAAGTGGGGTTTAGGGGTGAAAATTATATAGGCGTGTTTTCGTGATGTATTAAAGTATAGCTCCGCGGAGGGCCGTGACTAGCCCGCCAGTGCCAAAAACAAACGTTAAGGTCAAAGTAAGACCTTATTAATGCACGCCCTTATTTTAAGAGCATGATTAAATGAACATATATATGCACACCAAATTTGAACGGTGTACAAATGTAGTTTATACAGTTGGTAGGCAAAGAACTCGAATTGTATGGTTAGTGCAATGATGGACGCCGTTGCATGAAGGGACGAACGAACGAACGAAAACTTTTTTGACTACGTCGCGCGCGCAAAAAAAAAAAAAAAAAAAAAAAAGAAGAAAAAAAAAAAATCCAGCAGATTACTTCGATGATGCACCAATCATTTGATGTACCAATCATTTGATGTACCAATCACTTGATGTACCAATCATTTGATGTACCCATCATTTGATGCACCAATCATTTGTAGCCACGATTCCTGTGAAGCAGTGGAATAACAATAATTTTTCTCACTGCAAAGTCTCTTGATATGCCCTGTATTGAAATGAAATTCTTGTGGTAAAGCCCTGCCCAAACACTGAACAGTCAATGTAAACATTCTTATTTCAGTCAAAACCTACTATCACTATCCCATGAGCTTACTGTAGCGGCTGAGTTTATATGTGACTGAAACATATCACAAACATATCGAAAACCACCAACGAGCTGTTTTTCAATGTACAAACAAATTTTATACTGCATTTCGGGTATACATGCGAAATGTTTTTCAACAGCCTTAGAATAGCATATTTATGAAAAAAAGAAATGCCTCGGCGTTGGTGATATCTATTCAAATCTTCCTTCAGGCGTTGGTCGCATCCTACTCAGGCGCTAATGTTATCCTCCGACATGGCGCTGATGAGTGGTTATAAGAAGACGCAAATCTAATATTACTGTCCATAATTATTTTTAGATAGAAAAATGACGATTTAGTAAAAGACTGTGATATCCTCTAATTTTATGCCTCGACACAAAAAAGTGGCGAAGTATTATGTTTTACCATCCGAAATGTTGAATATCCGTCCGTCTATCCGTCTGTCAGTGCTTCATAGTTTCGTGTCCGCTCCATAACTCTGATACCATTCGAGATATTTTCACGAAACTACACACCAATGTAAAGCACCACGAGACAATGTGCAGAACATATGAACTGTAACTCTGGTTGGCCTACTTATGGAGTTATTACCCTTTGAACATTGAACATAGCCACTTCTACCATGTACTCGTGTCCGCTCCATAACTCTTATACAATTCGTGATATTTTCACGCACCTTCACACAAATGAAAAGCACCATAAGACCACATACAGAGCCAATTAATCGTAACTCTGGTTTGCCTACATTACGAGTTATTGCATTGCCCTTTGAACATTGAACATAACCGTTTCTACCATGTACACAAGTCCGCTCTATAAGTTGAAAGCCGTTTGAGATATTTCCATGAAATCTCACACAAATCTGTCTCATTTTTGACAGAGTTATGGCACTTGCTGGATATAAGTGCAGTGGCGGGACATAGTGCAGTGCTTGCAGCGTTTTTATTATCTCATAAACTCGCATAAAATACGGAAAAAACTAGCATACAAAATGTTATGCTTTGGATGACATTTAGGGACAAATGTAAATGACCATACATACAATATGTATTCCAGGCTTACCACAAAATTTGAATTAACTTTTCTTAAACCAGCATAAAACTACAATTTTCAAGATAAAATCAGCATAAAACATTTTCCATGTTCCTCCGGCATTGGGTTATATCCTCGGTGTTTGGGATATCCTCCGTCGTTGGTCAAATTCTCAATTATGGTATATATAGTGTGCAATACTAACTTCAAGATAAAACCAAACGACACGTGGAAATTTAATAGAAGCTTAGTGGACAGCAATACAGTGAATGTGATCACAGTGCTTAAATCAGAAGTGTACAGAGCATAATATTCCAATCAGACAGCACTAGAGAAAGGGCTTTGAGTTACTTGCCTAATCCAGACACCCTCGTAATATTTTAATAGAGAGTTTAATACTTACCATGTCATGAGCAAATTTAGCAGACGATCTATTGATGATATTTTTCTTATATTGTTCCAGAAAATAGGCTTTGCCATTTCATGCAAATTATCTCCAAGGAGACAATTTGCATGAAATGCCAAAGCCTATTTTCTGGGAAAAATAAGAAAATATTTCAATATGTCGTCTGCCGAAATTTTACCCAGCATGCTAAGAGTTAAGGGGAATGAATACGCTTTCAGGGGGAGGCAACTGTCAAGATTATTTTGTCTCCCTTCAAAAAAGGTGTCCATTCTTAAAGGGAAAGAATTAAAGCTCCCCGTTTGGAGCAATCTTTCTTTATGGCAAATACCCGCTTTCAAATGGACTTGACGTAAGACGACACAAAAATGTCTCCTTTGTTAAAATGACCTAAAAAATACACCAAGTTTATCCCGCCTCCTGAAAAGCTTTCCATTTACTTTATTGTTTTTATATACGATATAGGTTGCCTCTGGTTATCTCAAATATTGATAACTCAAACTACTGCTTTAGTCAAACAAAATAATATTATGTCACAAACAAAATAATATTATATCAAACAAAATAATATTATATCAAACAAAATAATAAACAAAATAATATTACAAATGTATATCAAACAAAATAATATTATATCATATTATATCAAACAAAATAATAAACAAAATAATATTACAAATGTATATCAAACAAAATAATATTATATCAAACAAAATAATATTATATCAAACAAAATAATAAACAAAATAATATTACAAATGTATATCAAACAAAATAATATTATATCATATTATATCAAACAAAATAATAAACAAAATAATATTACAAATGTATATCAAACAAAATAATATTATATCAAACAAAATAATATTATATCAAACAAAATAATAAACAAAATAATATTACAAATGTATATCAAACAAAATAATATTATATCAAACAAAATAATATTATATCAAACAAAATAATAAACAAAATAATATTACAAATGTATATCAAACAAAAAAATATTATATCAAACATAATAATATTGGTGTAGTTTATTGTTCCTAAATTTAATCTCCTTTAATCTCAAACTACTGTTGTCTTAAACTTAGTCGTTTGGACCTGCATGTATATAAACAATTTGTATTAATGTTAACAGTGCAGACCCTGATCAGAGATGTTTTATTTTGTTGCGTCTGATGTGACCTATGCTATTTGTAAATGCCTCCTTTATCGAACACTAAATTATAATGAATTGATAACATATTTTAATATACATGTACATAAGTTTTTGACTGAAGACAAATATATGTACTGTACTTTTTAAAATGATTTCATTTTAAACTCAACTCAAACTTGAGAATGAAAATTAAAGCTTAACCCTTGCCCTGCTGAATAAATTAAGGTGCCACGCCCTCGCAAATTTTCAGCCAGTCAAATTACTTGATCCAGATTGTTGATATAAATTCACATACTGAATGGCAACTAGTGTAGATCCAGATCAGTTGGCTTCTAAGAATCCAACTGATCTGGATCTACACTGTTTGCAAAGGCAGGGTAGATCCGCGTTCAGCAGGACAATGGTAAACACGCTGGGCAAATATTTCAGCAGACGACATGTTGAAATATTTTTTAAGTTTCCCGGATATTTTTTGTGATTTCATGCAAACTGTCTCTAAAAGAGGCAATTTGCATGTAATGTCAAATTCTGTTTTCAGGGAAAAATAAGAAACATATTATCAATATCTCTTCTGCTGAATCATGATATTCTAACCTGTGTAAAATGAGGCTTTATCCAAGACCTTCTGCAGTTTTTCTTCAGTCATATCTGCAACAGCCATTGTAAACGATTCCTTTTCTACGACTCTGACTAATTCTTCCACAACAAACTGGCCAGAAAATCCCGATGCACCGAATATAACGAAGTCATACCTATTCCGGATAGGGGTTTTGGCTTTCCTTGAGTTAGAAAAAAAAGTCACAAATGAGATAATTACTTTAACCCTTGTCCTGCTGAACCCGGATAAACCCTGCCTTTGCAAACAGTGTAGATCCAGATCAGTTGGCTTCTAAGAAGCCAACTGATCTGGATCTGCACTGTTTGCAATTCAGTATGTGAATTTATATCAACAATCTGAATCAAGTAATCTGATTGGCTGAAAATTTGAAAAGGGTGTGGCTTCTTAATCTATTCATCAGGACAAGGGTTAAGACATGTACATCCAGCGAAGACTCAGCTAAGCGTGTTTGCTGTCCGCCTGAAAAGCTTGGATCCTTGGCTATGTATAGATCGTACTTTGAAGACTCTGATCAGGCAGCACGGATGCATAGGTTGGTCTGAGTTTTCGCTTGGGGTTCACGCCCCACAGCTTATTTTTTGCATCTGGGGATTATAAAAACTCCTGCTTTACAATGTCAATGCGCTTCGGACATTTCTACTTTTTAAAAATGCTACGCCATATCTGAATAATATGCGTACTATAACCGAGGCGTGTCTAAACATACTACAACATATATTTTCGCGGAAAAAAGAAAAATAAGAAAAATATCAATACGTTTTGGTTGGAAAAATATCGTATCTGCAGCAATGAATATACAGAAAGTATCTAAATGGTATAACAACAAGTAATGATGACCAGGGCCCAGTTGTTCAAAACTAGCGAAGTCGTTTGTTACGAAGAAGGGAAAGTGATTATAGGAATTTATTTTGACTATTTTCTGGATCCAGCAACATAAACACATATAATATTGATATATTGGTAAGATAGCTGGCCCCTTGTCCTTCACTGCACACGACCAGATAAACGGAGAGAGAGAGAGAGAGAGAGAGAGAGAGAGAGAGATCTAGTCATGCTTATCAAACTCCATAAGGAATGAATGGACAGTCAGTCCACCAGTAAATCAATAATTTATGGAGAACATTTTCCTTTCAAATCAAACAAAACGACTTTTCGATTTAGTTGACAAGAAAACAACATTCCCCGCCGCCTACTCGCCCGCCTCCCCCGCCCCCCCCCCCCCCCCCCCAAACAAAACCACTTTTCGATTTAGTTGACAAGAAAAGAAAACCACATTCCCCGCCCGCCTTTTCCCCCAATTACACCCCTCCCCCTTCTACCCCCCTCCACCAAAACCACACACACACGCTGAATAAAAAACACAGCTCCTTTTCTAACAGTAATTAGAATGCTAAACAGGATCTTCTAAATAACAACAATAAGACAACGAACTGTACAAAACACGAGAAAACCCCGCAGCGAGCAGCCACAATGCCTCACAAAGAACAAACAACACCAGAAGATATGCCTTAGAACGGTCCTGGAAGGGTGAGACTTTGCTTCTTTTCATACATTCTGCAGTTACCAATAAATCTAGAAGCGAAAAGCCTGGTCTGGTCAGGCAGCGGGGATGCTGTCCGCGTGTGTTATCATCAACATGCCTATATAATTTTGACCCTCTTAAACCCCACTTTTATATAGTAAAACTGGGGTTTACAGGGGTATACATTATTTTTCTTATTTCTGTTCCAAAACATAGATTGTGGGTACTCGTTAGAGCCGCCTGGCCGTGGCGGTTCTAACGAATACCCGCAATCTATATTTGAGCAGAAATGTGAAAAATATCAGAGTTTTTTATCTGAAAATTTTCAGTTTTTGGAGGTGAAATTGTCTATACATTTGAATAGTCGTGTTTTCGTAATGAAAGACCTCCCATCACATGGCGCTGTCCATTTCTAAATTGCTTACCTTTCTTTATAAATGTGGGTTTCCCTTCTGTCAAACTCTCCATAATTATTTCTCTTTTGCTGATACTTAATGTTTGTCGAGTAATTCTGTTTCGGTACATCAAATATCGTTATTGCACGTATAGTCTTACTTCTTAGGACACTTGGGTGAACCAAATAAGGCCATCGTCTGTACAGTTTATTATTCCGATCACCTTTACAAAAAATATAACTAGATAAGATGGGGTATCAACTATTTATTTTCTTATTATTCCATTAAAACATGTGTAATGTGTACTCATTAGAAGCGTCTCAGCAAGGCGCTTCTAAAAGTACCTACAACATATATTTTCGCGGAAAAAAAGAAAAATAAGAAAAATATCAATACGTTTTGGTTGGAAAAATATCGTATGTGCAGCAATGAATATACAGAAAGTATCTAAATGGTATAACAACAAGTAATGATGACCAGGGCCCAGTTGTTCAAAACTAATGACGTCGTTTGTTAACGTATCGTTAAAACGTTGATCATTAAATATGGCATATATGCTAATATTTTTGCTGAAAAAATATGTAGCACATTTTCTTCAGCAAATATACCTGTGAATTAGATATTGTACTTACATGTACTAGAACAGTTTATATTTTGACCACTAACGAGCTCGTTAAGCTAACGACGCTTTGAACAACTTGACCCAGACATATATTTACGTGAAAGTTTAAGGTGAGTGGACACACATGGTAGATTTTCTGCTATGTTTTACAAGGAGACAACTTTTGTGTCTTCCTTTTTGCTTTCATACGACATATAACTCTTCTGAAAAGAACTCTGCTTTAAAAGTAAGTTCTGTCCTTTTAAAGCAGACCCCTTTCTGAGGCATCACGAAAACATGCCTATATAATTTTGACCCACTTAAACCCCACTTTTACATAGTAAAACTGGGGTTTACAAGGTATACATTATTTTTCTTATTTCTGCTCAAAAACATAAATTGTGGTACTCGTTAGAACCGCCTCCCCGAGGCGGTTCTAACGAGTACCCACAATCTATGTTTTGAGCAGAAATATGAAAAATATCGGATTTTTTTGTCTGAAAATTTTCATTTTTTGGTGGTAAAATTTTCAGTGTATTTGAATAGGCATGTTTTCGTAATGGGATGCCAAAACAGTATTGACAGCGTTGCCTCCATATGAAAGTGTACTAATGCTCATTCAGTGGTCCTTATATTTTGGCACGATGTAATTAAGTGCATATAAAGTGGGTCTTTACTATAGTGTAGTTTATGATTTCTTGTCCTCTCTGATCACTAAACCAAATACAGGAAAATTTGAACATTATGTGAGGGTCACTGATGAGGCTTAATTGGCCGAAACTAACTGGTCTGGCCCATTAGTTGGAAATCAGACGTAGGAAATACTAAGTCGAAAGTTTAAAGTAAGACGTTAGATGTAAGAAATTAGAAGTCAGAAGTAGGACGTTAAAAGTAAGAAGTCATGAAATTAGACGTAAGTAGTCGTTAAGTTAGAAGACAGAAGTGATCAATTCAGAAGTCTCTCGATGGCTTCCAAATATAAAAGACACCGCTTTCAAACTGTTAGGGTTCTTACAGTCTGATCCGGAAAAAAAATCGGATCAGTTGAGAATCTCGTTTGTTTCAGACCCATTTCAGACTCTCTAGAAACGCGGATTGTTTACACCAGTGTTATGATGTCGTAGCGACACCTGCTCCTTGATTCTCTCAAGGCAGCAATCAAAGCAGCATTTAAAATGTGGCAGTCATTCACTCTTTACATTTTTTCCAAGAAACTGAATTTTTGGCACTTAGATGTGAATCGTCGGCATAGCAAATGATTCAGATGAAACGTCAAGCCTAATTTTCGCGAAAAAAAAAAAAAAAAAAAAAAAAAAAAAAAAAAAAAACATTTTAGAATGCCAGCTGTTATGACGGGCGCTTAAAGGGTTATATTTCAAGGTATACAATGAACACATTAATGCTAAATCAGTATCACGTTTTGGATTCGTTCCTAGATCTCGCAAACCTCCAGTGTGACCTCATGATCTGTGAACGTCCCCTTGACGTGATACAGGCGTCAGATCACACTAGAATACGAATAATTGAAACCGTAACGTGAGAAAACGTACCTTCTCTTCCGCGCAGTCTGATCAGTCTTCGTTATCTGCATAAAGAAACTTTGCATCATTAGCTATCCTAAAAGCGCGCAGCGAAGATTCTGATCAGACTGCGCGAATGTGCAGGATGATCTGAATCTTCGCTGGGGTATATGTTCGCTGGTACGTTTCCTGTTTTCTTGGTTCCAACTGATTGTGCAAGAGCTGAACTTTTTGCTCTCACTTGCCCGTTTTGTACGAAATATTAACTTTATCGAATAAGCCGCAATGTCGGAAAACGTACCTTTGAACATGTGCGCACAGCGAAGATTTAGATCAGCCTGTGTAATCGCGCAGTCAGATCAGAATCTCCAGTGGGCACATTTCGGATAGCCAAGGACGCAAAGTTTTCTCATGCGAACAACAAAGATTCTAATCAGACTGTCCGAAAGCATTTTTTTTCCACGTTACAGTTCATATATAGCTTTCAGTAATATTTTATAAAGATACAACAAAAAACAAAAATCTCACCTGTGAACTTATGTCGTGTACTTAACATTATGTCAGGCTGGCAATTCCCTGGACCATCCTTTGTCGAATTCAGAAAATAAAGACATTTCCGACAATCGAAACTGTTTCTTGAACCCTGGATTCCGTCTATCCCAAGACTGACCCGTTGGTAAAGTCTCCACATCACCTTAGTTTATCTCACTCTCTATAATCTGTTGCAAGTGAAGCATGATAGAGAGATGAATAAAGTATTTTCAATGACTGTTAAAGTGTCAATGTACTTAACCCTTGTCCTGCTGAACCCGGATATACCCTGTTTTTGCAAACAGTGAAGATCCAGATCAGTTGGCTTCTGAAGAAGCCAACTGATCTGGATCTGCACTGTTTGCCAGTAAGTATGTGAATTTATATCAACAATCTAAATCAAGTTACATGATTGGCTGAAAATTAGAAATGGGCGTGGCATCTTAATTTATTCAGCAGGACAAGGGTTAATTGTATACTTTTGACATTATTACCTGTATCCATGTGTTTGTCACGGTTCAAAGGTCTCTCATTACAACTGAGCCGGGACGCAGCATTTCCTACAAGATTGCATGTGTGACCAGCGAAGAATTAGATCAGCCTGCGCATCCGCGCAGTCTGATCAAATTCTTCGCTGTCCGGCCTGAAGACGCAGTGGGTACTTGACTACGGAAAGAGTGCGCTGCGAAGACTCTGATCAGACTGTTTGGATGCGCAGGCTGATCTGAGTCTACGCTGGGCGCTCATGCAGTCGTGTAAAAAATGCTGTGTCTCGGCTCATTGATGACTTACAATCGCTAACACAAAGAAAGATAAAAGAATAAAAAATGATATTGTATAATCAAAGTCCTGTTCATCTGCACATTTACATTTCTGTCAGCTTTAGCCATCATGTTCCAAAGTGTTAAATTTAATATCATCACGAAAACATAGCCTATATAATTTTGACCCCCGTAAACCCCACTTTTATATAATAAAACTGGGGTTTACAGGGGTATACATTATTTTTCTTGTTTCTGCTCAAAAACATAGTTTGTGGGTAATCGTTAGAACCTCCTCGGCGAAGCGGTTCTAACGAGTACCCACAATCTATATTTTGAGCAGAAATATGAAAAATATCTGAGTTTTTTAGCTGAAAATTTTCCGTTTTTGGTGGTGAAATTTTGTATACATTTGAATAGGCGTGTTTTCGTAATGGTAGCAGTTTTAGACTACTCATTATCGGCTTTATCGGCTTTAGAAAATGACGTGAACCAGTCCAAAACTGACAGGGATACTTCTTTTTCTCAGGTTAGGGTACAGGGAACTTATTATTTTCTCCAATACATGGCTCGAATACATGGACCGACTGGCAGGCTGTATGGACCGTCCACATAATGACATGCGAGTGTGGACAGTCCGTACAGCTTGCCAGTCAGTCCATGCATTCGAGCTAATAGTTTAAAACATTCTTTTCTTGATGTTTTGAATGAAAAAAAAATCTGTGAAAGGTTGTAAAAATTGACAGCAGATATGAAATTGTGATGTTCTCTCTTTTGTGTAGACAAAGTTTATCAAGGCGCTTGTATTTCTTTGTGTAATGTTAGGATAACATTGAATTCAATAGGGCACTTTTGTGTTCCCTTTCCTGGTCATTCTGTCGCCTCACGGCCGAATATCGGTCTGTTATAAAGTAATGTACGGTGTTGGGTACCTTGTCAGGGACGACCGTATGATGGCCGGTGAGGCGCTACGTTTTTCGTATTGTCTGAATATGTAGGTTAGTGAAATAATGTGCAACGGCTAATGTTTTACTTTCAGATCAGATCTTAAGATTCTACAGATACATTTTAAGGGTCATTTTTTTGGTTAGAGTGCTTTATAACTGTGATTCCTAGACTGTTTGAACGTTTTATGTCTTACATTAAGAAATTACTCGCTTGGCGTTGGGACGACGCCAGAGCAACATACGGCCAAGATGAACCGGCGTTGCTCTGGCGTCGACCCGGCGAATTTGTCGGCCGATTTTGCAATGTAAATACATGTATGTATAATATATATATATATTGTTAGAAGTTTTTAATGAGGACCATATGTTAGATTAGTACACTATTTGCTAAATATGTCATCCTCGTAAAATAAAGACATTATTATATTACTTTTATTATCCATAGCGCTACAGACTGATTCCACCCGTTTTGGTGGTTAAGAGTTCATTTCAAGGTATGGCTGGGCTTCCAAGTTTTTAATTCAAAGAGCAGGCTTAGCAGAACAGAATAAATAAGTAAAAATACCGCTGCCACTAGCATTTTCTGGGACGTTTTGAAGGCTAAATGTAGCAACCTCACAATTGGCAGATATCAAAAATTGAAACTTTGAATTTGTTTCGCTCTTTAATTGCTCGACAGCGAGTTAGACCTCAGACTGAACGACGGCTTCTCCTTGGTTTTAAGGGGAGCATTAGCATCACGAAAACATACCTATATAATTTTGATCCCCTTAAATCCCACTTTCATACAGTAAAACTGGGGTTTACAGGGGTATACATTATTTTTTTTATTTCTGCTCAAAAACATGGAATGTGGGTACTCGTTAGAACCGCCTCGACGAGGCGGTTTTAACGAGTACCCACAATCCATATTTTGAACGGAAATGTGAAAAATAGAGTTTTTTATCTGAAAATTTTCAATTTTTTGGTGGTAAAATTTTCAGTACATTTGAATAGGCGTGTTTTCGTACTGGGAGACAACATTAAACCTTCTTAAAATAGGTCTACTCTAAAAGGAAAGAATTTGCGCCCAGTGAGGGAATGCAATGTATGCACACAGTTACTTCTGAGCGTGCATCCGTTCTCCTTAAAAATGCTACTCAACTATTTACACTCAAATGGGTTTAACGATGAGGTTTTGCTTGAGTACTATAGAAAAACTGATTGAAGATTCCTAGTAGTTTTTCTACCGACCGTTCTAAGGTGGGCAGTCTGTAGACTGTAGAGGTTCTTTTTTGATTACATATGATGTGTGTTTTTTTTTTTTGTTTTGTTTTTTT
This sequence comes from Anodontia alba, assembly GCA_964016985.1. NCBI lineage: Eukaryota > Metazoa > Mollusca > Bivalvia > Lucinida > Lucinidae > Anodontia > Anodontia alba. Next base: position 1,098,432 of record OZ024828.1, on the reverse strand, counting down.
TTTTTTTTTTTTTTTTTTGTTTTTTTTTGTTTGTTTGTTTTTTGTTGTTGTTTTTTAGTTTTTGTTTCGTTTTCTTTTCTTTTTTTTCTTTTTTTTTTTGTACTTTATTTACCGTAAGTATTCGGACAGACAGGCCTGGGCAAACAGTGTAGAACGCGAGGTCTTACCAGGGTCTACATTGTTTGTCAGTTATCCAGCAATTTACAGTCACAACAACAAGTTGTACATTGTATTTGTTCAGTTTTTAGAACAAGTATGGTAGGGAGTTAATGTGTCCGAATACTTAGGATGTTCTTCTTTTTTGCCTCGGAGAGTTCATCTCTCGGATAGTTCATACCTCGGGTAGTTCATACCTCGGATAGTTCATACCTCGGGTAGTTCATACCTCGGGTAGTTCATGCCGGATAGTTCATACGTCGGATAGTTCATGCCTTGGATAGTTCATACCTCGGGTAGTTCATACCTCGGATAGTTCATACCTCGGGTAATTCATACCTCGGGTAGTTCATGCCGGATAGTTCATACCTCAGATAGTTCATGCCTCGGATAGTTCATACCTCGGGTAGTTCATACCTCGGATAGTTCATACCTCGGATAGTTCATGCCTCGGATAGTTCGTGCCTCGGATAGTTCATACCTCGGATAGTTCATGCCTCGGATAGGCTGTGCTTTATAATTATGGTCATTCTTGGGCATTTTCACATATTTTATTTAAAGTTTACGAGGAAACGTCATTGCCATGCACAATTCTTGACTGAATTTCTCAATTTCACAAAAACACGTTTTCGCACAACTATTCGTTTTTTTATTTTGTACAGATACAATGTAAACACATGATAAATAGAATATTGCACGCTTTACAAAGTTCATATAAAGAAACAATAAAACAATATATATTACCGATTCAAATAATAATAATCAAACAAAAAAGAAACCTGGGCCCAGTTATTCAAAGCTAATGATGTCGTTAGTTAATGATTCGTTAAAATTTACATCGAGTGATACGCTAATATGCTGAAATTTTTTGCTGAAAAAATGTGAGTAGCTTTTGCAGTGCAAAAGCTACTCACATTTTTTCAGCAAAAAACATCAGAATATTGTATATTGAATCCGCTAAAACAGTTAACGAAATGACCCTTAACGAGCTCGTTAAGCTAACTACGCTTTGAACAACTGGGCCCATGCTGACAGTCTTTAATCTTTAACGTGCTAGTCACAACTGCAGCGGACGACACATTGCTTTACTTTTTTTTTATTTTTTATTTATTTATTTGTTTATTTTTTTTTAATTTTATTTATCTATTTATTCACTTTTGTATTTTTCATCATGTTAATCGTCTGCCTAGCAGCCGATTCACACGAAATGCCATGTCTTACAATCTATGAAAAGTTTTTTTGAAAACAAAAGAAGTCGTCTGCTACACTTTTGCTAAGCACTTTAAGGATTGAAACAAGGCCACCTTACGATTCTTGTCACAAACATATAAAGTATTAATATTTGACCCGCGTAATTTGGACATATGTGAACAGTATCTGCTCACGCAGACGTAAGGTCAGATCAGGACCTAGGCTTTCCCCCCGTAATTTCTAATCTCTGTGGAAGGAAGCGCGGAGGTCCACTGATCTGATCGAAAAGGTAGGTCTTGGCATTAGCTGTTTTCATATGGCCTAAGGCCCCTTCACAATGCAAGAGATTCGCACGGTAATATATTTATATATCCACATACTGCTTACCAATTAACCTTAATACATTACAATTTAATCATATTTTTCCCAGAAAAAAAGGCATTGACCTTCCAAGCAAATTGTCTCCAAAACAGACAATTTGCTTTTTTTGGGAGACAATTTGCATAAAAGCTCAGTCTGTTTTCTGGGTAAAGTAACTGAGAAAAAATAGGTCGTCAGCTGAAATTTTTACTCAACATGCTAAGCTTTAAGTAACACGAACTCTCTCCTTAGGAGACTATTTGCATGAAATGTCAGACCCTATTTTCAACGGGATATAAGAAATATATTTAATAATGTCGTGTGTTCAAATACAGACCCACCCAGCCTACTATGCGTCTGTAATATTTTACCCGGCATTCTATGCTCCAAAGTAGGCGATTCTCTTTCAGCAAGAGGCTTTGCTCTCTTTGTTTGATTTTTGAGAATTTTCATTTCAACAACATTTATAGGTACTCATTCACAAACCAAGTGACTTGTCTGAGATATGAACTGACATTTTTGTGCAGTCTCTGTGACATTTCCTTACAGATGAAATGCTCTTCCAAGCGTAATCGTATCTTTTCAAAGCAGGCCTCAATTTATCCTGTTCTTTTTCGCTTTTCAGAACTGCTCTCCTCATGAAAACTGTACAGTTTTGTTTAACCACCTTGTCAATTTGAGTTTTAATGTCACTTTTACCCAGCAAGCATTTTTCCCAATTTGATTTTCTTGAAAATCCCTTGCTGGTCTTGCAATAAACAACAAAGGGTCTTACTCGCCCAGCTGGCTGGACAGCAACTTCGTATATAGCCGGAACATTAGTTCGCCCATGAAAAATGACTGGTGCCCGATATCCACATCCGTCTCCACTGCGCTTTCGCCAATATTCTGGGCAGTTTGGATGGATCACACGGTTCCATTTTGACCAAGACATGTCTCTCAGCATGAAATTTGTTTGTGGGACATTTTCTCTCTTCAGACGAGGAAGTTGATCTTCTTTGTAAGCCTGAAATATAATATGAACATGAGAAAATGTACTTTATGTGATGAGTACCTTATGTAAAGGGCTAACCCTTGCCTTGCTGAATAAAGATGCCACGCCCATTTCTAATTTTCAGCCAATAAGATTACTGGATCCAATTCAAATACTTATCGACAAACAGTACAGATCCAGATCAGTTGGCTTCTGCCAACTGATCTGGATCTATACTGTTTGCAAATGCAAAGGCAGGGGGTTGCCTGGAGCAAAGTAGCTACATCGAAATGTGATGCGTCTTCGAACTTATATTTTAGCAATGTGTGCAAAGTAAATAGTTCCAAGTTTTCTACTCATAGATTTATCGAAGTACGTAAATAGTCACGAAGATGTAACTAATATAAGAAGATTTGATGGAACTTAAATATTGTTGTATTTCAATGTTCTAATATGTGTGTGCAATTATAGAACCAAACAAAATAAAATGAAAGCAATAAAAAAAGTACAAGGAATGGAATTTCAGTTTTGTGGATCTAATGAATGCTCTCGAATGGCCTCGTGTTAAGTTTGTGAATGTTTTGCTTTACACATCGATAACATCCATGAAAATATAATTCTAACCCCGTCGTGTTTACGCCGAAAACGTGAATTAATAAAATGAAACTTATTTTAGAAACCCTGCTTAGTCTTACTGAAGTATAAATGCCATTTAGAAGTTGCTCTCGACCAATCAAACTGCAATAAACTGTTGTAAACTAGTTGAGTAATAATTATTACCTTGAGTGCCTTTGTAACTTTCATTTTCTCCCAGCCTTTAGCTTTCAAAGAATTTCTCTTCAGAATCTTTAATGCAGGTGACTTTGTTTTAGGAGGCAAAACTTTCGATGGTTTCTCGACCGGTTTAGCATCTACAACCATAGGAGAGGCAGTAGAGAGACCTTCGTCAGAGGGATCACTGTCCCTTAAGTCTCCAAACAATTGATGAAGGTCTTTGTGTACTGGTCCACAACGAGCTCGCACCTCTTTTTCGTAATTCTGTTTGATAAAAAAAAATACAAACGTAAACATAGCTCAGAACAAGAGGGGTTTCTGGTAAATATTACTTATTTCTCCACTAACACATATGTTGGGGATACTCATTAGAAGCGCCTCGGCGAGGCGCTTCTAATGAGTACCCATAACATATGTTTTCGTGGAGAAATAAAAAAAAATATTAATATTTTTGGTTGAAAAAGAAAACACCTTATCTGGAGAAAATGTAACATTTCTTTTCTGTTCATTAAAGACCATAACAAATTATTTCAATGATATAATTAAACACTTGGTTTTAGCAAACTGTTTTCATAAATTGCTACGCAATAGACATTATAGATGATGCGATTGTTATTTGGTATTGTCTTTTGTTATGTTAAAGAGGGAGCTGACACAATTTTTGTTTGTTCGTTTGTGTTTAAGTTTTCTTTGGACGCTTTATTGTTGGTGGTATAGTCTATGGCAAAACTAAGTACAAATGGTGCTCAGTGCAAGAAAAGAGTAACAATAGCCCCTGGTTTTGTTCAGGCTGAGGGGGTGGGAGTGAGGAGGGGCAGAACGTGTGATTTGCACCTTCATATAGCGTAAGGGATATGGGACATCTTTTTGCTATGCCACAGTCCTACACTCAAAGTTGCATGCATTCGCATTAATGAAGATTGTCCAAATATAGCCATGACATTAGCTTAAGTTATGCAAATCCCAACTGCGCATGCCCAGAACTGATAGCGCATGCGAAATTTGAATGACTGTTGTAGATTTTAACTTACATCTAAGAATTCGCCACCTTTTTCTCTATAACACACGGCCATGATGAAATCAAATATGTTCTGAAACTGGTCGAGTTTAAGATGTCGGCCACTTGTCCTGTCAGCAATGCTCTTGTAAAAGTCTCCGGCACCAGTGTCCTTACACTGTACGGAATAAATACGAACTCCCTGAAAAAAAACATTAATTCACTGATGCATAGGGTTCCATAAAAGGGACATTGGCAATCAGTGCAGAACATGGTCAGACGTCGCAAAATGCGATTATGCGGCGTCTAATCATAATCTACACTGCTTGCATAAAGGACATAGATTTCTATAAAACATGGTAATAATAAACCAGACACACCTTTTACTCTAAATGGACTTGTCCAAAGAGCTGAGGTAGAAGAGTCCACTCGCATAAATGGGCTATTTTAAGCGCGAGGAGACGGTGCTTGAAAATCCAGGTAAATTTAATTTGGTTTCCTTTGATTTTGACTGTGACCAGGAATAACTCGTGCGCAAGTTTCACGTGTATCTCGCTCATGGACAGTGCTAGCTCGCAAGGCTGTGTGTGAGTAATACATAACTTAGTTTCTAAACATGTTGCCCTGGATCTTTGTTACAAGCATGTTTATAATTTTATTTGCATATTTACGATGATGAAAACGAATGCGTTTGTAAACAAAGTAATTCATAGCTCCCAATAAGGCATTTTTTCAATTGAACAGTTCTGTTATTTTTTTCTTATTTTTTTCACAAATAAAAAAAACATATGTTATGGGTACTCATAAGAAGCGCCTCGCCGAGGCGCTTCTAATGAGTACCCACAACATACATGTATCATGTTTGTTTGTTTTTTTTGGAGAAATAAGGAAAAAATAATATAATTATATGTGGTCATCTACCCTTATCTGGAGTTATGTTATTCCACATGAAACCATCCATTAGGACCAACATTGTTTGTTATTTGTTTATTAGTTTGGTTGATACCCCTTTTTGCCAGAATGGACGACACCCCCAAATAGAAAGGAACCCTGGGATGAAAATAAAATAGTAAAGTCTTTTAAACGTGAAGCGATCCATTTTTTAAATAATAAAAAACAAACACTCACATTTCTGCCAAGTTCGTCAGCTTCGTCTCTCCAGTTTAGCTTAAGAGTATTCTGTGGGTAGTCCGGCTCGTGTGGATTACAATCCCCAATCAAAACGAGTGCCCTCTGTGAACCCGGTGTCCATGATAACTTCGTCCGAACCTGATGCATGACAAGTTCGTAACACTCGTCTGCGTCCCCTCCTCCGGTCCCACCAACGGATTTTGCAAAGTTGCACAATTTCGGTACGTCGTCTGTAAGATCTTCGTATTTGATGACATATGTTCTACCTTTATCACAATAATCTCCGTGGGCGAAGATAGCAATTCTGATTCCGGGAATGTCCGATTGAAGGCGCTGCACCATGTCTTGTACCCGACCTCTGACCTCATCGAGACAGCTACACATACTCCCAGTAGTGTCAAAGGAAAACACTATTTCCATTGGTCCATTCGGTAAAGCCATTCTGTCTGAAAATTTAAAACACAGTAAAATTGGTATTACATATTATACGGAATATATGAGCAATAAGTTTATTTATTATATGGTAAATGTCTGGGCAAATAATGTGTAACCAGAACAGACGCCCTAGAACGCTACATCTGATCACCGTTTTCTCCATTTGTCTTTCATTCAGCTCTTTTGCGCAAATCAGCAGACAAGATCTGAACTGATCTTTTGATCACAAGATATCATTTGTCAAACAAGAATGATCACATTATTATTATTATTATTATTATTATTATAATTATTATTATTATTATTAAACGCTCAGTATGGACATTACGAAAACATGCATATATAATTTTGACCCCCTTAAACCCCACTTTTATAAAGTAAAACTGGGGTTTACAGGGGTATGCATTATTTTTCTTCATTCTGCTAAAAAACATAGATTGTGAGTACTTGTTAGAACCGCCTCGTCGAGGCGGTTCTAATGAGTATCCACAATCTATGTTTTGAGCAGAAATATGAAAAATATCAGAATTTTTTGTCTGATTTTTTTTTATATTTTTTTGGTCGTAAATTTTTCAGTATATTTGAATAGATATGTTTTCGTAATGAGTAAAAATTTAGCAGACAACTTTTGAAACATATGTGAAAACATGCTTTGACATCTTACGCAAATTGTCTCCAAATATTTCACAGAAGCATAGACATTGACATATCATTCAAGTTGCCGCCTTATCAATGCTAGTTTAATAAGAAAAAAATATCTAGTTGCCGCCTGCAGTTTGCCCAAAAAGTGGTAAAGGTTTAACACTCAAGCCATTCTTACCGTTTGAGATATAAGGGAGAAAACTGCTACTGTTTGGTTTCTTATCGTTACCAGTTTATTATGCCGAGTGTCGACTGTCGTCTGCTTATATACCTACCATACCTGCAGTAGCTGCGGCAAGTCATATCTCGTCTAGGCATGTTTGTGCTGAATACACAATTCAATACTACCTATACTACACAAATTTTCCTAAGAATCAGTGATCTTTACCATGCACTGGACAGATTAAGCAGACGACAATTTGATTATAATTTTCTTATTTTTCCCAGAAAATAGGCTTTGACATTTCATGCAAATTGCATGAAATATCAAAAGCTATTTTCTGGGAAAAAAATAAGAAAATATTTTAAAATGTCGTCTGCTGAATTTTTACCCAGTGTGCTAAGCGTTTTATGGATTTTTGTATGAAGTCTTCAAGTGGACATGCTGAGGTACCGTATTTTAACAAATATTTGGACCGAGAGCCTTGAGCAAACAGTGAACATCCAGATCAGACGCCGTAGTCTCTGATATACACACTGTTCGTCGCTCGTCTGGCAGTTTTAACAAAATTGTTAAACAAATGTATTCAAATTCAAGTAAAATTATGAAAAGATTTATTGTATCCGTATATTTAGGTTAAATCTCTAAAAATGAAAATAAGGTAAAGCTATATAAGGAGATGCTTATCAGCAAATGTTGAAACAGTGTCATTTATTCAAGGACATGTTGAAGCATAGACTAAGTATTAGTTAGAGGCTTACAGATGTCAAAATTATATTTTGCGTCTGTTCTAAAAAGAGACCTACTCTAAAAGAAAAGAATGTTCTCTTTTTGTGTTACGTTGATCTGGATCTAATACGAACCGTATAGAACCGGATCAACATACGGATTCACACAGTCCGATCCCGTTCTATGACATTTGCTAAATGCCAGTGCCCATGAGTACAGTGCAACATCTCCCAAGTAAACGCACAATGTCATAACAACGTTGTTTAAACGTTGAAACGACGTTGTTACGACGTCATGTGATTGCTGGGTCTCTAAATAGTACAACAGCAGGGACAGATATATAGTAAAACATCTCGTGTGCAAATAATAAGGGTGACTGATTAAAGTTCCCAGTAAGCATTCCACATAAATCTATAGCGGGCCGTTATCGGCCCGTCAGGGTACATGTAGCTGACGGGCTGATAACAGCCCGCTGTAGATTTATAAAGAATGTTAGCAGTGTTAGATGATTGTTGTTGACAAATGACCGTTAGCACAAGTTACACTGCAAATCTTTTGCCAAGCAAGAGATTCACATCAAATGTCAAGCCTTTTCTCGGTAAAATAAGAGATACCCACTGCAAAAGCTTAGTTTAATGTGAATGGTATATTACATTGACGCAGTGTAGCTATTTTTAGGATCAATAGCTATTTTTAGCCGTACAGCCGTTTGTAATATCTATATATAGAAAATAAAGACAACTAAATATAAACAGCAAGTAAAGGCTTCACAAAAAGGTTTGGCAAACCACTTTTGGGGCTTATTGTATGAGCGTTGCGATCAGAACCATAACCGTCAGCGTTCTTCAGTATTTATGTGTTCTGCAGTGTCATGTCCGTAATTGTACCACCTTCACGCTATCTGATAGAGCCTTGGAGTTCATTTGCAATATCCAGTTATTCTTTTGTTTAACCTTAGAAAAAAAAAAAAAAAAAAAAAAAACACTATACAGAATTGTAGCAGAAGGCATGCAAATAGTTTTTATTACTTTTCAGAGATAATAAGACTTGATTTTTCATGCCTAGCAAAAGTAAAAATCAATTTCCTTTTATATTAATCTCATTTTCAGAAGGCAGGCGAAACAATTCATAACGAGTTACCTCCCTGCCTGAAAGCATGTCGTTTCCCTTAACAGTAAGTATTCTAACGAAACCGTGCGCTTAGCATCGAAATCATCCCTGTTTTTACTGTCGATATCTCAAACTTATAGCTGTTCAAGACATATCGATGTCTCTGCTCAGACTGCGAGGCTCCTGGTCACACTGCCTGGATGTGCAGTCTGGCCTTGGTCTTCACATATGTCATTACGCTGGTTTTTCTTACGGCCTTCTCGATACATAAACATTCTTGTTGTTTATATATCGAAAGATGTACGGTAGCCGTGCCTTTAGAAAAGGTATCTTCGGGGCATAACGCGAACAGTAAGCATACAGATCAGTCAGCTCAGCAGCATTATCTGAATTTCTACAGTATCGAATAATTTTGTAAGCGAACAGCGAAGGCCCTGATCGGACTGCGCATCCGCGCAGTCCGATTTGGGCCTTCGCCGTTCGCATGTGCCCCTGAAGGATCTTGTCACGTGGTGCATTTGAAATTGTAAGATAATATGCAAACGATGGACAGTGACATGTCCTGGAGAAAGCAAAATGCAAATTATATAATAACCAATGATAATTTATATCAGAATATTTGTTTTCAAATTATACGTGTTTTATTTGTCTCTGTTTACAGTCTTGTTGTATGTGGAGTCAATTGTAATAAACTACGTTGATTGCTGTTTTATTTTTCTCAGTAAAAGAAGTTGTCGTTCTAGTATAAATGAACTTCAACGTGAGAAAACGCACCTAATGACAGGTGTGGACAGTGAAGACTCAAATCAGATTGCGCAGATGTGTGGACTGATCTGAGTCTTCACTGGGCGCACATGTCATAAGGTACAATTTCTGGTGTTACCGCTCGTATTGTTATATACATAAAACTGTGCCGCGCTGCGCAAACAGGGAATCTAAGTGAATCTAAGTGAATATATGCTTCAGCCTGCGCGTGTGCACAACTTGATTATTGGCCACTTTCATTACGAAACACGCCTATTCAAATATTTTAGAAATTTCAAAATCAAAAAAGGAAAATTTTCATATAAAAAGTTCTGATAATTCTCATATTCCTGCTCAAACATAGATTGTGGGTACTCGTTAGAACCGCCTCGCTGAGGCGGTTCTAACGAGTACCCACAATCTATGTTTTTGAGCAGAAATAAGAAAAATAACGTATACCCCTGTAAACCCCAGTTTTACTATATAAAAGTGGGGTTTAGGGGAGTCAAAATATATAGGTATGTTTTCGTGATGTTTTCACTACTTGATTCAGCAATATCAAAGCTTCATCTAGGTGAACACTTGACTCGTAGGCTGATCTGAGCCTTCACTGTAAGCATAATCCTTGTTTGTGTGACGGGGTTCTGTTAATTAAGGACAGTAGGCGATACACATGCTAGCATTTGGATGTAATGGCATCAGGAGGACAGGTTACAGTGATTAAAGTTGGGCATGGGAATACTGAAACAACAGGTGGGAGTAAAGGAGAGTTGTATCTTCTCAACAGAGATCCAGAAGAACTTCACCCACATCAGGACTTCGTTGTAAGTACATAGTACATAAAATCTAGAAGGTTGCCTTTGGAAACAAAGAACACATAACATCACGAAAACATGCCTTTATAATTTTGACCCCCTTAAACCCCACTTTTATATAGTAAAACTGGGGCTTACAGGGGTATAATTATTTTTCTTATTTCTGCTCAAAATCGTAGATTGTGGGTACTCATTAGAACCACCTCGCCGAGGCGGTTCTAACGAGTACCCACAATCTATGTTTTGAGCAGAAATATGAAAAATATCAGAGTTTTTATCCTAAAATTTTCAGTTTTTGGAGGTGAAACTTTCTATAGATTTTAATAGGCGTGTTTTCATAGTGAAGAACGAAAATCGAAGACTCGGTTTTATTAAGTCTACATAATATAGTAGTGAAGTTAGCGAGGCTGTATTTGTCCACTTACACCGGCTTAAGCTGTATTCCGTTTTCAAAGTAACCAAAATTGGCTCAATGATCCCAAAGGAAATAAAATATATAATCATGCATGTATGTATATTCAGCCCACATTTCCTACCGTTCCACGCTTGGTCCGCAGCCCAAGAACCCTATTTTCCTTTAGGATTCGGACACCTTATCTCCTTACGATACCTATCCTAAAGCCTGATCAAGTTCATTTAACTGTTGGTGCGTCTAAAATTGCTGGATGAGGGGTATACAGTGTAGACCCAGATCAGAGGTTGCATTCTTGAGCGCCTGATCTGTGTCTATACTGTTTGGTCAGGCCTGTCTGTCCTAATACTTATTGGTAAATACGATTAATGTGTACGATTTTCGAGTAATATTACACGTGTGAAGCTATGTTTTATAGTGATTTCTGTGGGAAATATAATTTATAATTCCCAGGAGGAAATATTTCCTTTAGAACGTTATCACGCCGTAAGACGAGTATAGATGACGTAACGTCGCAAAACGTATTGACCTCATTTGAAAGAGCGGAAAACAAAACCCGTAAAAAAGTCATTTTTATGATTTATAGCTTTGGACTTTTATATACGAGTATGGTAAAATGTTCGATTAACTCACAAAGGATCTTTTATATTTGCCGGGATCGTCGTTTTTTATATTTGCCGGGATCGTCGGTTCGGGAACACCAGTGTCTGACTTTTAATCCAAGCTATTAATTTGTTGATTTGCGTAATGTCTAATTTTGAATGCGCATGTTAGAGACAGTCAGAGGGCTAGGACCTGGTTGTTTGGCTGAGAATGCTTGTATAAGCAACAAGCTACGATTCTGGCGAGATTGCACAATTGCGCAATGAGCTAGAAGATCGCTCAACGAGCCGCACAAATAAGTGTTTTGAACTACAGTGAAAGTTGAGGGCGAGGATTATAACTGACCGTTCCAAGTCTCTTCTTTTGTTGTGGTTTATTACTGTTCTGTGTTTATGTTGGTGATTTATATCATTTTTCGGTTTTACTGCAGCAGACTTGGGCTTAACTAAAGTCAACTTCAGGCGAACTATTCTATCAGTTGATAGGTTTTATCAAAAATGTTATACATTACAATCTGCTTATAACACAAATTTTTGGATCCAAAGCATAAGCTTTATTATTTAAACAATATTGTTATATCCAAACAAAAATATGTAGATGTTGTAAAAAAATAACCATTAACCATCAATTTTGATATAATCTATACATTTTTCGAGTCCATCTTTGAGCCATGCTATATCTAAAACCATTTTATAACAAACTGTGTTATAAACAGATTAATGCCTGTTTGTTTTCATTCCAATCAAAAAATTTCATGAAGCTTAATAAAAGCATGCATTAAAGAATCACATTTTTGTTCTTTTTTATCTGTTACATTGATAATTTATTAAACTTTAGCATACCCTTGTCCCATATCTCTTAGTAAACATGAACAAAATTTGCGCTGGTACTTAGACGTTTACGTCTAAATATTTTGTTTTGAATTACTTAATACACACTAAGTTTTTAATACTTTGAAAACAGCGCAGTGCACAATGCAATAACTAGGGGAGATAACCAAAAGATTATGTGACTAGTGGTTTGTTCGATTTATCTTTTCGTTCGTTGTGATAACATATCAACGTGCAGATCCAAATTGGATTCCGTGTTCTGCGGCGTCTGATCATCTGTTTGCATGAAATATTGGAATTTCTATAAAACGTGATGATAATACAAACTAACGAGACACCCCTTCTTTTTGAGATGGTCCGTTCCAAAGAAGTAAGGTAGAAGAGTCTAATCGACATAGATGGGATAACGTAATACACACTTGACTGGTTGCGTTGCTTTTCATTAGCTCGTAATCATGATAATAGTTGTCATTCAAAATCAGTGTCTCCAGAAAAGTGTCGACTGTTATTTAAGACAACTTCATATTGATACCAAGTCCGTTTCTCTCGGTTTCTTGAAAAGACCGACAACAATTGTTCCTTTAGACAAATTCATGTAACTTCAGGTAAGTTATATGTATAAAGATATATTCGTGCAAAATCAGTTTCTTCAGAAAAACATAGAATGTTTATTGATACATTTACGACAACTTCGCTAAATTTGTTCAAAATCAATTTCTTCAACACGACCAGAGAAGAGTTAGATCAGCCAGAATATTCGTGAAGTCATAGCTTAGTGTATGCTACTCGTATTCTCCAATAATACTAAGTAGAACATAGAGACTTGGACTTTTCAAAAGCAAACAGCGTAGATCTGAAAAAGGCAACAAGAATGCGCAGATCGGTTTGGATCTGTTTTTGTCGGGTATTTCAGCTTTGAAAGCATTCCATTCAAATTCCGTAAACGCATATGCAATATGCGAACAACTTAAGACCTCTGGTCGTTGTTGTATTCTATGGTATTTACTGATCCTGTTAGCGGGCACGTGACGTTTATACAACGTCGCATCAACGTCGATGCAACTTCATGAAGTTGCATCGACGTTGATGTTACGTTGTACAAATGGCATGTGCCCGCTGGTAGGCCCCAATCAGACTGCAAATGTATGAGCTAATATAGACCTTCCTTGTCCACATATGGCATAAGGTCCCATTTCTTCCGTTGTGTTGTATATTTTTAATCTCGCAGTTGCAGTGCTTGGGGTTCTTTTGGCCTTACAGTATCATCATCCTTATTATAATTAATACGTTCATTATTATTACAGTCAACTCTCTTTATACCGACACCCGATACAACGACACATTTCGTTATAATGACAATTTGAATGTCACGAAACATTCGCTCAAGAAGTGACGGTTAATGAGAAATTATGCAAAAACACTGCATAATATCGTCAAGCAACATATGTTTTGGATATTTGTTAGAATCGCCTCAGAGAGGCGATTCTAACAAATATCCAAAACATATGTTCTATGATGAAATAAGAAAAACAAACAAGGCCTTTCTTACATATTATTCTGTCCATTTAGGATTCTTTAGAACAGCAAATTCATTATAATGGCAACATTTTTGGGACAAAATGCTGTCGTTGTAACGAGGGTACATGTACTGTATTATTGCTATTACTATTACTATTATTATTATTATTATTTGGTCGCCTCATGGGGTGGTTTGGTGAGTAGCTTGCGTCATCGGGGCGCCCAACTGATATTGGCTTACAGTTGGGCAAGGCCTGCTACACAAAATGATCCACTGGGGTTGATGTGTCGTTAAACCCCAACACAATCATTGGTCGCATCAAGTGAAAAAGTACTTTCGAACATGCTCAAAATGCGCATATTCAGATCATCCTGCGTATCCGCGAAGTATCATCCGAGTCTTTGCTTTCCATTCATACAATCTGTAGTATTCGATGATGCAGTGTAGGTTCTGATCAAACCACATATACCCGAAGACACGTTTTCGCACGGCGCGGCTAATCTACTATGATTGTTATTATTACTGTTATTACTGTTATTATTATTATTATTAGTAGTAGTAGTAGTCTTATTGTTGTGTTATTATTATTATTATTATTTATTATCATATTGTTGTTGTTGTTGTTATTGTTGTTGTTATTATAGTATTATTATTATCATTATTATTATTTTTATTATTATTATTATTATTATTTATTATTATTATTATATTTTTTCAGCTTTTTGTGTTTAAAATCGAGCGTCAAATATTTTAACAGGTTATATTGTTCTCAGATATTGTTATAAAATGAATTTAAAAGGTTGAGTTTACACAGTGCGTGCTGAATTGTCGATATTTTAGAAAGAAAATCTAGGTAATTTTGACAGAAAAGTTAATGTAAATACTCGTTATCTATGTGAGTCGCGATGTTAGGAAACGTAGCTTTGGATATATGCGCCCCGGTGAAGATTCAGATCAGACTGCGCATTCGCGCAGTCTGATCAGAATCTTCACCGGGTGCACTTTGGATAGCTAAGCATGCAAAGTTTCTTCATGCGGGCAATGTAGACCTTGACCAGGCTGCGAGGATGCGCAGGCTGACTTGAGTTTTTGTTGGGCGCACATGTCAAAAGGTATATTTTCTCGCCTTGAAACTCACCCGTATTTGAGTTATTTGGGTAAAAGCCTAAGAGGGTAAAATTCGATCGATGACAGTGGGCGTGCCCACCCTTGGGTATATTTAAAATTGGTACCCTGCTTTCATCCCACGCTTCGCCAGAGATTAAATACAAATTAAAGCGGTGGGAAGCCAGGCTATTAGAGCGTTGATGCGTTATTTTTGAAGAATATTGTGAACTGTGGATGGAGTTCATTATTGGCTGTAGCCGTGTAAAAGGTCAGGAATTTATAATATAAACATTCAGAGAAATCTGTGTGAAATCTGAGTTTACACGGCATTCGCGGCTGGATTTTTAGCGGCAGCGCTGTTACATTAAAGTATACGCGAAATTGCAAAGTTTGCGTTCAAAGCAGAGTCCGAAACTTGAGGAAGATATTGTGAAAAAAAGAGAAATGGCGGAAAGTGAGATTAAGCTGACCATTGGAGAACAGACGGTAGATTCAAAGGATGTTACAAAAGGTCAAGAAATTGATTTGAAATTCCGAGATCCGGAAAAATTACACGATGAGATGCGGGTATGTTTATTTAACTCCTACATGCTATTAATTGGTAATCTATGATACCAACCTAAGGAAAATAGCATTTTGCCTTACGCGAACTGAGAAAGCCCAGATCAGACTGCACGTCCGCGCAGTCTGATCAGGGCTTTCCCTGTTCGTCGAATTATTCTGCAGACGTTTATGATTCATAAAGTTCTGTAAGTGGGCAACGAATTGCCTTATCAGACTCCACAGTTTGATCTGAGCCCACATTGCCCGCATATGGCATAAGAGACATTTTCTTGCGCAGCAACATTTACTAATAGCAAATTAATGCGCCAAGCGAAACTGGTCTTTATCCAGCGAATTCGGACGTTTCCGGCTTCAAATAGGGTTAGGGTCAGCGTGTGTGTAGGTGATGGTGAGATTGGCCGCGCCTATGCAAAATCTTCCGGCGGGAGTACTATGTTTACTGTGCATGCTTCTACAGTCTGGTCAAGGTCGGTGCTGCTTGCTTTTTATAATCTACGGTCTTAAAACAGCATTCCATAGCTTGACCGCATATGTGCGCAGTTTGCTACATAAAACAGCTCTTTTAACCCTTAAAGCGCCAAGCAAAATTTGAAGCAGACGACACTCAATTGTTTTTATTATTTTTCAGAGAAAACAAGTCTTGACATTTCATGTGAATCGTCTGCAAAGCAGACGATTCACATGAAATGTCCAGATTTGTTTTCTCTGAAAAATAATAAAAAAATAAATAAAAAAAAATTGTCGTCTGCTGCAGTTTGCAGTTGTGATTGGCGCTTTAAGGGTTAAGGTTATGGTGTCTCCGAGCTAATGCGAAGGGTGCTGTCAGATCAACCTCATTCTGGTCAGAGCCTCTTCCCTCCATAGAGACGTAGGTTTTGCAATATACAAAGTATTTTGGAAAGCGAAAGCCCTGGTCGGACGGCATGCATGCGTATGCTGCTGTAAGCATTTGCTGTATATGGCCGAAAACTCATATGTTTTGCTTGGCTCATCCCAGTTATAATTTAGGCCTAAATATATTTTATTGCAATGGACAAGTGGTGCGCTTAGGCCACAATACCGTAACATAACTCGTAATTACCGTCCTCTCCCAAAGCCCAATATTTTCATCCCAGCTAGAAACCCTGGGAGGAAAGAGACAGTTCGAGCTGGAGCTGGAGCTCGAGGGTGGCTAGTGGTGGTGCTATTAGAAGTTTTTCAGAGCTACTTAAATCCTGTTAGAGAAGGTTGCACTTATTTACAAATATCGTTTTCTGTGGGCAGGCACTGAGGGCAGGCATATGGGTACTCTACCCAGTAAGCATTCTACATAAATCTACAGCGGACCGTTATCGGCCCGTCAGGGTAGCTGACGGGCCGATAACGGCCCGCTGTAGATTTATGAAGAATGCTAGCAGGGTAGTGCCTGCCTATACTACTGACATAAGATGAAACTAGCTTCCTTCGTTTGAAGCTGTAAAAAAAGTAAGCTGTAGTTCTGGTATGCTGTACCACATATCCGCTGTACAGTGCATGATTATACAGAAGGAGATGTCCTAGGTCAGCGCGTGCACCAAACCAGCCTGCTTGCAACCTTCCTTGTGCGTTTCAGCACATACCTGTTACAGTATGTGATGGGGGAAAGTCCTGACAAGTCTGCTTGACCAGACACGCTAATCTGCTTTTTCAGTGTTCACGTATATAGAGCGGAGCGGGACATGGTATACTCATTTCTGTAATGTTTTCTTGCACAGACTGTCACTTCTCCTCCACACAACCAAGAAACGACTCAAATAAGTGTTGTACTACGCATTTTCACTTTTGGCATTTACAGGCTACAGGCTACAGGCTGATCCAAGTATTCGGTCTTCGCACATGTGAATAGCGTTATGCTAAAATGTACCTTAAGGCACATTTTCGTGTGGTGACACTACGTATTGCCGTGCGGAGTAAATTAAGATGCCACGCCCACTTCTAATCTCAACCAATCAGATTGCTTGATCCTGATTGTTGCTATAAAGTCACATACTTAAATGCAAACAGCAGATTAGATCAGTTGGCTTCTTCAGAAGCCAGTTGATCTGGATCTACACTGTTTGCAAAGACAGGGTAATCCGGGTTCAGCAGGACTAGGGTTGATTATTTTAGACCACTTAACTCCTTAATGATCAAAACTTGGAATATGTACGTTATACCTCCTTTTGATATGTCTAAACCTATTGTATGAGTGGCAAACAGTGTAGACACTGATCAAACGCTGCGTTTGCGACTTCTGATCGTGGTATATACTGTTTGCTCAGGCGTGTCTGTCCTAATAATTAGGATATACATGTTGTATAATTCGACGAATATTTACTGACCACGAGGTAGCATTGTATTACCATGTTTAGCATTGACATTTCAATATTCCCTGGGTCAGCAAAAATCATCTCTTTATAACGATTCTAATGAGCTTCGATATGAGAAGTTGGCTCGGATGTCACATGCCTGCAACGAAAGCGCAGATCATCATGCGCACTTGCTCAGTCTGATCTGGACCTTCTGGACCTAAGCAGACGATTCACATGAAATGTCCAGACTTGTTTTCTCTGAAAAATAATAAAAAAAAAAATTAAAAAAAAATTGTCGTCTGCTGCAGTTTGCAGTTGTGATTGGCGCTTTAAGGGTTAAGGTTATGGTGTCTCCGAGCTAATGCGAAGGGTGCTGTCAGATCAACCTCATTCTGGTCAGAGCCTCTTCCCTCCATAGAGACGTAGGTTTTGCAATAAACAAAGTATTTTGGAAAGCGAAAGCCCTGGTCGGACGGCATGCATGCGTATGCTGCTGTAAGCATTTGCTGTATATGGCCGAAAACTCATATGTTTTGCTTGGCTCATCCCAGTTATAATTTAGGCCTAAATATATTTTATTGCAATGGACAAGTGGTGCGCTTAGGCCACAATACCGTAACATAACTCGTAATTACCGTCCTCTCCCAAAGCCCAATATTTTCATCCCAGCTAGAAACCCTGGGAGGAAAGTGACAGTTCGAGCTGGAGCTGGAGCTCGAGGGTGGCTAGTGGTGGTGCTATTAGAAGTTTTTCAGAGCTACTTAAATCCTGTTAGAGAAGGTTGCACTTATTTACAAATATCGTTTTCTGTGGGCAGGCACTGAGGGCAGGCATATGGGTACTCTACCCAGTAAGCATTCTACATAAATCTACAGCGGACCGTTATCGGCCCGTCAGGGTAGCTGACGGGCCGATAACGGCCCGCTGTAGATTTATGAAGAATGCTAGCAGGGTAGTGCCTGCCTATACTACTGACATAAGATGAAACTAGCTTCCTTCGTTTGAAGCTGTAAAAAAAGTAAGCTGTAGTTCTGGTATGCTGTACCACATATCCGCTGTACAGTGCATGATTATACAGAAGGAGATGTCCTAGGTCAGCGCGTGCACCAAACCAGCCTGCTTGCAACCTTCCTTGTGCGTTTCAGCACATACCTGTAACAGTATGTGATGGGGAAGGTCCTGACAAGTCTGCGAGACCAGACACGCTAATCTGCTTTTTCAGTGTACACGTAAATAGAGCGGGACATGGTATACATATTTCTGTAATGGTTTCTTGCACACTCTCACGTCTCCTCCGCACAACCAAGAAACGACTCAAATAAGTGTTGTACTACGCATTTTCACTTTTGGCATTTACAGGCTACAGGCTGATCCAAGTATTCGGTCTTCGCACATGTGAATAGCGTTATGCTAAAATGTACCTTAAGGCACATTTTCGTGTGGTGACACTACGTATTGCCGTGCTGAGTAAATTAAGATGCCACGCCCACTTCTAATTTCAACCAAATCAGATTGCTTGATCCGGATTGTTGCTATAAAGTCACATACTTAATGGCAAACAGCAGATTAGATCAGTTGGCTTCTTCAGAAGCCAGTTGATCTGGATCTACACTGTTTGCAAAGACAGGGTATATCCGGGTTCAGCAGGACTAGGGTTGATTATTTTAGACCACTTAACTCCTTAATGATCAAAACTTGGAATATGTACGTTATACCTCCTTTTGATATGTCTAAACCTATTGTATGAGTGGCAAACAGTGTAGACACTGATCAAACGCTGCGTTTGCGACTTCTGATCGTGGTATATACTGTTTGCTCAGGCGTGTCTGTCCTAATAATTAGGATATACATGTTGTATAATTCGACGAATATTTACTGACCACGAGGTAGCATTGTATTACCATGTTTAGCATTGACATTTCAATATTCCCTGGGTCAGCAAAAATCATCTCTTTATAACGATTCTAATGAGCTTCGATATGAGAAGTTGGCTCGGATGTCACATGCGTGCAACGAAAGCGCAGATCATCATGCGCACTTGCTCAGTCTGATCTGGACCTTCTGGACCTAAGCAGACGATTCACATGAAATGTCCAGACTTGTTTTCTCTGAAAAATAATAAAAAAAAAAATAAAAAAGATTGTGGTCTGCTGCAGTTTGCAGTTGTGATTGGCGCTTTAAGGGTTAAGGTTATGGTGTCTCCGAGCTAATGCGAAGGGTGCTGTCAGATCAACCTCATTCTGGTCAGAGCCTCTTCCCTCCATAGAGACGTAGGTTTTGCAATATACAAAGTATTTTGGAAAGCGAAAGCCCTGGTCGGACGGCATGCATGCGTATGCTGCTGTAAGCATTTGCTGTATATGGCCGAAAACTCATATGTTTTGCTTGGCTCATCCCAGTTATAATTTAGGCCTAAATATATTTTATTGCAATGGACAAGTGGTGCGCTTAGGCCACAATACCGTAACATAACTCGTAATTACCGTCCTCTCCCAAAGCCCAATATTTTCATCCCAGCTAGAAACCCTGGGAGGAAAGTGACAGTTCGAGCTGGAGCTGGAGCTCGAGGGTGGCTAGTGGTGGTGCTATTAGAAGTTTTTCAGAGCTACTTAAATCCTGTTAGAGAAGGTTGCACTTATTTACAAATATCGTTTTCTGTGGACAGGCACTGAGGGCAGGCATATGGGTACTCTACCCAGTAAGCATTCTACATAAATCTACAGCGGGCCGTTATCGGCCCGTCAGGGTAGCTGACGGGCCGATAACGGCCCGCTGTAGATTTATGAAGAATGCTAACTGGGCTAGTGCCTGCCTATACTACTGACATAAGATGAAACTAGCTTCCTTCGTTTGAAGCTGTAAAAAAAGTAAGCTGTAGTTCTGGTATGCTGTACCACATATCCGCTGTACAGTGCATGATTATACAGAAGGAGATGTCCTAGGTCAGCGCGTGCACCAAACCAGCCTGCTTGCAACCTTCCTTGTGCGTTTCAGCACATACCTGTTACAGTATGTGATGGGGGAAAGTCCTGACAAGTCTGCTTGACCAGACACGCTAATCTGCTTTTTCAGTGTTCACGTATATAGAGCGGAGCGGGACATGGTATACTCATTTCTGTAATGTTTTCTTGCACAGACTGTCACTTCTCCTCCACACAACCAAGAAACGACTCAAATAAGTGTTGTACTACGCATTTTCACTTTTGGCATTTACAGGCTACAGGCTGATCCAAGTATTCGGTCTTCGCACATGTGAATAGCGGCATGCTAAAATGTACCTTAAGGCACATTTTCGTGTGGTGACACTACGTATTGCCGTGCGGAGTAAATTAAGATGCCACGCCCACTTCTAATCTCAACCAATCAGATTGCTTGATCCGGATTGTTGCTATAAAGTCACATACTTAATGGCAAACAGCAGATCAGATCAGTTGGCTTCTGATCTGGATCTACACTGTTTGCAAAGGCAGGGTATATCCGGGTTCAGCAGGACTAGGGTTAATTATTTCAGACCCCTTAACTCCTTAGCATACTTCATCAAAACTTTGGACATGTCCGTTATACCTCCTTTTGATATGTCTAAACCTATTGTATGAGTGGCAAACAGTGTAAACACTGATCAAACGCTGCGTTTGCGACTTCTGATCGTAGTATATACTGTTTGCTCAGGCGTGTCTGTCCTAATAATTAGGATATACATGTTGTATAATTCGACGAATGTTTACTGACCATGAGGTAGCATTGTATTACCATGTTTAGCATTGACATTTCAATATTCCCTGGGTCAGCAAAAATCATCTGTTTATAACGATTCTAATGAGCTTCGATATGAGAAGTTGGCTCGGATGTCACATGCGTGCAACGAAAGCGCAGATCATCATGCGCACTTGCTCAGTCTGATCTGGACCTTCGTTTTCGGGCAGCACAGATGTGCAGGTTGAGCCGTTCACTGTTTGCATATGGCATAATGTATGTTTTCTCAGGTTTGGGTTCGTACAGAACAAATGAATTGATAGCAGAAACAGTATTAAGAAATGATCTCAAGTGGAGTTAGTTATAACATTAGCTGTTGGAAGCAGAAATAACCTTGTTATAAACCTACATTTACGCCAGTCAAGATTGCTTTGTCCAGAATAATTCTTACTTGTGAATTAAAACCATCTGAAAAGCTTCGGTTTAAATGATTTTGTTATTACCATGGTTATGATCGAATGTAAAGGTTCTTGTACACACATCTACTACCAAGACAGCCATGGCTCCCATGAGTATGTATGTATGTTTGACTTACTATTTATCTACTAGACTGCCATGTGTCCCGTTTTACGACTTCTTAGAATCGTCTCTTTAAACTCTCTTGGATCCCGTCGTATGCTTGATTTCTTATTGGTATCGAATCTAACCTGTGTTAAAGCAAGCACCCGTAAGAAAGACAAAAGGTTAGTGCTTGCTTAATACAATTCGATTTCCACGTACTTGCCGGCCTCTCAAGGGATATGAAACACTGCCATTATTGCTTAACCCATTTTTTTTGGAGATCCCCCAAACAAGATAATTGACAAAGAGTGCAGATCTAGATCAGACGCAACAGCGCCTGATCAGGATCTACACTGTTTGCATTAAATACACGAATTTCTAGAAAACATAGTAATAATAAAAACTAACCAGACACCCTGCTGTTGGATACTGGTCCAAAGTGTTGTGGTAGACGAGTCCACTCGACGTAAATGGGTTAATGCCTTTGGAACTGTTTCGACTGGGATGACTCTTGTCGTATGTTTGGTTTCTTATACTATCTAGACTATCTAGATCTATCATCTAGCCCATCACGAAAACATACCTATATAATCTTGACCCCCTTAAACCCCACTTTTATATAGTAAAACTGGGGTTCACAGGGGTATACATTATTTTTGTTATTTCTGCTCAAAAACATAGATTGTGGTACTCGTTAGAACCGCCTCGACGAGGCGGTTCTAACGAGTACCCACAATCTATGTTTTGAGCAGAAATATGAAAAATATCAGATTTTTTTTTATCTGAAAAATTGCCATTTTTTTATGGTAAAATTTTCAATATATTTGAATAGGCGTGTTTTCGTAATGCTGTCGTGATTGCTCCTTGTAGCTCTACTGTATAGAGAGAGTCATTGCTCCTGTCGTATGTTAAGCTTATGTGCACTACCAATGTTTCCGTCGTAAGTTTGACTTTTAAACTCTGCAGTCTACATTTGTATAGTTCCTGTCGCGTGTTTGACTTCATATACGTATGCTTTACTAATATCGCGATTGTCATGGCTTCCTTTGTATGTTCGAGTTCTCGTTGTACTTCTAGGCTAGACTGTCCTTGCTCCTTCCTGTACATGTATATTACTCAACTATCTGTATCTGTTATGCCCTTTGCACATGCGGGTGTAAATGTTGTGAACTGCAGCAAGAGATAAGGGCGAGGATTCGCGCTAGTAAAACGGTTCCTTGTTGCAGTTCTTCTTTGTGCGTGCGTCGGTGATTTCATATGAAGTGTTCGTTTCGACATTATTTGCTCCCCACCTCTCCTTCTTTTGGTAACTCGGGAAGGCTGTACTTCTTGATTGTTGTCTTTCTAGAGTATCTTCACTTATAGTTTTGCATAAAGAATTAAAGTGTGTGTGTGTGTGTGTGTGTGTGTGTGTGTGTGTGTGCGTGTGTGTGCGTGCGTACGTACGCGCGTGCGTCTTTTACTTCAAAGGCCGTGCCCATTGTAATTTCATTGTTAATTGAAATGTCGTTACATACGTAGTAGGGCTGGGACAACGAAGGACTACTGTGAACAATAACGCCCAAATCATCAGTCTATATGGGCAGCGATAATCGACAGTATCGGTGCACGAACAATTATCGGTGCATGTGAAAATAATGGTACTGTTTTGCAACTGGTCTGTTCGCATATTCTAACAGGTACTTTTTCCTGAAACCTTGTCCAACTTGCCCAATTTGTTTCGCATCAAGATTCCCTCGTAGAGTAACTAACGCTTAGCATGCTGGGTCAAAATTTCAGCAGACGACATTTTCAAATAATTCTTTCTTATTTTTCCCAGGAAATAGGCTTTGGCATTTCATGCAAATTGTCTCGTTAGGAGACAATTTGTATGAAATGTCAAAGCTTATTTTCTCGGAAAAATAAGAAAAAATATCATCAATTTGTCGTCTGCTCAGTGCTGAATTAGCCCTGAGTGAGTTTACTTTAATACCCTTCTACCCCATTGAAGAGATTTCTTTAATGGATATTGTACGACCTTATCTAAATATTGAATATAGGATCATGTCAGTAAAAATGTAAATAGTAATATATTAAAAATTGAAGACTAATCGACAAGTTGATTTAACCGCAGGGTTGCAAAGTTAGAGTGACCTTGAATTATATACTCGTTGGTAATTTCAGGCAAAATTTAAATATGCTGATAATGACAAATTATGGAATGCATTATTGATGCACTGAGTAATCTTTATTGCAGAATTGTTGAAATTGTGTCGGTTTATTCATAAGTAACGAACGCGTAAACGACCAAGAGTTCACAATACAAAAAAAAAAAAAAAAAAAAAAAACACAAAAAAAAAACACACAAAAAAACACTCTTTTTGATAGGTTAAATTCACCTTCTGATTCTCACTGACACCAAAAGTGGTGCAGACTTTATTAGTTAAATAATGTCTCAGAAACACCATCAGGAATTTAACCCTTGCCTTGCTTAATAAATTAAGATGCCACGCCTACTTCTAATTTCCAACCAAACAGATTACTTGATCCGGGTTTTTGATAGAAATTCACATATTTAATGACAAACAGTGCAGATCCAGATCAGTTGGCTTCTTCAGAAGCCAACTGATCTGGATCTACACTGTTTGCTAAGACACGGCATGTCGTGTTCAGCAAGAGAATGGTTAAGCATCGCTTGCTCGTGACAATTTAGTTATGTCCCTTTGTGCAAACGCCGCAATGCAAGTTATGTTCTCGACAGGATTGGTAGTGAAATTTGCCGTAAAAGGAATTGGAGCCAAACTCCACTTCAGAATGAATTTAAGGGTAAGTGGTCGCAGTCAAACTGAGTATGATAATAAAGGGACGTAACCATTTATGTGCTTAGAAATCATGCAAATATGACGTGAACTTTGGGGTGCATGATCCTAGAAGCCTCCGACCAGAATTAAATGAAATTC
The DNA here is from genome assembly GCA_964016985.1 of Anodontia alba. NCBI lineage: Eukaryota > Metazoa > Mollusca > Bivalvia > Lucinida > Lucinidae > Anodontia > Anodontia alba. Next base: position 1,073,678 of record OZ024828.1, on the reverse strand, counting down.
ATTTGCAGCTTTGTCATGAAGTGCAGTCTACGTATAGTGTTTTGGAAGACAAAAGTTTATCATTAAAAACACTTTTTTATCAGTTTTTACTGTGCGAATACTAAACCGTAAATGTGCAAAACACAGGCAAATTTCAAACCCAAAAACTCGTTTTAAACGATTCGTTTGTCCATAACTTCACTTGTTATTATGCCCAAAATACCATATTTTTCTAACACGTGATACATTGTAATTTAAACGATTTCCAAAACCTTTGAAAACTTCGGAAAATGCAGCTTTTTGCATGTGTGATAAAACTGCATTAGAATCAAATTGTCTAATGCTTTCTGTCGTACATCATGATGAACTTGCATGCAGCACTACCAGAATGAAAATTAGGTTCTTGACACATTCAGCAAGATTTTTTTTTTCTGACAAAACTCAGCATACATTTTTTCGACGAAAGCGTTTTGAAACTAAAATGCTGCAAAACCATAAGTCATGCATAGGCAAATCTGTAGACTGGCTTCAGTCTCTAGTGACAATTTTTTTTTCTCTTATAATCTGTTTAATAATCCACTAAAATAAAACCAAAATAATATCATAACTATAAAGGCTGGTCACTAGTGATCAGCCTTAATAGTCATGATATTACTTTGGTTTTATTTTAGTGAATTATCAAACAGATTTATGAGAAAAATATTTAGTCACTGGAGACTGAAGCCAGTCTAGCAAATCTGTTGACTAAGTAAAAGTAAATTATAATTATTTTAATGAAGTAAAACGAAAAGTAAAAATATATGTTTCTTTTTTGTCCAATAATATGCTCCACAACGTCAGAAAAGTACCTTCGGACGTGTCGCCCAGCGAAGATTCAGATCAGCCTGCGCATTCGCGTAGTCTGATCAGAATCTGCACTGGTCGTATTTTGAATAGCCAAGGATGTAAAGTTTTCCATGTGGACAACGAAGACTGGCCAGACTGAATGGGCAGGTGGATTTGAGTCTTCGTTGGGCGCACATGTCAGAAGGTACGTTTTCTAATATACGAGTCCAGTGCTGTCTTAATCTGTTCTCTACTGTTTGGTGATACAATTCGGACATTTACCATTATTTCAAAACGGTTACTTCCACAATTTGATCATTGCAAAAATCTTTGCTAACGAGTTTCACATATAACTTCTCCCTTGTATTTCACTATAGTGTAGTGCTTGCGTATAGTTTCCTCATTGAGCTCATTTCTGCATTTTTGGAAAAAAAATAAATAAATAAAATAAACGAGAGTCTCTGATGAGCCCTAAAGACCTAAACTAGCTGGTCTGCCCTAGAAGACTTGACCCTTCAGTGTGTTCATTGCTCTCAAGGAGCATTGTTTTTGGAATCAATTGATCTTCATTACAGCTGGTGTGAGTGACGTATGACGACTGTAAAACGTCTCCTCCTACTTCACTGTAATGTAGCTTATATTTTCTGGTCCTTTATAATCTTTAAGCCCATTACAGGAGTTTTGAAAATTTATATGAGGCCTACTTGGCCAACTTTTAGCCTGTCTGGCCCAGAAAACGTGACTTTACATATTTTCAGTTTTGTATTTGTTCCTCATATCTCCTTCTGTTGGTGCCTCGGGAGGGCTGTGATTCGTGATTGTGGCATTTCTTGTGTATCTTTACTTATATTTGGACCAGCGGACGACAAAATCTACAATAAGACCTGTATAACCAGCAAAGACTCAGATCAGCCTGTACATCCATTCAGTATGTCAAGAGAGTTTGTTTATACCTCATTGGATAGCCTGGGGGCTGTAAAAAGCATATGCGATCACTGAAGACTCTGATCAGACTGCACGGAAACGCAGGCTGATCTAGTCTTCGCTGGTCGCACATGCTTATTGTAGGTTTTGTCGTGCGCTGGCTCATTTTTTGTGAGCTTTGACGTTTACCTTTACCACTCATACAGATCCGTCCATTGCACGTATACTTTAGGCTTGATTGTCAGAAAATTTTGTGTTTCATGTGAGACAACTATTCATTCACCTTTATAGGTAGTACCTTTTTATGCAGTAAATGCATACTTATAAAACTGTATCAACCTATAATCTTTTATATTTTTGGTCCATTTTTGTCAATATTTACAAACTCATTGATACCGTATTTACTCGATATAGCCAGACAGACATGTTTGGACAACAATGCACAGTGTAGACCCAGATAAAATGATCATAAACCAGTTGTTTGATCATGATCTACACAAATTCCATTCAGTCAGCACGTTTTAGAGCCAAGCGGACTTTTTATGAAAAGTTCAGGATACCCTGGCACATAAATAATATTATACATTATGTTGCAAAATTATTGTCAGATAAGGTAGTAATTTCCACCCGAAAAGTACTGATATTGTCTCATTTCTGGTTGAAAACATATGTTGTGGGTACTCAGTAGAAGGAGGCGCTTCTAATGAATACCAACAACATATCTTTCCGTGCAGAAATAAGAAAATGCCATGTTGATACCCCCGCATATCTGGAGCTATGAATAGAAGCTGTATGTTTTAATGGTTTTCCGTTGCGCTCTAAAAGCTACCGGGTGAATAATAGTATTTTTCACCTGTTCTATGATAGTGTAGGTTGGGTTACACATAATTTCACGTTAAGAATGGTTTTGATCTTATAAATGTTTCTTGGCCAATTTACTCCTGCCATCACCCTAAACAATTCACGCTTGATGTTCAACGAAAGGAAATGGTCACTATGCCATACGCAGGCAACGAAGGCCCCGATCAGACTGGGCATTCGCACCAGGGCCTTCGTTTCCCACCAGCAAATTCCGTGGATGCTGTAGAATGCATCAACGAGTAGCGAAGACTCAGTTCAAACAGAGTGCGCAGGCTGATTCTGGTTTCACCATTCGCATATTGCATAGGGGCCCTTTTAATGTGTTGTTTATCAAGTTAGAACTGCGCGAATCGTTTAATACTGGTTTTGATAATGTAGGGTTTGAAGTGACCAGTTTTGCAAAGGGAGGTAATAGCATAATTGTTTGCTTTCCTCCCTTACGTCAGATGAGCATGCAGTTACGTGTAGCTCATGTGCACCGTTATGTTTGTTGACCAGATGGTATTTTACTACTGAGATTGGTAAAGCTAGGGACATGTAATTACACATGACTCGAATGTCCTATTGCGTTGTTGTTCAATATGGTATTTTACGATTAAGGTTAACCTTTACCACTATCTGGGCTAGTTTAGCAGATAACAAATTGAAAACATTTCTTATTTCCTAGAAAACAGGATTTGACATTTCATGCAAATTGTCTCCATTGGAGACAATTTGCATGAAATGTCAACACTTGTTTTCTGCAAAAAATATGTCATCAACTGAAAAATATACCAAACATGCTTAAGCACCAAGTTGATAACATATGAATTCGTATGTATCGTTGCATCTGTTGTCTCTCTGGTATTTTCCTTGTAGTAGGAGGAGATAAATCTTTGAAGAAACATCCGCTCGAGTGTCCCGACCGGGAATTGAACCCAGGGCCACGTGAATACAAAGCGAGCACACAACCACTGGGCTTACAGGTCTACCAGACCAGTTAGACTGATCAGTTATGCTTGGTTGATTGATTGTGTTGGGGTTTAACGACACGTCAACCCTTGTGGGTCATTTTGTGTCGTGGTCAGTTATGCACTCTGTATACCTATATACATATTAAACACACATGTACATGTATTGTATTTTTACCACACTCCTGCCAGGCGACAATTTGCATGAAACGTCAAATCCTGTTTTCTGGAAGTTCTACGACATTTATTCCAATTATGATTCTAGGATGACAGTTGACCTATTTGGGTCAGATTTGCTTCTGTATACGCTTGTGTCAGGAAAATATTGAAAGGTCATGTGGATTAAGCATTTTATAATTCGTAGAACAAGAGGACAAATATGGACCTGTATCGTTCATCTGAGAACTCTTTGATTTGATCAGACTTGTAAATTCAATGCATTCCTATATCACTAGGAACATTCGGACTGGATTTTGCAAAGATTACTTGCAAGTGGCCAGTAAACAATAAAGTATTGGTGACAGATAATTTACGCTAAAAGAATGTTATCTATATTAGGATTCCTTACACACCTTCATATATATATCTGTATTATAAATATTTGACCTATACATTTTGTAGGTTGTTATCAGTTCTACAATGTCCTTATTTTAGTATAACCTTCACTACAATTTAACGAAAAACGATTTAATTTCCATCTGTCTCTATGACAATTCCGATTTTCATTGTCTTGAAGATATTGCTAGAAAGAGTTCCGTTAAGAGCGTTGATAATCTTTATTTCTGTTTTATCATCCAGATACTATTAATATCTTAACATTCTAGTACAGGTTATATATCTAATGGTATCTCAAAGGATGGGGTACCAGAAATCAATCTTTGATATGCCTTATCGAATAATGATATTCGATTTAGTATAAACTTGATAACTGAAATTAATAATTTCTTCCGTTGCGTTATGTTAAATGTACAGGCCAACTACACAAGATGAAAAGAATACTCAACGCAAGATGTAAAATTTACAGAATTTGTTCGAATCCTCTATGGAGAAATAATCTTCAATTCTATTTATTCTAAATGTAGTTACTAGGGCTGTAGGTGCCATTTCAACCGCTTGTTATTCTTGGATTTGACTATTCGAGCACCAAAATATGAGACAGGAATTACAAATGTAACCGTTGCATGAAGCAAAACTTCTGGCGGGAATGCTTCCGCTTGCGCATGCGTTCTGAGACATCTCATGGACCTGGTAAATTTTACAGAATACCGCCTGAAGGAGTCACTCGCCAGATCAAATTATATACCCAACGATGCAGACAGGCGTCAAAAATTATATTTAGTCATCAAGTGAATAGAACAGCTGCCTTTACATGTAACTTTACATATTGATATTTTCTTGACCAAACACAATTATGGTATATTTGAAGAGGGCACGATATCTGTACCATGTTTGTGCTACATATTCAAATAGACAGGACTGAGCAAACAATTATACAGCAGAAAGCAACATGAAAGTACCGTATATTTCCTAAGTATTTGGACAAAATATCTGCGCAAACAGTGTAGACCCAGATCAGACGCCACAGGGCGCGGCGTCTGATCAGGGTCTACACTGTTTGCCAGCCATCCAGTAGTTTAAGCCACGTCAACAGGTAATCTTATGGAATTGTTTTAGAAGTGTGGGAAGACTTTAGAACTATTGAATATTTAGAGCAAACACGGTACGAATGCTATGCTTCTGGAGTTGAACCAGGTCATAAGAAAAATGGCCGTTGGGGCTAGTGCAAACAGTGGAGACCCAGATCGGCCTGCATAGCCACTGTCCTAGGCATTCATAGAAATACTGTTTGAGAGCCAATTGTTCTCTGAGCGGTCTGGCTAGACAGCTTGGGTGGACAGGCAGACCTGTGCCTGCGCTATTCCTGACCTGTGCTGTCTCTAAGACTTGTTTTTCATAAGACGGCTTGTTTGAAATCTGGTTTGAGAACGCTACCTATATTTATCCTAAAATATTTTGACACCTTTACTCCTTACCGTACTTGTCCTATTATAACTAAAACTTGTTCGTTTGAAACGTTTGTTCCTAGTGGGTCTACGAAATGGTGGTTGAATTGCAAACAGTGTAGATCTTGATTAGAAGCTACATTTTGCGACGTCTGATCTAGGCCTGTCTGTCCGAATATTTCGGGTGAATGCGGTACCATTTAAATGACGAAGACACCGTTCAGCCTGTGCGTCATTGTAGTGGAAGCAATATTTTATTCATACTGTATAGCAATTAATCCATTTATGCCTAGCGTCCCATAAAAGGGACATTGGCAAACAGAGCAGACCCAGATCAGACCCACAGAACGCGGTGTCTGATCAGAGTCTACACTGCTTACATTAAACACAGGAATTTCTAGAAAACATGGTAATAATAAAAACTGATCAGGCACCCCTTAAATTGGGAATAGACCGCTCCGAAGAGTGAAGGTAGAAGAGTCCATTCGGCATAAATGGGTTAAAGTATAAGGGATACAGAAGTTTGTCAAATAACTTACTAAGAATTATCCGTTTCCCAATTTGTTTTTATTTTGTCTTGTCATGGTCTTCTCTGTTCGTCTACCCATGACAGGAACCTTGTAGAATATATACGTCGCCAAAAGCATATCCTAACCAGACTGATTTTGCGCTTTTGATTGCATGTTAGGTAATGTGTGTTTCCCTTCGATATGTAGTGTAACCGCTTCACTGGGTGTAGTATGGGAATTGACAAAATAATTGTTGCGGGTAATCCAGTGACATTCTTCACAGATCTTCAGGTTAGGAGAACTGACAGGGGAGACAACTCAGTCAGAAATGTTTTACCCTTTTGTGATGATGTCTACTCTATAAGGAAAGAATTTGCTCCCTGATAAAGTTGACCACTTACCAGAAAGGACTTGAAATGCCGTAAAGCAAATAGGAAGACAAAAAAGTTGCCTCCCTTTGCGGAAATGGAGAATATTCTGCGACGTGTATTGAAATTTCTTTAATTTTATTTATTAAAAGGTACTGTGGTCGAATTCGTAACACTTTACTTACAGGTCAAACATCCTTCCCGAGGCACCAAACGTCAGAGAGATGATTGACAAACGCCATATATGAAACCGTTTCAGATCGCCATTGGGCTCTCTGCTTTTCACTTTGAAGATGCACAGATGAGGTAGAGGGCCCCTATGCGGACCGAACCTATACATTGTATTTGCTATTTGGAGCTGGTTCAGAATTAAGAGTGACGTTTCACGCAAGTAAAACTGGTTTAACTAGTAGTTTTTGCTACTGACCGTTCCCAGGCGGTTCCTCTGTTGCACTTCTTTGTTTGCTCGGAGAACACAAGAGATCTTTTATTTTATTCTGTGCATACTTTCTGACGTTGTTCTTTTAATGACAAGGTGTGATACCATTTTTCAATTTCCCCTGAAGAAAAGGGTCGAATTGATATGATAGGTCCTCCTTCGGACAAACCGGTTTTTTTGTTTTTTTTTTTTTTGTCACAGTGTATTGAACTTTCTTCTAGTTATTCAAATAAAATACTGCACATGTCCACAATTATACCTAATTATGTATCTAGACATTCCTTGCAGGCAAACACATAATTAGAAATGTAATATCGTGCGTTTTGAATTAATAATTTGATTGTCCTGATGAACCCGGATATACCCTGCCTTTGCAAACAACTGCACTGTTTGCCGTAAAGTATGTGAATTTATAGCAACAATGCGGATCAAGTAATCTGATTGGCTGAAAATTAGAAGTTGGCGCGCCATCTTAATTTTTTTTTTAAACAAGAGAAGGGTTAATAATTTTGTTGTCCTTGAGTATGAAATCTACGCCACATTTGAGCCGCAACGTCAGAAAACGTACCTTCCCACGTGTACACGCAGTCTGATCACAGTCTTCGCTGTCCGCATGAAGAAACTTTGCATCCTTGGCCATCCAAAATGCGCCCAGTGAAGATTCTGATCAGACTGCGCGAATGCGCAGGCTGATCTGAATCTTCGCTGGGTGCATATGTCGTTTTCCGATGTGAGGCTCATTTATTTACAAGCAGTATTCAGTGTTTGCAAAATTATGAAACGCATCTTCGTCAACACAAATTCTTCCTCACCTTGGTGATGTCCACTTTGATCCTGTTATTGTGTTATCATAATACCGCTGAAGCCGCTGCTACATGTAGATGGAGTGGGTGGGAGAGAGGGACGGGTAGATGCAGCCTCGCGAACTATATTGTTGCATATGAAGACACTTAATAAAACAGTCTCCGATTTTCTTTATTTTGATTGCTCTTTGTTTCCAAAGGCTACCTCTTAGAGTTTTGTATTGTCTAGGAAACAACAACATATTTATCTGATACGCGAAAAGCAAAAAATAAATAAATAAATAAATAAATAAATAAAAAAAAATAAAATAAGAAAAGAAAAAAGTAGACAAAAGTAATAACAGATAAATAAAAAAACTAAGATCGAATAGAATAAAGAAAATAAATGAAAAGGAAACCTGAATCGGCAGTTTCACATCACGAAAACACGCCTATATAATTTTGACCCCCTCAAACTCCACTTTTATATAGTAAAACTTGGGTTTACAGGGGTATTCTTTATTTTTCTTATTTCTGCTCAAAAACATATAGATTGTGGGTACTCGTTAGAACCGCCTCGCCGAGTACTCACAATCTATGTTTTGAGCAGAAATATGAAAAATATCAGAGATTTTTATCTGAAAATTTTCAGTTTTTGGAGGTGAAAATTTCTACATATTTGAATAGGTATGTTTTCATAATGATTCACATGTATACACGATCTAGAGAATTTGCAGCTCTGTCGTGAAGAAAATATACCTACGGACATGTGCACCCAGCGAAAACTCAGACCGGCTGTTTTATCCGCGCGGTCTAATCAAAATCTTCACTGCAACCTTTGTGGGTGCGCAATCTGATCTGAGCTTTCACTTGGCGCTGTGAGCTGGTCGCAGAATGCACACCTACTGGCTCATATAGAGAACAGCCAACCCAGTAATCATACACACTGTTTAAACAACGTAGTTTCAACGCTCATGCAACGTCATTGACATTGAATCAACGTTGAAACGACGTTGTTACAACTTTGTATGCCTGCTGGATGATAATATTCGGCCATGGACATGCTGAACTAGGTTTCTGAAGATTGAATCTGGGCAACTGTAAGTTTTCCCAAAGCGCGACATAGTTGACCTATTATAGCGTGACAAACAACGGTTAAGGTTTTCAAACACAGATGAAATTATATTTACACGTTATTTGAAAAGTTTAATGTGTTTAAAAGATCAAAAGCGCACAAGCTTATTATCCGTAAAGATCATATTTCAACACATGTTCTACAAGATTGCATGTACGCCTGGCGAAGACATTTTCTACATGATTACATGTGCGCCTGGCGAAGACTCTGATCAGACTGCGCATGCGCAGTCTGATCAGTCTTCATAGGCTACTCTGTGGGTAGCAAAGGCGCCAAAGCATCTTCAGGCGGAAGCGAAGGCTTATCTGAGTCTTCGCTGGGCGCACATGCAATCTTGTAGGAAATGCTGTGGCCCGGCTCATTTTCAGTCAGTATTTCTCTCAGTCAATAGAATTAATCTGAGTTGTGTCTGAAAATATAAATATGATGATTTGCACACACTAAAAGAAGCCAAGAGCAGCCTGTGCGTCTGCACCGTCTGATACGGTTCTTTGCTGCCTGCTGACATAATCACTTTTATTATATAAGTTATAAATAGATTGATTTTCATATTCAACCAAGTCCATAGATTGTGATGCACTGGCTTGCGCGCGCCTTCCCGTGTATATTAGTTTCTAAAATTAGAGATCAACTTTTAGTGATTTATCTTGTTCGTGACGCCAACGACTACGCAATAATGGGCTGTGGTGTTGACTGTTATTGCCACAATAATCAAGAGAAAAGACCAACCATATAATAAAACAATTGTTGACTATTGAGGTATTGGATATCGAATATCCACCTTTGAATATACCAATATTGACCTCGGCTGTCGCCTCGGTCAATATTTGTATTCTCTGGTGGATATCACGTCATATTATATGACTGTAAATATTTTGCAGCATTTTCCGTTGTTTGTAGCCCCAAAGTAGGCATTTTTTTTTTTACTAAAATCAGAGCCGGCTCAGATACATGACGTCATTGCATTGAAACGTCATCAAAACCAACGTCATGTAACAGTAAGGCAGCTGAGTAAGCGTGGCGATATCGAATGAATAAAAAATGGGCGATAAAATCCGAGAAGTATTCTCGGATTTTATCGCGCATTTTTTATTCATTCAAAATTTTATAGTTATATGATAAGATCTCAAATTTTAGGATACGTTAGACAAGGTGTCACGGAAGGAGTAATGGTGACCGAATATTTGGTGTGATATGATCATAATTTAGCCCTATATGACCTAAATTCATTGATTACTGTCATTTATTGCTTCACTGGAGCGTGGCGGTCAGCGTCTTTATATGAATGAAATAATATTGCAAATTTCATGTTATGACGAAATCATAACAAGTAGTGAAATATTGATTAATTGGGTCATTATGTCAGGGAAATTAACTTGTCAATGTGTAATGAATCAAAGTTTGGGGCCTAGGCAAACAGTGCAGACCCAGGTCACATGCCACAGAACGCTTATTCGTAGACCTATTAACTATTAACATACAAGTATACATGTATATGCAGAAAACATTAATTCTGTAAAAAGGATAAAATAAAAATAAATCAAACCAGACCATTCCCTTAAATCTAAAATGGACATGTGTAAAAAGCGAGGTAAGAGAATTTATTTGGGATGCATCCACTATCTGGGCAAATTTAACAACAAATTGATAATATGATTTTCTTCAGAAAAATAGGCTTTGAGGTTTCATGCAAATGGTCTCCTTGGGAGAAATGACAAAGGCTATTTTCAAAAGGCTATTTTCTGAGAAAAACAAAAATAAAAATAAAAAAAAAATACGCCTGTTGCGAATTTAACACACATGCATGTGTTAAGGATGACACATAAAATACACCTATGTTAACCCTTAAAACGCCAAGAAAACCTGCACCTAAAAATGTCGTCTGTTTATGTCGTCTGCTGAATATTCTTGCAAACTTTTCAAACCTATTCTTTCATACAGGCAAACAGTGTGGATCCAGATCAAAGGAGCAGTCTGATTTGGGTCCACACTGTTTGCAAAATGACTTTTAAAATCACAAGCAGATGACGAAGCAGACGACAATGGTTGTGATTGGCGCTTTAAGGGTTAAAACGAAATTAAATAAGGTCCTCGACTCCTCATACACTTATACGAGGGATGTTCGAAATGAATTGCTTATTGTCCTCTAGCTCGATATCCACGTGGGGCACGATAAAAACCAATACATACCTGTATAGGGCTATTCAATATCTACACAATGGTGTATAAATGTACATGTTAGACTAAGTGTAAGACATAAAATTTGCCACTTGAATACACGCAGTCATTGACCACTGCAGTAAAAATGGTTGGAAGAAACGTCGACAAAAAAGATGAAATACGGGCTTACATCAAAGCTCGCTCAAAACTTGGTTGTTCTTTGCTGATGACTGAAATTTCTACTGCTTTTGGACCTTCTTGCGTGTCTTATGACACAGTTCGGCGGTGGAAAAAGAAATTTGAGTCTGGTGTAGAGTCCATCAAAAATGCACCGAAATCAGGTAGGCCAAAATCTGCATCTCGTAAAGAAATCGTTTCCAAAATAAAGGAAATCATTGAAGGAGATGCCAGATTTACAGTTCGTGATATTGCACGAAAGGTAGACATATCACTATCAACAGTTCACCTTATTTTGAAGAAGCATTTGAAAGTCAGAAAGATTTCTGCTAGATGGGTGCCACATCTGTTGACTGACGAGCAAAAGAGGCAACGGGTTAAAGTGGCCAAAAAGCTGCTTCAAATGCTTCCAAAATATGACAAAAAGCAGTTTGCCAATGTCGTCACAGGTGATGAAACCTGGGTCCATTATTTTGAGCCCGTCAGAAAGGTTAGCAATAAGATCTGGGCCACTAAACACAGCAAACGCCCAATAATTGCCAAACGTTCTTTGAGTACAAAGAAGGTTTTGTATGCAATCTTCTTCTCTGGTGAAGGAGTCGCCATAAAAGTGCCAGTGAAAAAGGGAAAAAGCATCACTGGAAAGTACTACAAAGACGTAGTACTGAAGAAACTGAAAAAGTATTATCAGAAACGACGCCCTACCACTGGTTTTAAACATGTCCGTCTTCTACATGACAATGCCCCAGCTCATACCTCCGCAATAGTTACGGCGGTTTTGAAGAAAGAAAAAGTAACTGTTTTGCCTCACCCCCCGTATTCCCCAGACCTTGCCCCATGTGATTTCTTTTTGTTTCCGAAATTGAAAGCATTCCTTGCTGGGCGGAAATACCAGTCCCGACAGGCACTTGGATCTGCCATTCATCAGTACCTTATTACTGTGCCCAAATCAGCGTACCGTGACGCCTTCAAGAAGTGGATACATCGGCTGAAACTTTGCATTTCTAGCCACGGGGAGTACTTCGAGGACATGAAATGAGTACTTTTGGGCTAACTTGAAATTTGAAGTCTCCAGATAGAAAAAAGCAATTCATTTCGAACATCCCTCGTATCCTTCGTGGGATGGATTAACGTGTCAAATTAGAAGGTATCCTGAAGGACATCTAATGTTCCGTCTCTCCTTTATATTTTTACCAAGTTGGTAATTATTGAGATGCCAACGTTTAGAATGTGGGTGAATCAAAGAGGTCTTTTTACAGTCAGACAGACTGACTATGATTTCATGTATTAAAAATAGACTGGTAAAATGTAAAAGACGGGATAAAAAAACAAAACAAAAAAAAATTCTCTGAACCTGCTTGTTTACTTCCGACATTAAAGTACACATGAACAAAAACTTAAAAAAAAAACAAAAAAAACTTAAACTTGAAAACACTAGCATTTTTTACGGCATCTTTATTTCGGTAATTGTATATCATGATGAAAGGAATTGTTCAACTCTGGCATGATACGACGTGAGAAAAAAGTGAGATAAATGTGAGAAAAAGTACCTTCTGACATATGCACTCTGTGAAGACCCAAATTAACCATCGCATCCTCGCAGTCTGATCAGAGTTTTTGTTGTCCGCAGGATAACTATTTGCATCCTTGGCGGTCCAAAATACGTCCAGTGAAGATTCTGATCAGACTGCGCGAATGCGCAGTCTGATCTGAATCTTCTTTGGGCGCACATGTCAGAAGGTACCTTTTCTAACGATTAGGCTCATATATATTACAATACTAAATAAGTATGTTGCATATCTGATGAAACTAATATGCTTGAAATATACAATAGGTCTAGCATACAGTTACCATGGTAACTCGCAAACAAGTACTATTCTGGTGTTAAATTTTAATTCCTAGATCTAGATAATGTAAACCAAGGTCAAAACTGTTCTATGTGCAGTTTGTTCGGAGTCTGAATTGTTTGCCATTAAATCAGATATTTTAGATACAATATATTTACATCACCAAGTTGTCATTTGGATTTCTTTAGATTTTAGGCCAAGAAGAAAAGGGATCCCATTACGAAAAGATACCTATTCAAATATACTGAAAATTTTACCACCAAGAAATGAAACTTTTCAGATAAAAAATTCTGATATTTTTCATATTTCTGCTCAAAACATAGATTGTGGGTACTCGTTAGAACCGCCTCGACGAGGCGGTTCTAACGAGTACCCACAATCTATGTTTTTGAGCAGAAATAAGAAAAATAATGTATACCCCTGTAAACCCCAGTTTTACTGTATAAAAGTGGGGTTTAAGGGGGTCAAATTTATACAGGCATGTTTTCGTGATGTTTGAAGCGAGAAATACGTAAAAGAAACGTAAACAGCAGTCAGTTCATGTACAGTAAGGGACCGTACAATACTACTCATGCGGCCTGGCTCATGGTTGTGCAGTATTCTGATGAGATCGGTGATCCTAAAGGAACAGAAAATATGACTTACATTTGAGTGAAATGCGGGGCTTTTTACGGCCGCCAAACAGCACTTAACAACAGCTGTAGTGAAGTTAAATAAAATATGTAAGTAAGGATCATTTGGATGCAAAAACACATCAAATAAACGAAAAAAAAAAGTCGGTTCGGTTTTATTGAGTGTTCATGAACAATACTATATCGTGTATATAATAGTGCACCCGATGTTATTAGCTCACCTGGAGCTTTGCTCCAGGTCAGCTTATTCCATTGCCTTTTGTCCGTCGTCCATCCGTCCGTCGTCCATCGTCCGTCATCCATCGTTAGCTTTCCCTATTTTCGACATCTCCTCCAGAACCACGTTGGACTGAGCTGAAACTTAGTGGGAGGCATTGTGACAACATAGAGATTCGGAATTGCTAAAATCGTTTCGTTCGCCATGGCAGCCATCTTGAAATTGTTCAAATGACATCACCTCCCAAACTATAAGTCGGATTGAGCCAAAACTTGATGGTACGAATCACATTGACACAGAGTTTCGGTATCCAAGATGAAATTCTTCAAACGACATCTTCTCCCAAACCATAAGTCACATTGAGCCGAAACTTGGTGGGAGGCATTCAAAATTGCTAAAATCCTTCCGTTCCGATATCCAAAATGGCCGCCATGGAGATTCAGTATTGCTAAATAAAATCGTTCCGTTCCGATATCCAAGATGTTTTTTTTTTTTTCAGCTGGCATCTCCCCCCTAACATAAGTCGGATTGAGCCGAAACTTGATGGGAGGCATCGGAGCGACACATAGATTCAGAATTGCTAAAATCCTTTCGTTCCGATATCCAAGATGGCCGCAATGGTGGCTTTCTTGAAATTCTTCAAACAACAGCTCCTCCTAAACTGTAAGTTGGATTGAGCCTAAACTTGATGGGAAGCATCGGAGTGACATAGAGATTCAGAATTGCTAAAATCGTTCCGTTCAGCTGTCCAAGATGGTCGCCATGGTGGCCATCTTGAAAATCTTGAAACCATATCTGCTCCCGAACAGTAAGTCAAATTGAACCTAAACTTGATGGGAGGCATTAGAGCCACATGTAGATTTAGAATTGCTAAAATTATTCCTTACCTATATTTAAGATGGCTGCCATGTCGACCATCTTGAATATCTTCAAACAACATCTCCTCCCAAACCGTAAATCGGATTGAGCTGAAACTTGCTGGGAGTCATCAGAGCAACAAGGAGATTCAGAATTGCTAAAATCGTTCAAATTTAATGTCCAAGAATGCCGCAACGACGGCCATCTTGAAAATCTTCAAACCCAATCTGCTCCCGAACCGTACGAGGTGTGATTGAGCCCAAACTTTGTGGGAGGCTTTTGGTGACATGGAGATTTAGAATTGCTAAATTTGTTCCGTTCCAATATCCAAGATGGCCGCCATGGTAACCAACATGAAAATATTGAAATGACATCTGCTCTATACCGGTAAGTCGGATTAAGCTGAAACTTGGTGGGAGGCATTGGGGAGACATGCAGATTTAGAACTGCTAATATCATTCCAATCAGACGTCCAACATGGCCGAGGCGGCCATCTTGAAATTCTTCAAACGACATCTCCTCCCAAACCGTAATGCGGATTGAGCCCAAACTTGATTGGAGGCATCAGAGTGACACAGAGATTCAGAACAGCTGAAATTGTTCTGGTCTGATATTTGAGATGGCCCCAAGGTGGCCATCTTGAAAATCTTCAAACCTTATCTGCTCCCTAATGGTAAGTCAGATTGAGCCAAAACTTGGTGGGATGCATATTGGCGACATGGAGATTCAGAATTGCTAAAAACATTTTGTTACGATATCTACGACGTTCGCTACAGCAGCCATTTGTAAGATCTTCTATTGTTAGCTGACCTGGAGCTTTGCTCCAGGGTCAGTTAATACCATGGTCCGTCCCTCATCCGTATGTTTGTCAGTAAACTTTTCACATTTTCGCTATCTCCATCAGAATCGTATCCATGATGGCTACCATGGCAGCCATCTTGAAAGTCTTCAATTGTTATCTGCTCCCGAACAGTAAGTCAGATAGAGCGGGAACTTGGTGGAAGGCATCGGGGCAGCATGAAGATTTAGTATTACTAAAATGGTCCGTTCTGATATCCAATATAGCCACATTGGCAGCCATCTTGAAAATCTTCAAATCACATCTGCTCCTGAAGTCTGATTGAGCTGAAACTTGATGGGAGGCATTGGGGTTTTATGGAAATTCAGAGTTTCTAAAATCGTTCTGTTCCAATATCCAAGATGGCTGCCATGGTGGTCATCTTGAGATTCTTCAAACCACATCTCCTCCCAAACAGTGTCAGATTGAGCCGAAACCTGATGGGAGGCATCGGGGTGACATGGAGATTCAGACTTGCTAAATCATTCAGTTCCAATATCAAAAAATTGGCGGCCAAGCTGGCAATCATGAAACTCTTCAAACAACAACAGATTCTGGATTGTTAAAGGCAATCGATTCTGCTAGCCAAGATGGCCACCATGGCACAATGTAACATATCATGATCAGCCAAATTCAGGTGAGCGATTTCTGGCCCACTCGGGCCTCTAGTAAAACTTTCTTCGTGCTCAACTCAGCTGAGCATGGAATTTTCTCTGCTAATAGACATGAAAATGCCAACAATAGTTTTCATATTGAGATTTTTTCATGCTCAGCTACCGGTATATTTAGCAAGACAGAATTTTCAGTTGTTTGTAATATGACACTTATTAGCAGGACAAATTTCAGGCTTTGCTGAGTTGAGCATGAAAAAAGTTTTTTATAACCTCGGGGCCTTGTCACACCTCCCAGCCCATGGTTCTGCGTTATCCTCATCACGAAAACACGCCTATATAATTTGACCCCCTTAAACCCCACTTTTATATAGTAAAACCGGGGTTTACAGGGGTATACATTATTTGTCTTATATTGCTAAAAACATAGATTGTGTGTACTCGTTAGAACCGCCTCGCTGAGGCGGTTCTAACGAGTACCCACAATCTATGTTTTGAGAAGAAATATGAAAAATATCAGAATTATTTATCAGAAAATTTTCCTGTTTTGATTGTAAAATTTTCGATATATTTGAATAGGCGTGTTTTGTAATGTGTTTTCATGATTTGGAATAAATTGTTTCCTCTTAGAGTAGACCCCTTTTCAGAAAGGGCTTGGTATGCAGTAAAGCAAACAGGAAGTCGCAAATAGTTGTGTCTATTTTAAAACATGGCGGAAAAAAACTGACAGCTGAATAAAGTCCCCTTAATCTATTTGCTTCGAGTGGACTCTTCCACCACAACCCATTGGACCGGTCTACTTCCAATAGCAGGGTGTCTGGTTAGTAAATGTTAATGCAAACAGTATAGACCCTGATCAGGCAGCGGCGTCTGATCTGGGTGTTCATTGTTTGCCAATTACCCTTTTGGGGTCTCCCTAGTAAAATGGGTTAAGGTCAATGCTTCATTATGGTAAAATAGATCATATTTTGAAACTCAAAATATCCTCATAAATAATTGACTCATTTTTTTGATAAAGTGGCAAATGTCAGGCAGTAGACATTCAAAATATTTTATTTTGTCACCTACACGATTTGGAAAGGAATTCGGGAGTGGGCTTATTATTTTCAACATTGTGTAAAAGTACTTTTAAAATAAATTAGGTATCATGTTAAACAAACACTCAATGACTTCTGGGAGTAAATGGGTTATAATATACTATACAAATGTGGGGCATACCTACCTCGCCCATTACTGACCTCTTTATATGTATATGGGAGCGAATGTTTAGATGACTATCTTTTTTTATAAATGAATAAATAGAAAGATGGCACCTGCATCACGAAAACATACCTATACAATTCTGACCCCCTTAAACCCCACTTTTATAAAGTAAAACTGTGGTTTATAGGGGTATACATTATTTTTCTTATTTCTGCTCAAAAACATAGATTGTGGGTACTCGTTAGAACCACCTCATCGAGGCGGTTCTAACGAGTATCCGCAATCTATGTTTTGAGCAGAAATAAGAAAAATATCAGAATTTTTTTTATCTGAAAATTTTCATCGTTTGGTGGTAAAATGTTCATTGTATTTGAATAGCCATGTTTACGTAAAATATGGGAGCGTCTGCGAAAAACCAATGCACCAGAAAGGGTGTTTTTGTTGATATTTTTCTTATTTCTCAAAAGAAAGCTTGTTATGGTACTCATTAGAAGCGCCTCGCCATCTCATCAATACTCACAATATACGTCTTCGTGGAGAAATAAGAAAAAAAATATTCAAGTATCTGGATCCGCTTCATTTCTGAAGCTGTGTTCACATTTTCATTCAGCGCATTATAGAATACAATATATATATATATATATATACTTAAAGCTATTTGTTTGTTTGTTTGATTGATTTTTTTTTCTCATTTATTGCAATGTTTCAAGTGTTTCAAGCATTTGCTTTGCTGAAATCAACTCGCTTTTCCCTGCAAGACAGTGTAACAAACGTTGCCCTCTGACGCTCATTCACGAGTAAACTTTTAATGAAAAATGGTAAAATCGTCCAATTTCTTTTTTTAACAGTTTTAGAACGTAACATTCCACAAAAAGTTTATTGGTTGGTATCCAATACCAAACAATAGAAATATGCAATAAACGTTAAAGTTCCTTTTGCGGATACGTCTTTAACCCTTGTCATGCTGAATAAATTAAGATGCCACGCCCACTTCTAATTTCCAACCAATCAGATTACTTGATCCGGGTTTTTGTTAGAAATTCACATATTTAATGACAAATAGTGCAGATCCAGATCAGTTTGCTTCTTCAGAAGCCAAATGATCTGGATCTACACTGTTTGCTAAGACAGGGCCTGTCGTGATCAGCAAGAGAAGGGTTAAGTCGTATCTCAAATTCTAGATTTCATGAAATAAATTTGCATGGATTTTGAACAACCGTCTTAAATGTTATTCAAAACAAAAACATTTCATTGTCAGGTAACTTTATCGAAAAAAAAAAAGAAAAAAAAAAAAGAAAAAAAAGAAAAAAGAAAGAAAAACATGACTGAACGGCTCTCATTTCTGTCGATGTTTGCCGTCAAAAATGCCATGTCAAGTGTAATTTCCGGCTTTTATGCATGTTCGGTCATTTAAAAGCTCAACACATAACGAAAACATGCCTATTCAAATATACTGAAAATTTTACCACCAAAAAAAAGAAAATTTTCGGATAAAATTTTTTTATATTTATCACGTTTCTGCTCAAAACATAGATTGTAGGTACTCGTTAGAACCGCCTCAACAAGGAGCTTTTCACGGGTATCCACAATCTATGTTTTGAGCAGAAATAAGGAAAATAATGTATACCTCTCTAAACCCCAGTTTTACTATATAAAAGTGGGATTTAAGGGGTCAAAATTATATAGGCATGTTTTCGTGATGAATCAATGAAAGTTGGTTCCCGACATGTAGCCACAGACTTCGGACCAATATTCAAAATTACCAAAACTTTCAACACAAAATAATCACTCATAAAGCCGTAGCGACATTTGAATAAAAGGGATATTTGCTACATTTTTACACCAACGTTGAGTTGTGTCCCTTTATCAAAATATGTAGCTCGACCAATCCGCTCCACACTATAGCGACTGTTGTCTTGAACTCAGCACCATTGATTGCTAAGTTTCCATTTGTTACACACAATAAAAGGGCGTTAACTTAGAGTGCAGTGAAATATAGACAAATACGTTTTACCTGGCTTTAAGTACATTTTGTATATGAATGATTTCTCTTTTTTATTGAAATAAGGGCTTACCTGAACTAATAAGAAAAGTAAATAGTAATTTGACCAGACATTCGCAGACATTGTGTGTGTGTGTGTGTGTGTGTGTGTGTGTGTGTGTGTGTGTGTGTGTGTGTAAAAGAAAGTAATAAAATCTGCAACCACTGTCGCAGAAACATTTCCTGGTCAGTTACATGTCGATGACTGTTATAACTTACAGGATTGCTTGCCATCGGATATTTTGGATACCATATAGACAAATTATATGTGTGCAAAATACTTATTAGCTTTTTTTCCACATGGTTTCGGTCTACGTCTCAGGATTTCTTAATATAAGACCACTGTTAAACCCTAATTCCGGGTCACGTCGCCAATATCGGGTCACTCGATATAGAGAGACGCTGGAGTATACAGACTTGATAGACATTGCCCTATTGCCTTCCATTGGAGAGAAAATAATCCCTCGTCATTTTGCTAACAAAAATATTTTCACGTTATGTCAGATACCATTAAGCATTACTAAACCGACGAAAGAAGAGTGTGTCTGCATTTGAATTGAAACCAGCAATACCGTTCGTTTAGTACTGAGGTAATGAAACTATAATCAACAGAACACGAGATTACTGAGCTTATCAAGGAGAAAAACAATTGGAAATACTATGTTTACTTTGCATTTCCCCTAGCTGCCTGAAGCACAAATGGATGCTCACCCCTAAGTTTCTGAAGTGGACTCTTAGAATTTGGATATGAACTTTGTGACAAAAAGGGATGTTAATCATAAATAAAGATCAGAATGGCAAACAGTGTTGATCCAGATGAGACAGCTCATTATGAACCGTCTTATCTGGATCTATATTGTTTGCAAAAGAATCTGTGTCGGTCTAGTGGGTCAAAAGGGTAAAGGAAAAGATGGCTATGACGTCACCGCAGATGCATTTGCATACATAACTAAAAACAGAAGATAGTTTACATTCGAGTCAGAGTATAAAAACGCCAAAAATTCCTTAAAGTAGTTGTCCACGTGATTATCACTTTACCAATGTAATTAAACCGCGCGTTAGACGAAATCCAGGTAAAGGATATTTATAGCTACGCTATTATTGTCGCTGTGACGTCAGAGTGCTGTTGATAGAGGGTTATCTGTAAAGCCTGGACTGGGGCACTTGGGACATTGGCAAACCGTGTAGGCCCAGATCAGCGGCGTCTGATTAGGTTTTGCACTTTTTGCTTAAATCACAGGACGTTAAGGGTAAAATGAAACAGTCTTAAGTCCCCGTTCAGGACTATTTTCCCAGCCTACACTCAGAGACGATCGATCCACTGGTGCTATCAGTGCTTTGATTTACTGCTATAGGAAGTATCTGAGTAGTAATAAAAGGTCGCTGTGTGGTATGTGAACAGTGAAGACTCAAATTGACCTATGCATCTGTAACAGGAAAGACTTTCTTGTTATAGTAGCAGGGGGACAATCCATTTCGACAATTACCCCCACCCCCACCCCCACCCCCACCCCCACCCCTCCCCCACCACTGAAAATGTATGCATTTTCGACGCTTTATGCGGTATGTTTACTGAGCGCCGCATTTGCTATCTGAACATAGTTTGATGCGGTTATGAAGTATTTGAGCTGTGCAATGAGCACAAAACGTGTCTTTGGGGCATCCTCGAACAGTAAAGATCCAGATCAGCCTGTGAAACCGCACATTTCGATAATACTCTCTGCCCAGCTAGCATTCTTGATAAATCTATAGCGGGTCGTTATCGGCCCGTCAGCTACCCTGATGGGCCGATAACGGCCCCTATAGATTTATGTAGAATGCTTACTGTGCGTTGTGCATCAATTTATTCAACCGAATCCAGCTTTTGAAAGCGGAAGTGAAGGCCTAAATGAAGTGGGCCTTCACAGTCCGCTTTCCGAAGCTGTTCGGATATACCTCGAAGGTACGTACTCCCTTGCTCGGCTCATTTCCATATAAAGTTCTGTTCTATTCTATTCGGCAACATAATCGCACAAAAAATGTCTCCGAAACGAGACTTTTGGTTTGTTATTGGAATGTTAATTCGTCTTTGATTCATTTTCTAGTCCTTTGTCTGGCTTAATTACCGATATTTTTCCAATGGACAGTGTATACATGTAGTAGTCGCAGTTTAGTTGCCATGGAAACAAATCCAGAAATGTCACTGGATGTCCAAGTCGGGTTTAATACAATCAATACACCGATAATTAGATTTTAAATGGGACAAATGAGCCATTACATGAGAAAAGGGTACTTATCACATAGGCGACCAACAAAGGCTCAGGCGAGCCTGCGCATAAGCACAGTCTCGCCAGAGCCTTTTCTTGTCGCAGACATGTAGTAGATGCCTTCAGGAAGCTTCAGACGAAAAACGCATTGGGAGTGCGCATATGTCACACATACGAATACGTAACAGATGTGTTACATATGCGTACAACTGTACGCATATGTAACATGAGGACAAGTTAGTGTGAAGCTTTATGTACGAGCCATACCCATATGTAACATATGTTCATTACATGAAGCAGAGGTCACTATATCGGAAACGATTGCTGTGACCGATTTGTTCCTTAGTATGCATGTTTTTAGTTGACTCGGCCGGTCACTTTGTTCCCACAATGACTAACCA
Organism: Anodontia alba; assembly: GCA_964016985.1. Classification (NCBI taxonomy): domain Eukaryota; kingdom Metazoa; phylum Mollusca; class Bivalvia; order Lucinida; family Lucinidae; genus Anodontia; species Anodontia alba. Next base: position 1,051,672 of record OZ024828.1, on the reverse strand, counting down.
GTGTAAACTGGATCCAGTCTCCAAAGTATTTTAATAATCCTGTTTGATAATTTATTAAAACGCAACCAAAATAATATCCTCACTATAAAGGTCGGTGACTAGTGGCCAGCCTTTATAATCATGATATTATTTTGGTTTATTTTAGTGGATAATCTAACAGGATCATTAAAATGAATATTTAGTCACTAGAGACTGGAGCCAGTCTAATGCGTATGATGCGTAGTGTATGTCATGGACGCTACTCCAATGTTTACAATAGCCTGGATTTCTGTAAGCGGACAGCAAAGGCTATGATCGGACTGCACAAATATGCAGATTGATTTGTGCTTCGTTGTACGCATTAGCTCGAAAACTTTGCATGTCCCACGTTGTATAATTCGTTAGAGTAAAAAATGACCTCATGACGTTTGCGCTCAACATCAAACTACGTCAAACCGAATTTGTGCAATTCGCAAACACAATACTTGGCCATTGAACATTCGAATTGTCTGTAAGCGAACAACAAAGACCCAGATCAGCTAGTACGGATGCACAGGCTGATTTTTGTCAACGCTGATCACATAAGGCATAAAGTCTTTTTTTCTATATGCTGATTTTGTTAACTCATTTGTGCTAAGCGTCCCATAAAAGGTCCATTAGCAAATAGTGCAGCTGTAGACCCAGAGCAGGCGCCGCAGAACGCGGCGTCTCATTAGGGCTGCACTGTTTACATTAAGTACAGGAAATTCTTTAGTAAATGATAATAAAAAAAATAGACACACCTTCCGTTAGCCATTGACCTGCTCAAAGAAAGGGGTTTAAGAGTCTGTTAGACAGTAATAGGTTAATTCTTTATAACTTGTTTATATTTCAGGTTAAGTTCCATGATATTTTGGGAGAGCCAGATGAAACGGTTTTCTCGTTTGACTTTATCTGGAGATGGGCATTCAAGGTAAGTATCTTTCCTGTATATCACAGACCACCGTGAAAATAAATTCAAAGATCCAAGATGTTCGTACATAGGACAAGCCATTGGTTTTAAACATCAGGCATGCCTGTAAAACTCAACCCAGCTAACATTCTTCATAAATCTATAGCGGGCCGTTATCGTCCCGTCAGCTACCCTGACGGGCGATAACGGCCCGCTATAGATTTATAAAGAATGCTTACTGGGTAGTCATTGGGAAGCAAAACAGCTTATCAAAACAATACAGATCAGTTTGTTTGTTGTTGTTGTTCCTCTTTTTTTTTCTTTTTTTTTTTTTTTTTTTTTTTAATAAAAATTAGAATTAGCATTAGGCACCTAAAAGGAAAAAAAAAGTCGGATCACCGAGAACTAAAACAGCATCTTTTTTTCTGAGGCCATTAATAATTATTCTAGTTAGTTTTTATTGCTTTCCATGTACAGGAAGTAGTCAGTAGGGCTAAGTATTTGGATAATAAATAATTTTAATAAGCAGAGATCATAAAGATTTGTTTCTTATCAGTTCACTAAGGATTCTGTTTGTTTGTTGTTGTTTTTTCGGAAAGACTTTTGTTGGAATTCAGTTTGTTTGTTGTTTTTTTTGTTTTGTTTTTTTTTTTTGTTTTTTTTATTTGTTGTTGTTTTTTTTCTGAGAGATTTCGGCTGGAGCTCAGTTTTTCTGAGAAATGTCTGCTGGAGTTCAGGTCTTCTGAGAGATTTCTCTTAGCTCCTAGAGGGTTCTACAAACTTTAGATTCAGAACACGCATATTGTTGCGAAACTGTGTATCTAAATATATCTTAGGCATAAATTTCAAAAGCCAGCAAAGTTATGACCCAAATATAAAGCAGACACTAATGAACTTGAAGACGTGGTTCACAAATATGATCGCTTTTGGGAACAGTAACTTCTCAGTCGAGCAGTTGGGTCATTGTACTCTTTGTTCGCCCATCGCGTTCCACAAAATACATGTACATTGTAACTGTGTCATGCAAGCGATAAGCAAAGACTTTGATCAGACCGTGCTTCTGCAGTCTGGTTATGGTCTGTGCTGTTCGTTTTAAAATGTGAGAGAAGTTTCTTTCTCTACAGACTTTTTCAGCAGAAATATTTTGTAATAAAATGGGGTTCTTCAATTAAGCCAAATGTTTTTGATATATGAAGACATATGCTTCTGTTTATTCTCTATTTATTTTGACTGGCACTCAACCCAACAGCTATTCCAATATTTCAAGACCAGATATTACCGCTGATTATGTCGAAAATATACAATCCTAATTATTCATTCACAAGTTCCAGATAAGATTTATCCTGTAACCGAAATCTTTGATACTTTTCTTATTTCTTCACGAAATTATATGTTGTGGGTACTCATTTGAAGCGCCTCCACGAGGCGCTTCAAATGAGTACCCACAACATATGTTTTCACGGATAGATAAGAAAAAAATGCTTCTTGGATACGCCTTCTGGACCTGTCATTCCAGTCCTTGCTTAATCGGAACCTACAAGTATATAATATATAATACGCACCGTTAGTGGGTGGTCACCCTCCTGCTGAAACTTTCAGAGGGTTGACCCTACTTGCCTCGCTTGAATCAAGTTCAGGGATTGGAGTCTTGCTCATCTATCGCATTCTTCTTACCTTTCTATCTCGCGGCATATTTGATCACCTGATGTAACCGGTGTAAAATTATATAAGCGTACACACACCGAGACGCACACTGGCAATCTGACCAATGCAATACATTCCGATTGTAGAGTTCTTCAGGAGAATGAATCAAGGGAGATAACTGACAAAATGGATTTGCCTCACTAATGAAAACAGGATTTGACAATTCATGTAAATTGTCTGAAATGTCAAACCTTATTTTCTTGGAATATTTTTTTCGAACATGTTCCGCATTTACAAAGCATATTTAATGTTTTAGGGCGCCTGAAACCAAAATATTGGTTTGTTTATTCGCTCGTTTGTTTGTTGTTGTTACTGTTTTCGTGTATGTGTCTCTGTAAGTATTTTTTGTTTGTTTGTTTGTTTTGTTGTGTCAAATGTCGTGATCCATATAATCATAAATGTCCTAGCATGGATCTTTTTCTAATTAATTACATCTTATGGTATATAACTGCAGTAAAACCATTTTAAATGAATCATGCTAAAGAAAATTCACAATTTGGTGGCCAAGGTATAAATCGTATGCAATGCACCTCGGGTAAAACATAGCAGTGTCTGAAGGCAGTGGTATGGTGTAGCCACATTATATTCATTACGAAAACACGCCTATTCAAATACACTGAAAATTTTACCACCAAAAAATGGCAATTTTTCAGATAAAAAAATTCTGATATTTTTCATATTTCTGCTCAAAACATAGATTGTGGGTACTCGTTAGAACCGCCACGTCGAGGCGGTTCTAACGAGTACCCTCAATCTATGTTTTTGAGCAGAAATAACAAAAATAATGTATACCCCTGTAAACCCCAGTTTTACTATATAAAAGTGGGGTTTAAGGGGGTCAAAATTATATAGGTATGTTTTCGTGATGTGCGGTTCGCATCCCATATTAGCCCAGATTAGCCTGCACGCCCATCATTCTGATCAAGGCATTCTCTGTTCGTGGAGATAATCAGCTGTATCCGTTCCCAATAAAAGTCATTTAGACCTTGCCGCAATGTCACGATGTCGCGACGACGTCGACATGACGATTTTGCGACTTTTTTGTATTATAATCTTAGTGCTTTTCGTATGTTTGATCCATTTGTGCTTGTTTGGATTTGTCGGTTTCCTCTTCCTCTTGATGTCTGGGAAGGGCAGCGGTTTGTGATTGTGGCACTCCCTGGACTTTTCTCTTACCTTTTTTGCTGGGTTCATTGACAGCGTGAAGCGAAGGCGCGCGCATGCGGTATCTGAATTGGGCCTTTGTCGCCCTCTTAATAGGGCCTTTTTTCCTGAATTTGAACACCATATACAGATGAGATACGTCCTGGGGAGGGCAACATGCTTTATATTAGAACCCTGAACGTCCAGCCAAACCTGCGCATGCGCGTAACGTAGTTAGATAATGGCATTTGTTATTTTCCACTTAAAATTCTGCCAGATTTTAAATGTTATGCCAAATGGTGAGAGATCTGACCAGGCTGCCCGAATTAACAAGCTGATATGCGCCTTCTCTCTTGGCATGATATGACACAAGGCGCCTTTTCCCATACACTACACATGTGTCAGGGTTGTTTGACAATATAATGATACTAAATGGGAGATGATTGCGGCAATGCCCTTAAAATGTTGCCACCATTGTTGAACTGTCAGCTTCTAAATGTCATATCTTTCTTATCGAAACTAATAAACCAACAGAAAATATGTCAATGAACATGTACTAAAACCAGCTTCTTATAATAGATGTTACAATTCAGAGCATACCATATTTACACTTAGTATTGGGGCAGCCAGGTGTGGGAAAATAGTGTAAACCCAGATCAGACGCCGCAGAACGCGGCGTCTGATCAGGGTCTACACTATTTGCCACTTGTCTATCAGTTTTTAAACATCAAGGTAGTAAATTGGACTTGTTAAAATTTAAAGGAAAAGTGTGGTTAGGAATAAAGATCACCGTATCTACATTAAGTATTGGGGAACACAGACCTGAGCAAATACATGTAGTGTGGACCTAGATCGCGGCGTCTGATCAGGATCTATGCTGTTTGCCACTCATCCACAGTTTTAGAATATCAGCAGATAGTAACATGGACTTGAAGTTGTTCAAATTGTAGGAGTTTTAAAAGTTGTCTGAATACATTTGTTAATACGGTAGTTAACCTTTACCTTTTTCTAGGCTAATTCGGCAGATAACAAACTGATGATATTTTTCTTATTTATCCTAGAAAACAGAATTTGACATTCATGCAAATTTTCTCCTTAGGAGACAATTTGCATGCAATTTCAAATTCTATTTTATGAAAAAAAAAAAAAAAAAAAAAAAAAAATCTCAAAATGTCGTCTGTTCTTATTTTTATCCAGAGTGATAGCGTTAAAGTACATATACGTAGTCAAATAGGTGGAAAGTTAACAAGTATGGGACAGACAGACGTTCTGCGGCATCTGATCTGGCTCTACACTATTTGCTTAAGCATATCTGTCCCAATACTTAGGGTAAATACGGTAATATCATAAACGAACAGAAAGACCCAGACCAGCCTGCGTCATCCGCACAGGAATAGACAGTGCATTCGCTGTTTGAATATAGAGTATTTAATCTGGTCAAGCTCAAAACCTTGAAGCAAGAGGGCACGAACCACGCCACGACAAAGAGTCATTGCGTGTGCTGACAGCGAAAGCCCAGATCAGCATGCGCATCCGCGTATTTTGACCAGGGTTGTTATTGTTTGCCGATATATATGGGGTACAATAGCCAAAGATTCTGACAGCTGACTGCGAAGCGCTAATCAGACTGCACGGTCGACATAGAGTACATTACACTGAACCCTCGTTATAACGACAGCACTTGTTCTCAAAGATGTTGCCATTAAAATGAATTTGTTGTTGTAACTAATCCTTAATGGACAGAATGATATGTAAGAAAAGCTTTGTTTTATTCTTATTTACTCATAGAACATATGTTTTGGATATTTGTTAGAATCGCCTCAGTGAGGCGATTCTAACAAATATCCAAAACATATGTTGCTTGAAGTTTTTAATGCAATATTTTTGCATAATTTCTCATTAACTGTCACTACTTGAGCGGAGGTTTCGTGACATTCAAATTGTCATTATAACGAATATTTTGTCGTTGTATCGAGTGTCGGTATAAAGAGGGTTTACTATATTAACTATTTTCTTACTGTGAATGCCATATACATTACTATGAGAAACTGGATACTTATGGTAATAAAGACAACGCAGACCCAAGTAGATCTGTCCATTCACGCAGGTCCGTCGGATATACAGCGGCTCTTACAAGGTTCAGAAAATGTTTGTACGATCTCACTGCGTGGATACGAATGCTAAATTCCTGATTTGTTGTACATTTCACATATGCTGGAAGGCCTTTTTTCGCGGGGTGTCGGTTCCTCAACGACAAGAACCCTTGCTTTATGACAAGGCTCATGTATGACTTGTGCTTTGTCCATTCCCTGAAGACCTAAATAACGTTGAAGCAATTTACATTGTGTGTTCTGTGGTTTCACATATTTCCTCTCGGCATGGGACCTAATGATATTTGCTCCGATTCTGTTCCATTAGTATAACTAGCTTTTTCTACAGTGTCTTCTGATTCCATCATTGGTATAGGGAGGACAGCTGATTGTTGTTTTGGACTTGGTCCTATTTGCAAGGTCTCTAGATGACGCTATTGTTTTATTAGGACGTAAACAATTTCTACATTAACCCATATATGCCTAGCGTCCCATAAAAGGTACATTAGCAATCAGTGTAGACACAGATCAGACGCCGCAAAACGCGGCGTCTGATCAGGGTCTACACTGTTTGAATTAAATACAGGAATTCCTATAAAATATAGTGATAATAAAAGTTTACCAGACCCTCTTTCTTTTGGAAAAGGACCTGTCCAAAGAGTTCAGGTAGAGGATTCCACTCGGCATAAATGGGTTAACCCATTAGTGTTAATCACAAGTGCAGCAGACGGCATTTTGATTCTCAGTTTTGTTTATTTTTAAGAGAAGATAAGGCTTGCCATTCATGTGAACGTCTTTATATAAAGACAGATTTGAGACAGTCATCTGCTGCAGCCTTGAGGAAATTTGCTCTTTGCATGCTGGGTAATTTTGCTTGCTTATTTGTCGTTTGTGTCATATATAGATGTATTAATTTAAAAAAAAAAAAAAAATCTTTCAGGAATACCATCAGAGTGTCAAACAGTTTGGATCCAGATCAGGCCCGACATTTTATCGGGCCTGATCCGGGTCCAAACTTTTTGCAAAGGTTATCAGCAGACGACAAAAGTGGCCGCTAGCGGGGAAAGAGTTAATACATTTTCATGAGAGAGAACTCTGTCAAAATTGGTTTTGTCCCATTCTGAAAAGGGGTTTACTCTTATCAATATAAGAGTATATAGAGTTGATACCTTCTCAGAAGGGGCTTGGCATGCAGAAAAACAAACAGGTATTATTATCATCATTATTATTGTTATTGCTACAATAATAATAATAATTATTATTATTATTATTATTATTATTATTATTAAAGCGCCAAGCAAAATTTGTCACAGACGACATTCTATTTTTTCCGGGATAATATGTCTTGGAATTAAGCAGACGATTCACGTAAAATGCCCATATATTTTCTTTGAAAGAATAACATATAGTTCCTTGTATATAATGAGTGCGCTAGCGCACCAAAAATATACCCTATCCGACTGGCCATTCAGAGAAATCAAGCATAATACTGTTCCATGAAACTTGTTTTTAACAAGCGTAGTGGTGCAGTGGTTATGTCTCCTGACTCTGAAGGGCTAGGCGCTGCCGTCGTAGCCGGCGTGGGTTCGAATCTCACTCAGCCCAGTGGTATTTCATATTTCTCCCCATATATCGTCTTAGGCAATTGTGGTTGGCGCTTTAAGGGTTGTTGTTGATGTTGTTGTTGTTAGGTTCATTAGGAAATACCATTAACTGCATGTTCTCCTGTTAATTTCAGCTCTTCACTAACACTAAACTCTGGTGCTACCGGATCACCTCTCTAATATGTGGACTGCCACTGTCAATCTTCTGGGGAGTGTATTTCGCCTGCCTCTCCTTCTGCGTCATCTGGTGCTGCGAGCCCTACATGAAAGCTTACGCCATAGAACTCAGCTGCGCCCGACGAATCTACGAAACTTTCCTAAACGCTTTTTATAGACCATGCTTCGAGGCGTGTGGCTACTGCTTCTATAATATCAGAACTCAGAAAGTTTAGAATTTCCGAATATTTCATGTCTTGCATGTAATGTTACGTATCACAGTTCGACTTTAACTCTTTCACTGCCACAGTCGATAAAAATAGGCTTTTGCAAACAGCATAGATCCAGATGAGACGGCTCAATGAGCCGTCTCATCTGGATCTACGCTGTTTGACATTCAGTCTTTCAACTTTACATATAAACATCTTTCCAAATGATAGTTTGTTAAAAATAAAGAAAAAAAATATAAAATAAAAAAACAGACAGCAAATGTTGTCTGAAATTTGGCGCCGAAAGAGTTAAAGAGAAATGTAAGCCTCGGAGAAGAATGAGTCTGAGATGAAAGATCTTGACAAATAATGCAGTTTGGTGTAAATTTGATCAAAATGGGTTAAAAACCATAGAAATTAAAGACTATCAAATTCATTATCAAGAACGCCGCCATTTTAAATATTTAATGAGGTGCTAAACATTTCAAAACACTAAATGAAATCTTTCATATAGAATTTAATGCAGTTTTCAAGGAAAGCTCATAAATTTATAGAGAAGCTACATTATACAATTACAGAGGATGCATATTAGTGCAAATTTTATTTATATAGGTTTTGCATATTTAATGACGGTCAGTTTGTGACGTCACAAAGTCTCATTAAATATTCAAAATGGCGGGCGCCCATTAAAGCAGTGGTTTTAATATCTTCAAAGCTTCATGACTTACTTGTTTTTCTTCCGATTGTGTTGCATCAAAATACACGGTTTGTCAAGATCTTGCATTTCATGTACTTTTCTCCCAACATTGCCTTTCTCTTAAATGACGTTTGCATGAGTGTTGCAGGAAACCAGTCAAGGAAGTGTGTATATTTCCTTGAACAAGTCATGACGTCAGTGTGCTGAGAAGATGGTGTTTCCCATTCTATTTTTGTTGAAGATACTTATTTCCGTACTTTTGCCTGTGTCTTCTATAGTCAATGCACCAAGTCGTTTCACTGATAAAATATACCAAATGATGGATTAACGTATTTACCCTAGGTATTCGGACAGAAAGACTCCAGCAAAAGTGTTGACCCAGATCAGACGCCGCGGAAAGCGGCGTCTGTTCAGGGTCTACACTGCTTGCCACTCATCCAGCAACAGGTATTAAAATTAGACTTAACTGTTCAAATTCTAGATAAGGGATGATTAGGAGTTTTGATGTCAATATTTAGGGTATATACGCTATCCAGATCAAATGTTTTCTAAAGGGGCAGTTTCAGCTGAGCATAGTCTACACGTTTTGTCATTCAGCTAGCCCTTTCAACACATTACCACATAATGAAATGGACAGGTTAAACTTTCAGGATAAGTAAATTAACGCTTAACATGCTGGGTAAAATGACATTCTGAAATATTTCCCTCAGAAAGTAGGCTTTTCTGACAAAGGACAAATATAAGCTGATGACAATTTGCTTGAAATTTCAAAGATGGCTTTCTGGGAAAAATAAGAAAAATATATTCAGTTTGTCACTCACCATGTTCGGTATAATTCAGCAGACGACAGTTTGAAATATTTACCGACATTTTAAAATATTTACCATATTTTTACCTTGTTTTTCCCCAGAAAATAGGCTCTGTGGAGACAATTTGCATGAAATGTCAAAGCCTATTTTCTGGGAAAAAATCGACAGTTGTCGTCTGCTGAATTTGTCGGCAGAGTGGTGAAGGTTAAATGAGCCATCTCATGACAAAACCAACAGAATGGCATGTGCGCCCAACGAAGACGCAGATCAGCCTGGGCATCTGCCCAGTCTGATCAGTCTTCGCTGTCCGCATGAAGAAATCTTGGGTACTTAGCTACCCACTGAATGCACAGCGAAGACTATGATCAGACTGGGCGGATGCCCAGGCTGATCTGAGTCTTTGCTGGGCGCACAGTCATTTTGTCGGTTTTATCATGAGACAGCTTGAATTATATCCAAATTTTAGGACAGTTATAGAAACCCTCCTGTCTGGAGGCTTGGACTATAATGTGGTTTTCTGTGTCCCGCTTTTTGCATGAAATATTGCATGACCCAGCATGAATTAGCCTACAGATTCTGAACTTTGAAGGAAGCCAAAAACGGACGTCAGCGGACTGGAGTAAAGAAAAAAATATTGTTTTTGTTTTCTGACCACAATCTGTATTTGCTCTCTTATTTCAGCTTTTCACGAACACTAAATTATGGTGCTACAGAATCACATCTCTTATCTGTGGGCTGCCCCTGGCTATCTTCTGGGGTATATACTTCGCCATCCTGTCATTCTGTACAATTTGGTGCTGTGAGCCCTACATGGTGGCCTACGCCATTGAACTACGCTGTGCCAGACGACTCTATGAAACCTTCCTCAATGCCTTCTATAGACCATGCTTTGAAGCTTGTGGTTATATCTTCCACAATATTAGGATTCAGAAAGTGTAGAACGTCTTCATTGAACATCTTATCATTTACTATCTAAAAAAAAAGCACCAATCACAACAGCAGCAGACGACATTCTACAATATTTCAGTTTTCTTTATTTTTCTGAGAAAATAAGCTTAATATTTCGTGTGAATCGATTCACAGGCAGACGACTCACATGAAATGTAAAACTTTATTTTCCCAGAAAAAAAAAAAGTGAATATTTTTTAATGCCGTCTGCTGTTATGTAGAATGGCGTTTTATGGGTTATTATTTAGAAATAATTTTATATATTGTCTAACAATGCAACTATTTGTTAATTTTCTCTTCAGTAATTTCCAGAATTTTAAAGTGCAATATACATGTACTTTTGAATTCAATAACTTCTGTTAAATTAGAAACTATTTCATTTATCAGCATGCAAAATTTTTAAATATACATGTAATGAGACAACCCTTAAAGCGCCATTTACAGTGGTAGCAGATGACACTAAAGTTTTTTTTTGTTTTTTTTTTTGCTCTTTTTTTTCAGAAAATAAGGACTTGCATTTCATGTGAATAATCTGCTAAGCAAGCTAAAAAATAAAATCTCGTCTGCTGCTGGGACTGGTGCTTTAAGGATTAAATTTTTACCCCTGAATGTCGGGTTCACCATTTCATCTCCGTCATATTCTTGTGACTCTCTAAAACTGTAAAGCGTTATTTTCAATTAAAGCTAGGCCCAACATCGGTCATTTAATCTGTTAATGTCATCTTCATCTGAATGGGAATGCATATATTTTCATTGGTGGCATCTCTGTCGAAATTGATTAACTCCCTTCGAAAAAGGGGGTCGCCTCTAAAAGGAAATAATTTGCTCCTCTTGGGAGATATTTTTTCTCTTTTAGAAAAGAAAGATTCCTTTTCAGACTGGGATTAGTTTGCAATAAAGAAACAGGAAGTCACAAAAGGTGTATCCCTTGTAAAATGGCAGACTGGTTACACTTGATAGACTTTCCATCATTTTTACAAGGGAGACAACTTTGTGACTTTCTGTTTTGCTTTCCTACACACCAAACCCTATAAGGTACCTTTTCTTTGATGCATCACGATTACTTTACTCAGATTTAGTAGAATTTTACTTCGAATATGCAATACATTACTTAACCCTTGCCATGCTGAATAAATTAAGACGCCACGCCCACTTCTCATTTTCAGCCAATCAGATTACTTAATCTGGGTTGTTGATACAAAGTCACATACTTAATGACAAACAGTGCGGATCCAGATCAGTTGGCTTCTTTAGAAGCCAACTGATCTGGATCTACACTGTTTGTGAAGGCAGAGCATATCTGTGTTCAGCTGGACCAGGGTTAAGAGAACTATTTTATAGTATTTTATAAGTATTTACCTCATTTCTTTTATTAACCTCATCATTGTTGTTGTTTTTGTATGTACTTTTCTTAAAAACATTAATTTGTCCTCTTTTCATATATAGACTAGGTCAAAAGATAGTGACATTTCTAAAATGTTTACAATTGGGTTAACAGATTTTGTTTGAAATGTTCAAATGTATTTTACCTTACCAAAGGTCATAATCTGGGTGACTCTTTGGTATGATGATGTACACCATATGCAAATAAGACTTGGCATTTCATTCAAACTGTCTCCAAAAGAGACAATTTGAATGAAGTGTCAAGTATATGTCAGATATTACTAGTTTTGAGCATACAGACTGCTAGAACTTAAATGTATATGAGAAGATACATGTATTATATAACAGGGTATATTCTCATGATGGAACATGTTTTTTGATAAAGTTTATATTAATGAAATCAGGCTAAGATTCTTTTTGTAACTTCTTTACACTTATTATATATTGTACATGTATATAGTAATTAAAGTAAATACTCTTTTGACTTGTTATTGTCATCCTTTGGTACAAGAGAACTGAACTGAGACAGAAAGACCTGATTGGTTGGGTTGGAGTTTAGCCCACTCAACATTACACTGTTAACCCTTAAAATGCCAAGAAAACCTGCATCTGAAAATGTCGTCTGTTTATGTTGTCTGCTGAATATTCTTGTAAGCTTTTCAAACCTACTTTTGCATACTGGCAAACAGTGTGGACCCTGATCAGACTGCTCCTAAGTCTGATCTGGGTCCACACTTTTACAAAAATGTCTTTTTAAATCACAAGCAGATGATAAAGCAGACGACAATTGTCGTGATTGGCAGTTTAAGGGTTAAGGTCATGTCAGCCGGTCAATTTGCCTAAGCGAACTTTTCCTGGCCAGGCATAATCCTCTAGACAGTTACCCAGTATATGTGCTCATTCTTTCGCCAGAAACTGACAATTGCCCTTTTTGGATCAGTGGACAGTAGAGAATGACCGTAGACCTGAGCAAACAGTGAAGACCCAGATCAGACATAATAGAACTTGGCATTTTGATCAGGGTCTACGCCCCTTGCCATTCATCTCTAGCAGGTTTTAGATGCATCAACAGGTAGTAATATGGACTTATTATCTTTGCACTTTTCGAAGAAAAAAGCGGGGATATTGTGATACCCCCGGCCATCCGTCCGTCTGTAATGTCACACTATTGCTCCTAGACCATTTAAGCTAGAATCTCGAAACTTTCACAGGCGATAGCCCTATGGATGAGGACAGGAAGAACACATTCAGAAGTTTGATGTAACCCCTGGGGGCAGGGCCAGGAGCGGGTGTGGTCCCTAAGGGTCCAAAATCCATTTTGTACAAACACAGTCGTGGTGCATATCAAATCAAAGGTAATGAAGAGTAGAATACAGCGGTGCAAAACTTTTGTCCCGGGGGCATGTCTGGGGGTTACCAGAGGTCAAAAAGTAGGATTTTGGACCCCTTTTTTTTATTGTCAAACAATTCCTCCTAGGCCTTTTGATCTCGAATCTTGAAACTGTCACAGGTAATAGTCCTTTTGATGAGGACTGGAGGAACGCATTTGGAATTTTGATGGTGTGGCGATATGTGATGGGGCTGGCACAGGGATATGCGATGATGCACCATCCACTTGCTCTAGGTGAAAATTTATGGTAAGTATTGGTGTCTGAATATTTAACCCTTAAAGCGCCAGTCACAACTATTGTCGTCTGCTTTGTCATCTGCTTGTGATTTTAAAAGTCATTTTTGCCTTTAGGAGCAGTCTGATCTGGGTCCACACTGTTTGCCTGTATGCAAAAATAGGTTTGAAAAGTTTGCAAGAATATTCAGCAGACGACATAAACGGACAACATTTTCAGATGCAGTTTTTCTTGGCTCTTTAAGGGTTAAGATGAATATGGTAACATTTGAAAATCTGTCCATTTTTATACTAACATGAAGAGATACTTAATTTTAAAGGAATAGGTTTAACAAATTTTCTGACAACTCAGAATAAAAATAAGAGAACTCTGCCAAAGCAGCTCAATCAAAAATCAAGTACCACACACACATCTTTGTATGATGGCAAGACCTTCTGGAAAATTTCAAGGGGAATTTGGGCCTCACCAAGAGAAAAAGTGTCTTCAAACATGCCCAAAATTCAGATTCAAATTCATCCTTGCATTTGCTCTCAACGGATACATTCTGTATGTTAGATGATTATGTTAGCAAAGGTCCTGATCAGACTGTGCAGATGCATGGACTGATCTGGGCCTTCGCTGTCCGCATATGCCCTAACCCTTCTCTTGCTGAACACGACATGCCCTTAGCAAACAGTGTAGATCCAGATCAGTTGGCTTCTGAAGAAGCCAACTGATCTGGATCTGAACTGTTTATCATTAAAAAGGTGAATTTCTATCAAAAACCTGGATCAAGTAATCTGATTGGCTGGAAATTAGAAATGAGTGTGGCATCTTAATTTAATCAGCATGAGGAGGTCTAAGACACATTTTTGCATGGCACAGCCCATATACAATTTGTGGGCAACTGATGTTGGACAGATGAACAAACAGATGTATATGACAATATAAATCTCAGTATCCTAACCAATTTGAAGATCACATGAAATCACTTTTGACATCATTATGCAACATATTAAGTTTGTGACTTGACCCAAGGATCACTATGGAGGGATAAGGGGATGGAGGAGCTTACACTGTACAATTTGTTTGGAGTAGTATTTAACATGGAAACAAAGGAGAATGAAAATCAGTGTTTCAGTTTCATTGAGATTCTTCATATGATAGCATTACTGTAAACAGGGCTGCACATGCCCCCTAGCACAGACTTAAGCAGATCTCAATTTTCCAGGATACCAGAAGGGGCTCAAAAATCCCAAGGATAATAAACACTGCATTATGGTGACATACAGGGTGACTTTTTATGGCCTTCACACTTAACACCAGCTGCAGTGAAGTCAAATAAAATCTATAAAGCCTGATCTTGCTATAAAGAACACAAAAAAGAATGAAAATCAGAGTCTCAGTTTCAATAAAACTCTTCAAATTACAGCATTGTGGTTTGCAGGGCTGCATATAAGACAACATTCTTTTTCAGTATTATGAACTGATTTAATTGTAATCAATTTGCTATAATCATTATACAATCTTAAATAGAATAATCAAGAAAAAAAATGTTAAAGCTAAACAATCTTAATAACAAATTAACAATATAAACAACACAGAAATGGCAGAGTATTATATATACAGTGAATGTCCTAAAATTTTGTACACTAAAGTTTCTCACAAATGGCATATGCAAACTGTGCAGACCCAGATCAGACTGCTCCTCAGGAGCGGTCTGATCTGGGCCTACACTGTTTGGCAATCCACTAAATACTGCCAAAAAAAAAAAATAATAGTAAAAATAAAATAAAAGAAAAGCCCAAAAAGTATGGAATAAAGTGTTCAAAATTTTAGGACAATTACCATACATGTGTATATATGCATTAAAATAGATATCAGAATTTTCATTTTAATTTTAATTTACAAAAAATTCAATGATTTATCGCTGTTTTGTAACCCATCAGAAAGACATTAATCCTTACAGTGTCATGCAAAATTTTAGCAATTTTTTTTTTTATTATTATTATGCTAGGTAAAGTTTCAGCAGACAACATTTTGAAACATTTTCCTAATTTTTCCCAGACAATAAGATTTGACATTTCATGCCAATTGCTTCCTAAGAAGACATGTCGTCCTATTTTCTAGCAACATTATGAAAACGATCATCAGTTTGTCATCTGCTGAATTTGCCCAAAGCATGGTAAGTGTTAATATTCAAGATACCATATCCCTGGTCCTGCTGAATCTGGATATGTCCTGCCTTTGGAAACAGTGTAGATCCAGATCAGTTGGCTTCTGAAGAAGCCAACTGATCTGGATCTACACTGTTTGTCATTAAGAATGTAAGTTTGTATCAACAACCTGGATCATGCAATCTGATTGGCTGACATTTAGAAGTGGGTGTGGCATCTTGATTAATTCAGTATGACAAGGACTAACACTCAAATATTGGGACACCATCACTCCTTCATATCATACTTGTCCTAAATTTGATCAAGTTCGTTTAACTATCAATTGATATGTCAAAAAACTGCTTGACTGAGTGGCTTTGACCCTGATCAGATGCCATATTGTGGCCAGCATCTGTTCTGGGTCTACACTGTTTGCTCAAGCCATGCTGTCCCAACAATTAGGGTGATTATGATAATTACACACCTATGATTTCATTCTTTTCACATTTGTGAAAGTACTAACATATATGCATTGCGTAGCTAAGATCCTAATTTAGAAATAACACAAAACATGTAACTAAACATAACAGTATAAATCTAGCACTTTATCTCAATTAAATACATGACATTTTATGTTAAAACAAATACATGTATAATCTTTGTTCATTTCTTAATCCATTTATTTCCCAAAAGAGACAACAGTGCAGACCCAGATTACAGGCTAAATATTTGTACAGACAAGCCTTGATCAGTGTAGACACAAATAAATTTGCAAAATCAGGGCCTGTACTGTTTGACATTACCCCAGCAAATAGAATACAGAGTCTGATATCTGTGTCTATATTGTTGTGTCTATATTGTCTGCATTAACTTGTTTATGTCTAGTGGACTCTACCACCACAACTCTTTGGACCGGTCTATTTCCAATAGCAGGGTATCTAATTGTTCTTATTATTACTACGTTTTCTAAAAATTCCTGTAACTAATGCATACAGTGTAGACTGATCAGACCACGTTCTGTGGCGACTGATCTGGGTCTGCACTGTTTGCCAATTACCCTTTTGTGGGTTTCCCCATGAAAAATAGATTAAACGTATGACTTTCTGTTGAAGAAATAAAAATAAAATATACCAGAGTTCCCTAAAATTGGAAATGAACATGTGTGAAGAACGTGATATAACAACGAAAACACGCCTATTCAAATATATTAAAAATTTCACCACCAAAAAATGAAAATTTTCAGAGAAAAAATTCTGATATTTTTCATATTTCTGGTCAAAACAAAGATTGTAGGTACTCATTAGAACTGCCTCATGGAGGCAGTTCTAATGAGTACCCACAATCTATGTTTTTGAGCAAAAAATAAATAAAAAATTATGTATACCCCTGTAAACCCCAGTTTTACTATATAAAAGTGGCGTTTAAGGGGGGTCAAAATTATATAGGTATGTTTTCGTGATGAAGTCCACTTGGCATTCATGGGTTAATGCTACATGGGCCTTGCAGTTTGCATAAGCCTCATAAACCTCATTTCTCAAATGGTAAATGTCCTAAAATTTTAAATACTTTTATTCCATACATTATTTTTACTTAAATTTTGCTTTTTATGCAGTTGTTTCTTAAAATGCTTTATGGAATGACAAACAGTGTAGACCATGATCAGATTGCACCTTCAGGAGCAGTTTGATCTGGGTCTGCACTGTTTGCATAAGGCATTTTGTCAGAGACTTTGTTGTTTAAAATTTTAGGACATTTACCGTACAGGGTGTATAAAACAAGTAACCTAATACTCTGTTTCCCAAGTAAAATTTCAGCAAATTAAATTTTGGAATATTTTTTCATTTTTTTTTCCAAAAATAAGTTTCAGTATTTCATGCAAGCTGTCTAGAAACTCTGCATGAAATATTATGGCTTATTTTCTATGAAAAATATTACCAATTTGTCACTGGCTTAATTTACCGAGAGCATGTTAAAGGTAAATACAGTGAAACCTCGATAATTCAAAGTCCAAGGGACCAAACAGTTTTGTTTGAATTATTGAGACTTTGAATAATTGAGGGTTAAAAATGCATACACATATTTAAGTCGGAAATTCAAAATGATTTTGAATTATTGAGAATTATTGGAGTTTGAATTATCGAGGTTCTACTGTATAAAAACTTATGTGCAACACATGAAAAGGGCCCTTATGCAATTTGCAGACAGGCCCTGATCAGCCTGCACAGATAACCTGATTAGGTCCTTAGCTGCCCATTTACTGAATCAATGGACACTGTAGTACATGAGAACAAACAGAAAATATCCAGATCAGATTGTATGGATGTGCACGGGCATCTTGACCTCGACCCGTCCCATATGGCATAAGGGCTTTTTCGCCACACTGCACATCATTAACCCATTGTAGTCAGGAGACCCATAAAAGGGTTATTGGCAAACAGTGCATACCCAGATCAGACGCTGCATTCTGCGGCGTCTGATCAGGGTCTCCACTGTTTGCAAGTAGTTTAGTCATTTTTCTCTAGGAATATGTAAATCTCATAGCCGGACGTACCTAAAATTGAAATTGAACTCTTCCAATATATAGTGTGGGAGAGTCTATTCAGTCTACAATGGGTTAATGTAAGCATAAAGGTGTTCTCTGGGCGTTCTTGGTGGGAAAAGGTCAATATCAGTCTGCACATTAATGTAGTATGATCAAAGCCATCACTGTCCACTTACAATATATTATAATCATGTAGGATATATCATATTTACAATAAGTATTCGGATACCTCAACTCTTTACCATACCTGTCCTAAATTTCAATAAGTACAATTTACTACCCGATGTTGTGTCTAAAAATTGCTGGATGAGTGGCAAACAGTGTAGACCCTGATGAGATGCCACATTAAGTGGCATCTCATCTGGGTCTACACAGTTTACTCAGGCCTGTCCAAATACACAGTAAATAAGGTATTAACTGAAGGGCCTGATGATGCTATGCAGTTTGTGCAGGGTAATTTGAATCTACACATCTCAAATACGCTTCTTTTGGTGTACTTAACTTTTACCACTCTCTCTGGGCTAATTCAGCAGATGACAAATTGGTGGTATTTTCTAATTTTTCCCAGAAAGTAGGATTCAACGTTTCATGCAAATTGTCTCCAATGAAATGTCAAATCCCGTTTTCTGGGAAAAATAAGAAAAATATTTAAAAATGTCATCTGCTGAAAATTTTACCCAGAGTGCTTCGCATTAATCAGCGGTTCAGTTCACTCAAAATTATGGCACTTTTGTTAAAACGTCGTCAGATTTTTTTTTTTTTTTTTTTTCAGTTTATTTCTGTTGCTATTTATTTTTGCCTTCAAAACATTTCAATGTAGCAGGATACAACAACATAATGTTATCGTAAATGTCCTAAAATTGCTAACACCATATTTCATACTTCTTGTGCATAAATCTTGCTTTTCATACATTTATTTCTTTATATACTTAGTGAAATGACAAACAGTGTAGACCCTGATCAGACTGCTCCTCAAGGAGCAGTCTGATCAGGGTCTGCACTGTTTGCATATGACATTTTTCGGAAAGGTGTATGAAATTTTAGGACATTTACCAAAATAGGATCTCCGACAAAAGTAAATGATTTTGTGACATATGGGACCAGCACAGACCCAGATCAGCCTGTACATCTGTGCAATATGATAAGGGTCTATGATATTCACTTGTACAATCTTCATTTTATGCAAGCACTCTGGGTAAAATTTTCTGGGAAAATAAGAAAAATATCTTCAATTTGTATTCTGCTGAATTTGCCCAGAGAGTAGTAGAGGTCAAAGACCACACATTAAATTATATCAGTGACCAGTATAGACCCAAATAAGAAAGTACAGACATGTAGGCTGATACTACCAATACCTTCATGTAAAAATAGATATATATTATGTTAAATATAATATATTCACTAACAATACATTTATGTAAAAATAAATATTACATCTTCAACTGCCTACCAATAAACTTCAGTCAGTAACATCAGTGAAGACAGATTGTCGACCCTATCCTAAGGTATCTGCATAACAGACAAAATTGGCCGTGCCAAGAGAAAAATGTCTTCCAAGCACATGAGGACAGTGAAGGCTTGGATCAGCCTGTGCATCCATGCAGTCTGATCAGGACCTTCACTGTATGCTAACAGAATCATTGGATACTACTGAATGTGTAAATGGAGAGCCAAGGCCCGGATGACACTTTGTGCATGCGTAGGATGATCTGAATCTGCGCATATTGCATATGTTAGAAGGCAATTTTTCACTTGATGCGGCCAAAATGATAATAACAAATGCTGACTTGGCATCACATTGTATACATGTACTAAGGGACTGGATACATTTGGGACATTTACCACATCCTTTTACAACTTTTGTGGCTTTTTGTTTGCTTTCCTGTACATCAATACTCCTTCTGAAAGGGGTCTACTCTAAAAGGAAATCTTTGGCTTCCTTAGCATTTAACACTGTGGGTAAAATTTTCAGTAGAAGACATTTTGGAATATTTTTCTTATTTTTCCCAGAAAACTAATTTGACATTTCATGAAAATTGTCACCTATGTAGACAATTTGCATGAAATGTCAAATCCCATTTTCTGGGAAAAATGAGAAAAATGTAATTAATTTTTCTTCTGCTGAATTAGCCCAGAGAGTGGTTAAGGTTAGAATAGACCCCTTTTCAGAAGGGAGGAAAATCAGTTTCGACAGTTGCCTCCCCTGTAATTGTATCCAATTTCCATAAATACTTATATCAGAGCTACATTTGGACAAACAAAACTCTCAGTAAGTTTTTTTTTATTAATATTATCAACTCAAAAATACTGATAGTTTGTTTTTGTTTTGTTTTTTAATAAAACTACACTTATAGATTCATGGCCTACATTCTGCTATAGTCAAACACAATATACAGTGGATTTATAGTACATTCAAAAAGATTTCTTTGAGTACTTGTTCGCTTGGTGTATTAAGATCATAGCCAGCCATGCGGATTTAAGTGTCGATCGACAATGGGCAACACATTTAGAAATATATAAATGACAAACAAGGCTAGCATGTCGCACGTATTGTCGGTTGTGTGGTCTCATAATCGATGACTATGAAAGATGCGCTTAACACTCTTCTGATCGTTGGGTTGAATCACATTAGCTCATTAAGTTACCAGGAATACGTTTATCTTTCAACCCTAATGTAATACTACCTGATGCACTCCTACGACTGTCTCGACATACCTATAGCTGTTACGGAAACACTAAATACCAGATCAAATCAATTGATCAACTTACTTTACAGAAAGAGGTGCGACATGCTCTCTAGTCAGTCATCATCACCATCATCATCATCATCGTCATCATCATTACTATTATTGTTATCTCGTTATTATTATTATTAATTTTATTATTATTATATTTGATAAATAATTACCAACATGCTATGTTTCCATCTACTCTTCACGTTATTACGCTGCTTTATAACTTTCAGGAGATGATTTACATAAGCTCTAAGCTTTTTATCAAATCCTGTACCATATAATATTATGCTATGTATATCCCAGGTAGCATGATATGTAAATCTACATCGGGCCGTCATCGGCCCGTCAGCTACCCTGACGGGCCGATGACGGCCCGATATAGATTTAGGTAGAATGCTGACTGGGATGTGAAAAATGCTGAATAAAATATTGTTTAAACCAATATAGAGTGGATTCTTGTTTACAAGCTGTTCAGGAAAGCAGGAAGAATCTTTTGATCAGTTATGCACAGATATAAAAAAAGTAGTGTCAATTAACAGTGCTTATTAGATACCCCAGCAAGGTAATAACAGCCTTCTGATAATTTATTTAACAAGATTTAGGCACTTCTAATGAGTAACTACATACTCATTAAAAGTGCCTCGCAAAGGCATGTATAATAAGTACCCACAACGTTTTCATGGATAAATAAGAAAAATATTTTCCTGGGCCCAGTTGTTCAAAGCGTCGTTAGCTTAACGAGCTCGTTAAGGGTCATTTCGTTAACTGTTTTAGCAGATTCAATATACAACATTCTGATATTTTTTGCTGAAAAAATGTGAGTAGCTTTTGCAATGCAAAAGCTACTCACATTTTTTCAGCAAAAAATTTCAGCATATTTGCGTATCATTCGATGTAAATTTTAACGAATCGTTAACTAACGACATCGTTAGTTTTGAACAACTGGGCCCTGATAGCCCTTTTTTCTTGAGCTCTAGTAATGTACTGAACCTTTTGTACACAGTCTTAATCTATAAATAAATTTTCCTTACATTCTAATCATCAGCCAATCAGATTAATTGACCCAGGTTGTTGATACGAATTCACATATTGAATGACAAACAGTGCAGATCCAGATCAGATGTCTTCTTCAGAAGCCCACTGACCTGGAGCTACACTGTTTGCAAAAACAAGGCATATCAAGGTTCAGCAGGATCAGAGTTAAAGTGATGGCTCATTTTTTGGCCAATACGTGCAGGTACTCATCAGAATTGACTCATTTTGTGTTTGTTTTTTTTTTTTTATAAAAATATGAATCAACACCCTCTCTGACAACATTAATTATAACAGAAAACTTCTTTAAAATGTCATTTTGATTTCTACAAATATGTCATTTTGATTTCTACAAAAGCTGTCTGCTGCTATAAATTTACATTCTTGATAACAACAAATTCAGTTTTATGTCAAAATATTGGGGAGTTAATGCTGGCATTGGGAGTCCACTGTTACTATTATTTCATTTTTTTTTTTTTTTTTTTTTTTTGATGACAGTTAACACATTTTAGTCTGGAGACCCCAAAAAGGGTAACTGGCAAACAGTGCAGACCCAGATCAGATAATGCAGCATCTGATCAGGGTCTGTTTGCAATAGTTCAGCCATTTTTCTTTAGGAATCTCTAAATCACATTGCTTGACATATCTAAAATTGACATTGTCCTCTTCCAATATATGGTATAGGGGGAGTTCAGTCAGTCTAAAATGAGTTAAAAACTTCTTTAATCTCAAAGATCAAGCAAAATTGTAGCAGACGAATGGTCTGCAAGGCAGACCATTCACATGAAATTTCAAGTCTTATTTTCTCTGAAAAACAAAACAAAAGTATTTAAAAATGTTGTCTGCTGCAGTTGTGATAGGTAACTTTAATGGCTATACCGTTTATGCCTAGCAACCCATAAAAGGAATATTCGCAAACTGTGTAGACTTATATCAGACACCGCAGAATGTTGCATCTGATCAGGGTATATGTTGTTTGAAATAAATACAAGAATTTCTATAAAAAAACATGGTAATGATAAAAACTAACCAGACACCACTTCTACTGGAAATGCAGTGGTCCAAAGAGATATTCTATAATAGTCCATTTGGCATAACTGGATTAAGCTAATGATGCATTGAACATGAAACATGGATCACGTGATGATGATTATTTGGTGTTTTATGTCCCTTTCAACATTATTCAAGTGATTTTGAAACTCTGAAGGAGTGATAATGAAAGGCTCTGTGCAATGAAGCACAATACAGTCATGAGTTTAGAAACTCTGCCTCTACGAGATTTGAACCCAAGATCTCATAATCTGAAGCCAGGCCCCCCGGTTATAAAACTTTTTTCATGCTCAACTCAGATGAGCATGAAATTTGCCCTGCAAATAAAATTCAAATTACTAACATTTGCGAGTTTTTTCTTGCTAAACATAGCTGAGCATGAAAACATCTCTGCTAATAAATATGAAAATGCCAACTATTGTTGGCATTTTCATATTTATTAGCAGAGAAAATTTCATGCTCAGCTGAGTTGAGCATGAAAACAGTTTTATAACCAGAAGCGCTAATTGCTCAATGACCAGGATGCTTTCCCTGGATCACAATTTTACAACTAAGGCCAATAATATATATATATATGCTCTCCATAAATTTGCATTCACTGTGCAAAGAGTTAATCAGGTTCCCATTTTGGGAATTTCACAGCCCATTACATCCACTACAACACCTTTGAGAGTAGGAAAAATCATGAACTCTCTTTTCAACCCCTGTATAAAGAAATCTACAGCAAATTACATCCACAACAACACTGTTGGGGGTAGGTGGGGGCATGAACTCTCTTCTCGAACCCATACACGAAGAAGTCGAAGTCCTCATTCTTCCACTTGTACAAAGCTTGTGTGACTGGGATAATTCTTACTCTATGTCTCTGCAAGAAAACAAAAACAATCCATTTCCACATAGCTCTAGATAAGCTGGGTTATCCAGATCATATTTTTCTTATTTCTGCATGAAAATATACCATATTCGATCTAATTACCGCACATACCCCTATAAGGGCACAGTCAAGAAGTTTCTGTAGTCTTCATTACAGCCAGTGTACTTTTGGTCTACTTCTTCACAAAGACATATGTTGTGGGTACTCATTTGAATTGCATCAACTTGTCGATGCAATTCAAATGAGTATCCACAACATGTCTTTATAAAGAAAATCAGAAAAAAAAACTGCCTAATTATAATCAAAAGTCTTCTGATCTTTTTTATAGTGTATCCTTAGTAGGTAGATACATATTTTACCACAACTGAGTGTTCCCAGTAATTTTGAAAAACCTAAGCGCACAGTGCGGTAATTAGGTCGAATACGGTATGTTGTAAGTACTCATTAGAAGTGCCTTGGCGAGGTGCTACTAACAACTACCAACAGCATATGTTTTCATGCAGAAATAAGAAAAATATCAATGTTGAGAAACATGCCTTATGTAGCGCTATTTTTCCACCATCATTTCTTTACAACCTCTTTACTTATCCTTTACCCCTCTCTGGGCAAATTCAGCAGGTGACAAATTGATGACATTTTTCTTAATTTTGCCAGAAAATAGGATTTGACATTTCAAATTGCATGAAATGTCAAATCCTGTTTTCTGGCAAAATTAAAGAAAAATATTTCAAAATATTGTCAGCTGAATTTTCTACCTAGCATGCTAAGCATTATGAGAAGGAATACATCTGAAAAAATTTGCCCTCATTATGCAAAGGGAGACAATTTAAGCATACAGGAAGTTGCCTCCATACTATCTGAAACCTTTTAAAAATGAGCACTTCTCTTAAGAAAAGAATTTTCATCCCAGAAGGAACAAATTCTTTCCTTCAAGAGTAGCTCCCATGCAAAGAAAAGCAAATTAAAAATTCTCTGTCCGAGTTATTTCCCTTGAAGATGTATCAATATTTCTGAATATACCATATTCGACCTAATTACCGCACATACCCCTATAAGCCCACAGTCAAGCAATTCCGTAGTCTTCAGATTACAGTCAGTGCAATTTTGTCTACTTCTTTATAAAGGCATATATTGTGGGTACCCATTTGAATTGCATCGACTTGTCGATGCAATTCAAATGAGTACACACAACATATGCTATTATAAAGAAAATCAGAAATAATGGATAAACATCATCAAATAGGTTCTTTGCTGATCCTTATTTTTTGAGATGTTACCTTGGGAGGCAGATATATATTTTACCACAAGTTTTCCCAGTTATTTTGAAAAACCTAGGCGCACAGTGCGGTGATTAGGTCGAATACGGTAAATTTTCCCCACAGTTCAAATCCCTTTTTTCCTAAATTAATTTCCTGAATAGATGTGTAATAGGGGGCTGATCTTAGTTTTCCATGGTCACACCTGGCTCAATTGTTTAGCACTGATCATGTAGCTAACTGTACAAAGGATCCACTTTTGCTTTTTGTCAAATTTTTGTTGTTGTCATTTTTTTTTTTTTTTTTTTTGTTAATGAAAAGCAGCAACAGTGATCATGTTGCTGTTCAGGGCCCAGTTGTTCAAAGCGTCGTTAGCTTAACGAGCTCGTTAAGGGTGATTTCGTTAACTGTTCTAGCGGATTCAATACACAATATTCTGATATTTTTTGCTGAAAAAATGTGAGTAGCTTTTGCACTGCAAAAGCTACTCACATTTTTTCAGCAAAAAATTTCAGCATATTTGCGTATCACTCGATGTAAATTTTAACGAATCATTAACTAACGACATCCTTAGCTTTGAACAACTCGGCCCAGTTGTTTTGATTCTGTTGGACAAATAAATCCCTTTTACCATTTTTTCTTGTTCGTCTGTCATTACTGACAATGACCAATCCTAATCAACTGTGTGATGTGT
The DNA here is from genome assembly GCA_964016985.1 of Anodontia alba. Lineage (NCBI taxonomy): Eukaryota > Metazoa > Mollusca > Bivalvia > Lucinida > Lucinidae > Anodontia > Anodontia alba. Next base: position 1,026,076 of record OZ024828.1, on the reverse strand, counting down.
TATTATTTGTGTGTTCTAAGATTGCTGATGAGAGCAATCTTAGCTCTAAACTGTCTGTTGCAGATAGAACAAGAGAGGTCTGAGGAAGAAAGCTCTGTTGGTGATGCCTTAGCTCTGGCTTTCCGCTGTGCATGTTTCTGCTTGGCTTCGCTGATTCTTTTTGCTTCGTATTCACCAGCTCCCCTTTTTATGAGGCCTCGCCACTTTGTACGATCTTGTGCAATCTGTTCCCATGACTCTGTTGGTATGTTGAAGTCTTTAAGGGAGACTTTGAGGGTGTCCTTGTATCGCTTCTTCTGACCACCATGGGAGCGTTTTCCTACTTGAAGTTCTCCATAGAGGATTTTCTTTGGCAAACGTTCATCAGGCATTCTGGTAACATGGCCTGTCCATCTTAACTGTGCCAGTTTCAGAAGAGTATGTATACTCTGCATCCCTGCCCTTTTCAGGACTTCTGTATTTGCATATATGTGCTTGGTGTGAATGTGTGTTGCTCATTAAGATGATATGCACTGTGAATTGTATTATAGTGAGGGAGAGGTGCGCAGAGTCAACCTCACTCTCTCATCCTGACCTAGCTAGATCCAGAGGCAAGACAGTGTCAGGACATCTGGAGCTAAGCCCGGATGCAGTGGATGACCATGACTTCTTTTGTGCCTTGTCATGCCCTCCATGCTCCACAACATGCTGCTGCATCGCCGTTTGGGCCGTTGAATCATAGTAATGATTTCCTCCGCCCCAGCTGCCGAAGCAGACTTTACATAACTGGAACAGGCAAATCCAGGTATGCAGGTTTTTGTTTGAAGTTGCCAACTCCTAGATGGTTTGCCGACCAGGGCTTGAGAGCTCCATCTACCCTAGATATTGCTACACAGATTCTGTTAACAACTAGATAGTAGTAACTTAAATGTCTTATGTAGCTATTTTACCATAATGACCTCAATGAAGTACCTTAACTACTCACCATACTTGTTCTAAACTTTAAACGTTGATCTTACAAACTATTGATGTGTAAGGAAAACTGCTGGAGGAGTGGAAAACATGATAAACCCTGATCAGAAATTGCTTTAGGTCTACACTGTTTGCTCTGAATACTTAAGGTAAATGCAGTGAAAGTTGAATGTCCATTTACTACCTGGTGATGTGTCTAAAAGCCAGCTAATGAGTGGTAAACAGTGTAGACCCAGATCAGATGTTGCCAAAGGCAGGATCTGATCAGGGTCTACACTGTTTGCTCAGGCCTGAGTCTGAATACATGTACTTACTGTCCTTTCGAAATCACTAGGAAAGATGGTCTTTTTTGCTGAGCTTTTTATTTTAAATGAAAATGTTTTGTTCTGATTGACCATATCTTATCATTTGTCTTTTCTGTTTCTGTTTCTGTGTTTTGTTCTCAAATATTTACCCAAAAATTAAATTTACGGCCAAAACTTGGTCTGGCCTATGCAATTTTTATAGTAAAAAGATTTTTGAAATTTTTGTCTCAGAAAGTATTTTTTACTTTTCTTTGCTGAATTTCAATTACTGATGTTTAACAACAACACTGTGAAAATTTCAGAAAAATTGAACAAGCAGAACCTGCTGAAAATTTGCCTCCAAGTTACCTACCCTACAGGTTTCTGCATAAATTGCATTCATTTTTACTATGAGAAAAAGAGAAAATATTTGATTTTTTAAACTACTCGAATAAAACTGTTTGTGCACAGGTAGTTACGGCAAATGGTTTTGCAACTAATCATAATGGGAAACACAGTAGGCTAAAAACAGTGACAGTTGAATAAGTCCATTTTACTACTTGGAGATGTGTCTAAAAGCCTGCTAATGAGAAGCAAACAGTGTAGACCCAGATCAGATGCTGCCTTTGGCAGCATCTTATCTGGGTCTACACTGTTTGCTCAGGCCTGGGTCTGAATGCTAAGGGTATATACAGTAAACAAACAGATCTCATGTGCTGGTTACCTGCATCAGTAACCTCTCTGATGGGAAAGCTGAAGCATGCTGGGCTACCAGTCTCTGGGAGGCCGTGTTGATTTCACTGTCAGGGAAATGGTTGATTGGCCAAACCTGAAATTAGAATAGGAAATGCAGTTAAATGCCAATCTCTCTGTAATGCCTAGAGAAAGATTTCATTCAGCAATCAGCATTCTTAAACTACACAGTCTGATATTTCTATACAAAATGTTGCTGTTTCTGTTGTTTTGTTTAGATTTCTTTTCTTTTCAGCTCTAGAAAAGATGATGCTTGTTTTGTTTTGATTTGTTTATTTGTTTTTAATTTTTTTTTTGTTTTGCTTTTTGTTTGTTTATTGATCTAAAGTCTCTTTATTTATGGCATATGGACCTTTTTCCATCGTTAAGCATAAAATATGTAATGGAAATTGCCTTAGTAAGATTGGAAATCTTAAGCCTTGCCATGCTGAATTAACTAGAAATGTGTCAGTATGACACAGATGCTCCCGCCCAGGGCCATCCTCACCCACACACAGGCATTTTGAAAAAAATGAAGTTGAAAAAAGGGCCATAACTCTCATAATAATTGGCAGATTTTACCCTAAATTGAACCTGACCATATTTTATGATTACATACCTGTGTATAAAATATTAATCCAATACACAAATCAATCTTTTTTAAAAAAAAATATCGGAAGGAAAACATCTTTTGAAGGTGAAAAAGAGCCATAACTCCCATAATAATGGATTGATTTTACCCCAATTGGAACTTGACCTCTATTTTATGATTATATACCTATGTGTTTAAATATGAATTCAATACACTAATGTTTTCAAAAGATATCAAACTGAAACTATTTTTCAACGTTGAAAAAGGGCCGTAACTCCAAAAATAATTGATGGATTTTACCCTAAATCAAACTTGACCTATATTTTATAATTATATGCTTGTGTATAAAATATGAATCCAATTCACTAACCTTTTCCAAAGTTATGGAATAAAAACCATTTTTCAAAGTTGAAAAAGGGCCATAACTCCCAAAATAATTGGTGGATTTTACCCTAAATCAAACTTGACCTATATTTTATGATTATATACCTGTGTATAAAATTTGAATCCAATACACTAATCTTTTCAAAAGATATCGAACGGAAACCATTTTTCAACTATTTATCAACATTGAAAAAGGGCCGTAACTCCAAAAATAATTGGTGGATTTTACCCTAAATCGAACTTGACCTATATTATAATTAAGATGCCATGCCCACTTCTAATTTTTAGCCAATCAGACTACTTGATCCATACAAAGTCAACTGCAGATCCACATCAGTTGGCTTCTGAAGAAGCTAAATGATCTGGATCTACACTGTTTTCAAAGGCAGAGCATATCTGATTTCAGCAAGACAAGGGTTAATAGCAGAAAACTAAACTGAACTGTTCAGCCAAGTGGCAAGAGTGCAAGTCTTTAAAAATAGCAGAAAAAAAAACGTACTAAAGACCTGCTTAAAACTTTGAATAGAACTTGTTATGCCCCCGCATCAGATGATGCCGGGGGCAATTTAGTTTTTTGGTTTTCCATACATGTGTACGTGGGTATGTGCGTACATGCATACGAATGTACGTCCTTCTGTATGAATGTGTCTCCGTACATACGTACGTGATCCTGTTAGACTCAGGTTAAGGCATTTGTACCAGGTAGAATTTTGCAGTTTTATAGTCAGATACCCCACAGAGAGGACATCCGTGTACTGTGGACACATTTCTAGTTATTTATAAATGTCTTTGATACTTTGATTGTGCTGGGGTTTAATGACATGTCAACCCTTGTGTGTCATTTTGTGTTGTCTCCCAGAGAAAGGAAGAAAAGAGATAGAAGAGATAGTAGAGGAGATAAAAGAGAGGGATAGGGAAGAAAGAGAACAGGAATGAAAGTAAAGAAACAGAAGAAATAAAACAATCCCTCTCTACACTTTCCTGCTACAAGGATTGCAGGCCTTGCCCAACTGTAAGCCAATTTTAGTTGGACATCCCGGTGACAAGATACATGACACTTTCGCCACACCCTAACACCCTCACAGAGCGCTGATATTATTATTTCTTTCTTAAGGCCCCGAGATTATAAAACTATTTTCATGCTCAACCCACTAAGCATGAAATTTTGCTTGGTCATAAAAATACATACACTTAAACCTTTTTCATGATAATGGTGAAAGAATGTGCACAATACTGGTTAACCACTTAGAGGACTAAGCCTGCCCAGTAAACGTGTGGTTAGGTAAACTGACTGCGCTCGACATGACCCCATTGGGTTGACTGGGCCGTAAAACCTCAACACAAACAAAATCAACTCAGCTAAGCATGTTCAGCTGAGTTGAGCATGAAAGAAGTTTTAAAAACTTGTCAGTATTTTAAGATTTATAAGCAAAATAAATTTCATGCTCAGCTTGACCTCGGGGCCTGATCTTTGGGACTGTCCATCTCATGCATTAACAGAAACAGTAAATATCCTAAAATTTGGTACACTAAAGTTCCTGACCAAATGGCATATGCAAATAATGCAGACCCAGATCAGACTGCTCCTGAGGCAGTCAAGGAGCAGTCTGATCAGGGTCCACACCTTTTGCCATTCCAGTAACTTGTTTAAGAAACAACTTCATAAAAAGCAAAATTCAGGCAAAAAAGGTATGGAATAAAATGTTTAAAATTATAGGACATTTACCGTCATGAAAACAGAATTCCACACAAAGCTGCAGTGGGGCATGAAGGATATTGCATTTTTCATTATTCCTCATGAACAGACTCAATCAAATCTTGTCTGATTATTCTGAATTTCCAAAGGGTCTATACTTGAGAATATTTCAAATAAATAGCCTTATTACCAACTGAACTACAATTCCCCCATTCTTAATTTTACTATTTAGAAAATTGCCGGCCTTGGTGGCTCAGTTGGATGCGCCGTCCGACTGGAGACCAGGAGGTCGCGGGTTCAACCCCCGCCGAGGTCGGCAACATTCTTTCGTGGAGATTGATCATGAAATATTTTCTATGGTCATTCTCTCCCTTCCGCTGATTCAAGAAGGGCAGTTGTCAGTTTCTGGCAAAAGAATGTGCACAATACTGGTTAACCGCTTAGAGGACTAAGCCTGCCCAGTAAATGTGTGGTTAGGTAAACTGACCGCACTTGACATGACCCCATTGGGTTGACTGGGCAGTAAAACCTCAAAGCAAACAAACAATTTAGAAAATTAATCAGGACTCTTTTAACATTTATAAAGTATTTGACAACAAGAGAAACTGCTCTAACAGAGAAACAGTTAAAACGTACCCTTGGTTGTTGTTCTTCGAATGCTACCTGTCCTGAGACACTTCTTATTAGATGGTCTGGTAGCGCTGTCCTCTCAACAATGTGATCTTCTAAGTGGTTGGTCCTGGCAAGAAAACAAACATTACATTACGAAAACAAGCCTAATCAAATATACTGAAAATTTTACCATCAAAAAATGAAAATTTTCAGATAAAAAAATCCTATATTTTACATATTTCTGATCAAAACATAGATTGTGGGTACTCGGTAGACCACCTCGATGAGGCCGTTCTAATGAGTACTCACAATTTATGTTTTGAGCAGAAATAAGAAAAATAATGTATACCCCTGTAAACCCCAGTTTTACTATATAAAAGTGGGGTTTAAGGGGGTCAAAATTATATAGGCATGTTTTCGTGATGAGAATATGAAAATTTAAATGAATTTCTTGCTTTGTCTGCAGACAGCAAGAAATTCATTTTAATTTTCATATTCTAATGTTATTCAAACTATTTGCGCAGACAATACTATGCGAGTTTATAATTAGACAAATCTTCTTAATGTGTAGACTGCTGGACTGCAATTTCAGCAGACAACAATTTAATGCTTAGCATGCTGGATAAAAATTTCAGCAGACGACAATTTAAAAAAAAAAATGTTTTTCTTATTTTTTCTCAGAAAATAGGATTCAACATTTCATGCAAATGTTTGCATGGAATACTGAATCCTATTTTGTGGGAAAATAAGAAAAATATCTTCAATTTGTCTTGTAAATTTGGCTAGACAGCCCAGTTTAGATATGAGTTCAAGCCATGTCTTAAGTTAATCTGTCTACAGGTATGTGTAAACTGTGAAATTCCAGACCAGACTGCACTTATGTCCAGTCTGGGGACATGGACAGTTCTCTTTAGTTTAAACATACTTTATTTATATATCATCATTTACATACCTGAATAGTGACATATAATCGTAAACATTAATATACAAATAGAATTCAAAAAAAGCCTTGCAACTTATATGAACTTGTCTCCCACCAAAGCATAATAATAATAGATCATACATTAATACTGTGATGTGGTTCTCTGGATAAGTAACAATTCCATATAAATGAATTGTCTTATTTCTAACGGACAACATATGGGCCACCTCATGCAAAACAGCGCCTTCAAACATGTGCAAAATGCCCAGATTTAGACCATCCAGCGCATGTCTAAACTATCATCTGGGACATTACATTCTGTAGTATACAATGATTCTGTGAGTGGACAGTGAAGGCCCTGATCAGACTGCGCATCTGTGCAGTCTGATCTGGGCATTCACTGTTTCCACATGACTCACTTGATGGGTTCATATCATGTCTGTACCCATGTGAATTGTCTTGGCGAGGCATTTCCAATGAGTTACCATAACACACATTTTCACAGTCAAATAAGAAAAATATCAGTATGTGGGTTAAAAAATAGAATAAAATCTGCCCTGTCTTTGTAAGGTTTGGCTGTAATGATGACGATGATTTGGTGTTTTACATCCCTTTCAACATCATTTAAGTCATACTGAAATGATGGAAGGATGATAATGAAAAAGCTCTGTGCAATGAAGTACCGTACTGTCATGAGCTGATTTACACCTCCAGGTGGATTCAAATCCAAGATCTTGTGATAAGTCAGAAGTACTGACCACTTGGACACCTGGGCCCAGTTGTTCAAAGCTAACAGCGTCGTTAGGTTAGGATTCGTTAAAATTTACATCCAGTGATAAGCAAATATGCTGAAATTTTTTGCTGAAAAAATGTGAGTAGCTTTTGCAGTGCAAAAGCTACTCACATTTTTTCAGCAAAAAATATCAGAATATTGTAGATTGAATCCGCTAAAATAGTTAACGAAATGACCCTTAACGAGCTCGTAAAGCTGACGCTTTGAACACCTGGGCCCTGGACGCTTCTACAAAATAGAATAAAATTTGCCCTATTTTTGTAACTTTCAGCTGTGACTATTTCCGAATACTTACCATAAAATGGTTAGTTTGATGAAGCATTTTAGGTTACAGTGACCTTGACAACAAGCACAGGTAACCATACCAAAACCATGACATATCATACACCTGAAAATATTGTCATACCCTACAGGGCCCGGTTGTTCAAAGCGTCGTTAGCTTAGCGAGCTCGTTAAGGGTCATTTCGTTAACTGTTTTAGCGGATTCAATACACAATATTCTGATATTTTTTGCTGAAAAAATGTGAGTAGCTTTTGCACTGCAAAAGCTACTCACATTTTTTCAGCAAAAAATTTCAGCATATTTGCATATCACTCGATGTAAATTTTAACGAATTGTTAACTAACGACATCGTTAGCTTTGAACAACTGGGCCCAGATCTACTGTCCTTTCGACATCTCTCGGAAAGATGTTTTTTGCTTGGAGTTTTATTTTGAATGAAAATATTTTGTTCTGATTGACTATATCCAATCAGAAACCATTTGTCTTTTCTGTTTCAGTGTTTTGCTCTCAAATATTCACAGTAAAATTAAATTTACGGCCAAAAATTGGTCTGACCTATGCAATTTCTATAGTAAAGTGATTTTTTGGAGATTTTGTCTAAGAAAATATTTTTTACTTTTCTTTGCTGAATTTAAATTATTGATATTTCACAACAATATTGTGAAAATTTCAGAAAAATTGAACAAGCAGAACTTGTTGAAACTCTGCCTCCAAGTTACCTACCCTACAGATTTCTGCAAAATTCGCATTCATTTTTACTATAGGAAAAAGTGAAATTATTTGATTTTTTAAAATCCAATGAATAGAATAAAATTTTTTGTGCATAGGTAGTTACGACAAATGGTTTTGCATTAAATCATGACAAAAGTTTGCAAATTTACTTCTTTTGTGTAAAGCGCCAAGCAAAAAACGACTTTCTGAAAGATGTCGAAAGCACAGTAAGTACTGGGACGCCTTAAATCCTTACCATATTATCTCCTAAAATTTAGACAAGTCCATTTTACTGCCGCTTGATGAGCTGCTGAGGTCAGGAAACAAATGAGAATAATTTAGGGATGTCTTTCCATCTTCTAAAAAATAATGGTATGTTAAGTGAATGGACTAGAATCATATCAATGAAGCAATTCTAATGAGTACATGTGCACAACATACATTTTTATGATAAAATAAGAAAATTTCCCTAAAATTTCTGTAAATATTTCTTTTTTTGTGCTAATGGAAGCATTTCCTAAGGACTCAAAATCGAGTTTGAATCAGGCACGATAAAATAATCCATCAGTGTTGAAGTCATTGAAGTTTACCTGTATTTGAATCTTTTTGATATCTAATAAATAGATACCCAGTCCAGCAAAAGAGAAAGCAATACAGAGACGTTTGCTTAAGGAGAATGGATATACAGTCAAACCTGTGTTAAGCAAGCCAAAAACTGGTTACTTAAGACAGGTGTTTGCATACTACAGGTAGACTTCTTTGCCTTTAATAGGATCTGAAATAGTGGCCTTTAAAGGCAGGTGATTGCTTAAAACAAATGGCCTTTCGGACGGGTTTGACTGTACTTTGAAGGGAGACAAATCTGTTGAAACCATTTTGTCCTACTTCTGAAAAGGGATCTACTCTAAAAGGAAAGAATTTTCTACCCTGGGAGAAAATTCTTTCCTTTTAGAGTAGACCCCTTTTTCAGAAGGGGCTTGGTTTGCAGCAAAGCAAACAGGAAATCACAAAAGTTGTCTACCTTTTACAGAATGGTGGAAAATCTACCAAAAGTATCTAGACCTGTTAAATCTGGACTGCCCAAGTTGTGTAACGTCTAAGTTTATGTGAGTTTGGCAATCCATCATTTTGCATTGCCTCTTTTAAAAGTGCAGAAGATAACTCCTTTAGTTATTCGGCAATAAAACCATGGAATAAGTTAGAAAATTAAAGGCTCCATATTCCTCAATAAAAGCACCGCAAGCATAATACCCCGCCATAGCAATTATTTGTTTATGTATTAAAGTTATCGTTGCGAAAATGTCTGGAAAGAAAATGACGGAGGGACAGATAACAATCCTAAACCAGATCTTGATAATAGCAATGGACAGATAACAATCCTAAAGCAGATCTTGATAATATCAATGCATATAGCAAGTTTGGTTAAAAGGCCTTGTTATTTACTCAATTATCATCCAGAAATGAAAATATGGACATGTCTCCGGCAGATAACTCCATAAAAATTTGACAAAATTTGCCCATTAGCAATTCCAAATCTGATCTCCTTACTGTCAATACATATAGCAAGTTTGGTTAAAATCCCTTGTTATTTACTAAAGGTATCATCCGGAAACGAAAATATGGGCGTGTCTCGGGCAGATAACTCTGTAAAAATTTGACAAAATTTGCCCATTAGCAATCCCAAACCAGATCTTCTTAATGTCAATGCATATAGCAAGTTTGATGAAAATCCCTTGTTATTTACTCAAGTTATAGTCCGGAAACGAAAATATGGGCGTGTCTCGGGCAGATAACTCCATCAAAAATTGACGAAATTTGGCCATCAGCAATCCCAAACCAGATCTCCACAATATCAATGCACATACCAAGTTTGGTGAAAATCCATTGATGTTTACTCAAGTTATCATCCGGAAACGAAAAATGGACGGACGGACAAACGGCCGGACAGACGGACGGACTCACGGACGACCAAAGTGAAACCATAATACCCCGCCACTATTGTGTGGCGGGGTATAAAAAGGGACATCCTTTATCCAAGAAAGGTTTAATAAACTGATATATAGTATTAATATGCTGATAAAATGCAGCATCTGACAGCCTGTAAAATTTCAGTTAGTCTCTCGTTTTTGAGCTGGATCAAAAATGAAATGATTTTCTATCATATCTCTGAATTAATGTTGGCAACATTAATTCAGGGATACTATAAAAAATTATTTCATTTCAAGAATGAGAGACTAACTGAAATTTTACAGGTGCCACATTTTATGATTGTCTTAATACCATATATCAATTTATCAAATCTTTTCTTGGATAATAAAATGTCTATTTTTGAGGAATATGGAGCATTCAAGTCTTTACCAAAGAAATACAAGTTTAATCTATTTATTTTGATTGAGTTGAGGTTTTACAGCCAAGTTAACCCATTAAGGTCATGTCGAGTCTGTCGGTCTTCCTCACCACACGTTTCCTGAGCAGGCTTAGTCCTCTAAGCAGTTAACCAGTACTTGTGCACATTCTTTTGTCAGAAACTGAAAACTGCCCTTCTTGAATCAGTGGTAGGGTTAACCCATTTATGTCCAGAGGACTCTTCTACCTCTACTCTTTGGACAGGTCTATTTCAAGTGGAAGAGGTGTCTATTTTTTCATTATTACCATGTTTTATAGAAATTTATGTATTTAATGCAAACAGTGTCAACCCTGATCCACACCTGGTAATCTGGTAAGGGGTAGCCTGTGGATATGCACTCAAAATCTTTACGTGAACGTCCGGCCATGACTTAAGAGACATGCAAATAAACAAACGGTTAAGTTCTCCTGATTTATTGATTTTTAGTCAATTTCATAGACATATTTTGAAAAATTGAACAATGCTGTTCCCAACAAATTTCTATGCATATTTTAGATTTGAAGTTTTCCTTACATGCGTCTTCCATTACCATGGCACCATGTACATCTTTCATGTTCATATTCACCATTTCTGTACACATTCCTGTGACCTTGTCCACCACATGTTGTGCAACGTACCTGAAGGAATTTACCCATAAAACGTTGTATAAAATTGTAGCCGATGACATTTATATTTTTTTTTTTTTTTATTTTATTTTTATGAGAAAATATGGCTTGACATTTCATGTGAATTTTCTGTTTAGCAGACATAACTACTATCAAGTTTACTATTATGGTAAATGATCAAGAATTTTGAACACTTTATATCATACTTTTTTTTGGCCAAAATTTTGCTTTTTATGCAGTTGTTTCTCAACCCTTGTCCTGCTGAACCCAGATATACCCTGCCTTTGCAAACATGTAGATCCAGATCAGTTGGCTTCTGAAGAAGCCAACTGATCTCGATCTGCACTGTTTGCCATTAAGTATGTGAATTTATATCAACCATCTGGATCAAGTAATCATATTGGCTAAAAATTAGAAGTGGGCATGGCAATTTACTTTATTCAGCATGACAAGGGTTAAAATTCCAATTGTAATGGCAAACAGTGTAGAAACAGATCTGATCTGGGTCTGTATTGTTTGCAAATGCCATTTCGTCAGCATTTTTGGTGTACAAAATTTCAGGACATCTACCATACTAAAGCACACAATAAATGTTCATAAAGGTCAGTTCACAGAATATAAATATAGCAAATCATGTCCACCTGATAATAACCTTGTCAAGGTCAAAAATCCCAGGCAGGAGTCTAGATAAGATGGATATGATAAATGTCCTAAACTTGCAAAAAGTTTTATTCCATACTTTTTTGCCTAAATTTTGCTTTTCATGCAGTTGTTTCTTATAAATACCTAGTGTTTTAGCAAACAGTGTAGACCCTGATCAGACTGCTCCTTTAGGAGCAGTCTGATATGGGTCTGCAATGTTTGCATATGTCATTTTGTCTGAAATTTTGGTGTACTAAATTTGAGGACATTTACCATACTGAACAAGAGTTGTCAGAGGATCTGACTATAGGCCCGCTGCAGCTCTATCAGAGGAGAAATACATAGAGTGTTGAAATATTTTGAATTCATCCTTACTAGATAACACCAATGTAGGACATGGTAACATGGTATCGTAAAAGCTATCAAGGTATTTTAATCCATGAGTTATGTGCTCTTGGCCATGATTCCTGAATACAAGATACATCAATCCACTGTCCATGTGTGTATCACATTTTCAAAGCCCCCAAGTGTGGTATAAGTTTCATCAAAGTAGGACAATCTTCATTTTAATTGTTTTGAAAACCTACCAAGGGACATGACTCCAAGAGTTATGGACCCTTGGCTCCTACTCCGGTACATACGATACATCCAGTCATTGTCCATGTTTATACCAACTTTCAGCTTTCTAGCTTACATAGTTCCTCAGAAATCTGTTACGAAAATTTTCAAGAATAGCAAAATTTGAAAACCTATCAAGGGACATAACTCCAAGAGTTATGGGCCCTAGGCCACCATTCTGGCATCATACTTTCCTTACCTAAGAGACCAAGTGTGGTATAAGTTTCATTGTAGTAGGACCACAAACATAAAAGTTATCGAGCAAAATGCATTTTTTTTTTTGAAAACCTACCAAGGGACATAACTCCAAGAGTTATGGACCCTTGGCCCCTATTCCGGTATACACAATACAGCCTGTCATTGTCCATGTTTATACAAACTTTCAGCTTTCTAGCTTTCATATTTCCTGAGAAATCTGTTACGAAAATTTTCAAGAATGGCAAAATTTGAAAACCTATCAAGGGACATAACTCCAAGAGTTATGGGCCCTTGGCCATCATTCTGCCACTACACTTTCCTTACCTTAGAGACCAAGCGTGGTTTAAGGTTCATTGAAGTAGTAGCACAAACATAAATTATTATGCAAAATGCATTTTAAATTTTGAAAACCTACCAAGGGACATAACTCCAGGAGTTAAGGGGCCCTTGGCCAATATTCTGCGACTATACCTTAGAGACCAAGTGTAGTATAAATTTCATTGAAGTAGGACCACAAACATAAAAGTATTTATCAAAATGCATTTTAATTTCGCAGTCACAGAATCACGGAATGACGGAATCACGGAATGGCGGAATCACGGAATGACAGAATCATAGAATCAAGGAAGAACATGGCTAATCCAGTATAGCCCCACTTTTTCAAGGTGGAGCTATAAATATATGAACCTGGACATCAGAAAACATACCTCTGGACATGTGCACCCAGCAAAGATTCAGATAAGCCTGTGCATTTCAGCAGTCTGAGCAGAATCTTCACTGGATGCATTCTGGATAGCCGATTATGCAAAGCTTCCATGCCGACAACAAAGCTACTGATCAGACTGTGCAGAAGCCCAGGCTGATTTGAGCTTTTATTGGGCACCCATATCAGAAAGTATGTTTTCTCATCTAAGCGCCAACAGGAGAAATGTACTTTATGCCATCTTGTCAGTGATATAGTCAACCCTCCTTTAACCAACATTACATATACAAAGAAGTGTCAATAAGCAGTGCATTGTTTATTAGATACCCCACTCCCCTCCCCCTACCCACAAAGGTAATGACTGCCATCTGATTCTGGTAACTGTTAACCCTTAAAGCGCCAATCACAACAATTGTCGTCTGCTTTGTCTTCTGCTTGTGATTTTAAAAGTCATTTCTGCAAACAGTGTGGACCCAGATCAGACTGCTCCTTTAGGAGCAGTCTGATCTGGTTCCACACTGTTTGCCAGTATGCAAAAAATGGCTTTGAGAAGTTTGCAAGAATATTCAGCAGACGACATAAACAGACGACATTTTCAGATGCAGTTTTTCTTGGCGCTTTTAGGGTTAAATTATTTTGCAAGATAAGAAGCTGAAACCAAAATGTAATGGATGGACGGACAGACAACATGAGCTTTCCTGTCTTTTTCAACCCTGTTTTTACAGAAAAAATGTCTTATTTAGGAGTGAATCCAGTCTTACCCTTCCTCTGCCATAACATCTGTGACATCTCACTCTGCCCATAGCCATACAGTTGTGACATGGCTGAAACACAAGAATCTCACTAAATAAAAAAGTCCCTATTTTTTTATGTGTGAACAGTACCACCTGGACCAGTCTTTACAGCGCTGCAGTCTGGTCAGAACCTTCCCTATTCACAATTTATGGCGCATAATGCAATAAATGGGCCCTTAAGCCATATGTGGGCAACAAAGGCCAGATCAGACTGCACATTTGTGCAGTCTGATCTGGCCTTTGTTGTCCACTTAAAGATTCGGCAGATATTGTGGAATATACTGATGAATAGACAAGGCCTTGTTTTCTTGAAAAAAAAATGTTGTTAGAATGTCTGCTACACTTTTGAAAAGCACATCAAGGTTTAACTTTAGGCAACTTCAGCAGATGAAAAATGGATTATCTTGTTTCTTATTTATTCCAGAAAATGGGTTTTGACATGGGTTTTCACTGTGCAGGTCACATACATATTAAAGTGACCAGACACCTCTCCATCACTCAGACAGGAGTGTATTTGCCTCTGTCTCAAAGAGGACTTGCTCTTTAACAGCATATAGATACACTTTCAAGGGAGGTAAATCTGTTGAAATTATTTTGCTCCCTTCTGAAAAGGGGTCTAATCTAAAAGGAAAGCATTTGCCTCTATCTCAAAAGGGTCCTTGCTTTTAAAGGGGAGAATTTGCTACCTGGGGAGCAAATTCCTACCTTAATGAGCATAAGGACGCATTTTCAAGGGAGGTAAATCTGTCAAAATTGTTTTTGCTCTCTAAAAGGGAAGAATTAGCTCCCTTGAAGGGCCTTCAGGAGCAAAGTCTTTCCTTTTAGAGTAAACCCCATTCAGAAGGGATTGGTATACATAAAAGCGAACAGGAAGTCAGTAGCTTCCATTTGTATGGCTAATTATCATCCATGTTATTGATTATTTAAATTTGTTCAAAATTTTAGGTCATTTACTACATTACGAAAACACGCTTATTCAAATATATAGAAAACTTTACCTCCAAAGGCTGAAAATTTTCAGATAAAGAATTCTAATATTTTTCATATTTCTCCTCAAAACATAGATTGTGGGTACTCGTTAGAACCGCCTTGATGAGGCGGTTCTAACGAGTACCCATAATCTATGTTTTGAGCAGAAATAAGAAAAATAATGTATACCCCTGTAAACCCCAGCTTTACTATATAAAAGTGGGGTTTAAGGGGGTCAAAAGTATATAGGCATGTTTTCGTGATGACAGTTCAAGATGCTCTATCACTAACTTGTATCTTTGTAATTATTCATTTTTAAATTAGACTTTACCTTCACAGAAGCAGTATGTGGTACTTCTATTTCTGTTTTCTGGTTCTGAAACAACTGTGGGGGACTGGCTTGAATATCCCATGGCCCTGGGGCAGGGCCATTATTAGGCCCATCAATTGGCTGACCTATGAACACAAAGAAATGAAAATTACAATCTAACCAATTGAGTACTTTACAAGTAACAATTTACACATGAACTTATTCATAATATGGTTTATTATAGCAAAGCTTCATATATATGACACAGTTAAAAGATGGATCCAAAAAATGTTGTATCCAAACAAAAATATATAGATTATATAGAAAAAATGTCAATTTATGGTCTTTTTCTATGTAATCTTTTCATTTTTGTTTGGATATATAACACCTCTGTTTAGCTAACCTTGTCAACTTTTTCCCAGCAAAAGTGTTGACAAGAAGTTATTAAGTTAATTAAGTTTTTTTTTTTTTTTGTTTTTTTTCCTCACATCATAAAAACACACCTATATAATTTGACCCCTTTAAACCCAACTTTAATACAGTAAAACTGGGGTTGACCGGGGTAAACATTATTATTCTTATTTCTGCTCAAAAAGTAGATTGTGGGTATTCATAAGAACTGCCTCATTGAGGTGGTTCTAACTGTTCTAATTTTTCTGAAAATTTTCAGTTTTTGGTGGTAAAATTTTCAGTATATTTGAAAAGGCATGTTTTCGTAATGAAGGTGCAGTAACTAGTCAATGACTTGAACATCAATGGCTCATTTACCACAGCTGATTCAAACCTGTTTTAGAGTTTCCTAGGAGATTCTTCCTATAGCTCAGGAAAATCAATACAATGTATTTGGGGACATTAAGGGAAATTTTCTTATTTTATAATGAAATGCATGAAGTGTGTACTCATTAGAATCTCTTTATCAAGGCAATGCTAATGAGTACACTCAACAAACCATTATTTTATAGAAGATCGAAAAGACATCCTTAAATTATCCCCATTTCCCTCCTGACCTGGCGCTATGATTCATCTTTAGTGACCGGAACTTCCTATGTCTAGAAAAAATTTCCATGGTCCCAAACATGTTTGAGCCATTGAAGTTCAACTGTATACAGAAGCTCTTTTGGCAGGTAAATGATTTCATTTTTTTTTTTAATTTTCAGAATTTATCTTTTATAAATTTCACATTACGAAAACACGCCTATTCAAATATATTCAAAATTTCACCATCAATGAAAATTTTCAGATAAAAAAAATCTGATATTTTTCATATTTTTGCTCAAAACATAGATTGTGGGTACTCATTAGAACCGCCTCTTTGAGGCAGTTCTAACGAGTACCCACAATCTATGTTTTTTAGCAGAAATAAGAAAAATAATGTATACCCCTGTAAACCCCAGTTTTACTATATCAAAGTGGGGTTTAAGGGGGTCAGAATTCTATAGGTATGTTTTCGTGATGATTTGTCAAAAAATGTCTTTTTCCATCACAGGATCTTCTCTCTGTCATTAATTATCTAATATCTGAACACTTTGTGCATGCTTTTATCTGCAATTCAGCCAGAATGGGTTGGTTGGTTTGGAGTTTAACGGCCCAGTCAACACTATTAAGGTCATGTCTAGCTGGTCATTTTAGCTAACCACATGTTTACTGGGTAGGCTTAATCCTCTAAACGTTTAAGTCTTAACCAGTACTTGGGTACATTCTTTCACCTGAAACTGAAAATTGCCCTTCTTGAATCAGTGGAAGGGAGAGAATGATCGTAAAAAATTTTTCACGATCAATCTCCACGAAAGAATATCGCCAGACCCGGTGGCAATCGAACCCCCAACCTCCTGATCACCAGCTGGACGACATGCATCTGACTGAGTCAAAGAAGTCAGCACCATCATTCAAAATGGGAGTAAAAGAAATTCTGATTTCACGATTCTAAGGCAGTGATTCTGGGCTCAGTTGTTCAAATAACAATGTGGTTAGTTAACATATCATTGAAACTTAGAACATTAAATATGGCATATACGCTAATATTTTTGCTGAAAAAATGTGAGTAGCTTTTGCATTTGCAAAAGCTACTCACATTTTTTCAGCAAAAATACGAGTAGCTGTGATTTAAATATTGTACTTACTAGAACAGTTAACATTTTGGCTACTAACGAGCTCAACAAGCTAACGAACAACTGGGTTGCTTTGAAACATTGGCCCTGATGTTGGTTGTTCGTCGTGTGGTATTATGGCTGCTCGCCGTGGGGCTTTCTTCATATTGTATCCCGTTCAGTATCTTATTGTTAAGTGGATCCTATCTAGCATTATAATCACCTTGTTGGAGAAGCGGGAACCAGCTGCTTGGCTTTTCTTTGGTTTATGGATTGTGAACTGTTTCATAGCAACAGATAGGGCGCTTTTTTCATCCGAAAAATGCTGATATCTTTCTTATTTCTCCACGAAAACATACATTGTGGATACTCATTAGAAGCACCTCGGTGAGGCGCTTCTAATGAGTACCCACAACATATGTTTTCGTGGAGAAATAAGAAAAATATTATGTGGATACCCCCTCTTATCTGTAGCTATGCTGTTTGTCTTGGTATGTTTACACATCCTCTTGGTGTCATTGGTAGGCTATGTTCTGTGAATGTGGCTATTCCTGGTCATCTATACTATTTTTCAATTATAAGAAATAAATTACTAGTTCCGACCAAAAAGTAAATCTACCACATAACTACATGTAGTACTTGCTGGGATATTTTATATAGGAAGCACTTGCCATTTCTGAGGTTTATAACATAGCTCCAGATAAGAAGGGGTATCCACAATATTTTTCTTATTTCTCCACAAAAACATATGTTGTGGTACGCATTAGAAGTGCCTCTCAGAGGCACTCCTAATTAGTACCACAACATGTTTTTGTGAGGCACTTCTACTCAGTACCACAACATATGTTTTTGTGGAGAAATATGTGTATTGGAAATGCAGCGTACATTTTGCATTTTCCATAGAAAAGATTCTTTGATTGTCTTAGGTAATGTGTCAAATACTCGCGATCTTTCTCAACTCGGGCAACTTGGCTGCTGGATATGCCAGAAGCTGTGAGACTGAGTCCCACTGTGGTGTATTTTTTCTCTCTTCTTTTTTTCTTTTTTATATGTTTAAATTATTTTATTATCTTTTTAAATTTTTATAAATAATTATATAGTAAATTTCAAATTATCTTTTTAATTATTAACAATTACCATCCTATGGGCAAATTCAGCATACGACAAACTGTTGATATTTTTCATATTTTTTGTAGAAAAAAGGATCAGACACTTCATGCAAATTGTCTGCTAAGGAGACAATTTGCATGAAATGTCAAATCCTATTTCTAGGAAAAATAAGAAACATATTTCAAAATTTTATTTGCTGAAATTTTACCCAGGATGCAAAGTGTTAACAACCAGCTGATACAAGTTAGCAATTAATAAAAGGGATGCTTCATTAGTAAAATGACAACTACCATATTCAACCTAATTACTGCACTGTGCGCTTAAGTGTTTCAAAATTACTGTGAAAACTTGTGGTAAAATACACATCTACCGAACTAATGGTACACTTAAAAAAAAAAAAGATCAGCAAAGGGCATATTTGATGATGTATATGTGATTTTTTTTCTGAGTTTCTTTATAAAAGCATATGTTGTGGTTACTCATTTGAATTGCATCAACAAGTCAATGCAATTCAAAGGGTACCCACAACATATGCCTTTATAAAGAAGTAGACAAAAAGTACACAGGCGGTAATCTGATGACTACAGAATTGCTTGACTGTGCACTTATAGGGGTATGTGCGGTAATAAGGTCGAATATGGTAAATCCTTTTTTTTTTTTTTTCTTGAAGCAAACAGTGCAGACCTAGATCAGATACCTCATCAGGGTCTATGCTGTTAATCACTCATCCAGCATATTTAAAATACATCAACAGGTTGTAAATTGGCTTTTTTATTTCAAATGTTATGACAAGTATAGTTAGAAGTAAAGATGATCGAAGATTAAAGGTAATCACTGTACTTACCACTGTATGGTTCAAAGGCCCAGGAAGTAGAGCGTCCTTCTCCAAATGTTTCCAAAGTATACTGTAAGGAAAATATGCATATTAGTACATAGCGGCAGGTATATACCGGTACATGTACAGTCGAACCTCAATGGCTCAAACAGCCTTGGGACCATTAAAATTTGTTTCAGATATGGGTTGTTCGAGCCACTGACGGTTAATCATAGCTCCAGGTCAGGAAGAAAATGGGGATAATTTAAGGATATCTTTTCAACTTTCTACACAATAATTGTATGTTGAATGTACACACAACATACAATTTCATGATAAGAATATTTCCCTAAATACAGTCAAACCTGTGTTAGTGGTCACCTCTATTAAGCAGCCAACCTGTATTAAGCAGCCAGAGGAAAGTTGCCCGAAAATTCATAGACTTATATATTTGAGCTGTATTAAGCAGCCACCTGCCTTCAGCAGCCACATTTTAAGCTTCCTATAGGTGGCTGCTTAAGACAGATTTGACTGTAGTTGTTTTCTTAAGCTATTGGAAGAATTTTGTAGGGACTCTAAAACGAGTTCCAATTAGCCATGTTAAACGAGCCATCAGTGTTCGAGATATTGAGGTTCAGCTGTATTTTAATTGCTAAGTGGTCAGAGAGATTGGTAACACATTCAGCTTTATTGACCAAAACACAGTTCATAATGAGCCATCTCATCAGGATCTACTATGTTTGGGAACAAAAATAACTGCTACAAATCATTTAAATCCAGACAACAAGGCTCAAAAGGACCATCTACTTACAACTGACCGACAAACTGTGATTTATTATTCAACAATTCTTTTCAAATGCTCTACAGCTAATCTATTTCAATACTAACACTAAAAATTGACAAAAATGCCACTGATTCCTTCACATAACCATACTTTAGGTTGAGTATGGTATATTTACTGTGGAAATTTCTCATATTGGTATAGTGGCTTAGCTTCATATGTACATACTGAATGACCCTCTTTTTTCTCAGGACCCACCTTCAGATATGAGATGGAGACTGGTTTATTATAGTTCCAGATAAGTTGGAGTATCAGGTAAATGTTTATCTTATGTCCCCACAAAAAAGATATGTTGTGGGTATTCATTAGAAGTGCATCAGTGAGACACTTTTAATGAGTACCCATTACAAAATTTTTTCATGGAGTAATAAGAACAAGAGGGCCAGGATGGCCCTTAATCACTCACATGAGTCACTTGCATCCTTTAGGACAAACACAGATTTAAAAAAATATGACCTAGTGAACTAGTCTTTAACCCACATGACCCACATTCAATACTGACCACGACATCATCAGAACCAAGAATATCGGTGAAACCGATGGATGCTCCCCGAACATGCAATAGTCGGAACAGGAAACATTATCCTAGATAAAGAGCGGTATACTGTGTATACTCACTGTACTTCAAAATGGAGTATCACAAAACCTGTTGGTGGACAGATAAGCTTGCCTGAAGGCACTGTCATACAAACATCAGCAACATAAAAGTTGGAATAAATGAAAGGAATAAATCTAGGCACTAGAGCAAAAACAAAGTTTTTCTAAAAATAGCCACAGTGACCTTGACCTTGAGCCCAGGACCCTGAATGTCAAACATGCTCAAGATATTATCATACCCAACATTTGTTTGAAGTTATATCAAAATCCATCAATAAATGTAGGCACTAGAGTGTTGACAAATTCTTTTCTAAAAATAGCCAGTGACCTTACACTGCAGCTTTAAACAAAGTAGCATGACTCTGTGACAAATCATCTAACCAGGAAGATTGAACAATATGCGCATCCCCTATTGCTGCTTAAGATTCCATTAAAATTTCGTTGAATTTCTGCCAGTATTTGCTAAGAATTTGCGTGGACACGAACAGTACCCTATATATTCATGCAGAACTCATCAAAGGGCAATAACTCTTGGAAAAATCATCGAACCAGAACACGCAGGTGAATGTCGAACATGCTCAAGATATTTAAAAGCTGCAGTGACCTTGACATTGAGCCCAGGACACTGGAAATTGAAATTGCTTGAGATGTTATCATACTCAACATTTTTGTGAAATTATATTAAAATCCATCAATAAATCTAGGCACTAGAGCAAAAACAAAGTTTTTCTAAAAATAGCCACAGTGACCTTGACCTTGAGCCCAGGACCCTGAATGTCAAACATGCTCAAGATATTATCATACCCAACATTTGTTTGAAGTTATATCAAAATCCATCAATAAATGTAGGCACTAGAGTGTTGACAAATTCTTTTCTAAAAATAGCCAGTGACCTTACACTGCAGCTTTAAACAAAGTAGCATGACTCTGTGACAAATCATCTAACCAGAAAGATTGAACAATATGCGCATCCCCTATTGCTGCTTAAGATTCCATTAAAATTTCGTTGAATTTCTGCCAGTATTTGCTAAGAATTTGCGTGGACACGAACAGTACCCTATATATTCATGCAGAACTCATCAAAGGGCAATAACTCTTGGAAAAATCATCGAACCAGAACACGCAGGTGATATGCACATCCACCTTCCATACTTAATATTCCCATGAAGTTTCAATGAAATCCGACAAGTAGTTTCCGAGAATTCGCGTGGACACGAACAGTACCCTATATATTCATGCAGAACTCATCAAAGGGCAATAACTCTTGGAAAAATCATCGAACCAGAACACGCAGGTGATATGCGCATCCACCTTTGATACTTAATATTCCCATGAAGTTTCATTGAAATCCGACAAGCAGTTTCCGAGAATTTGCGTGGACAAGAGCGGGACGGACGCACGGACGCACGGACACACGGACGTACGGACGCACGGACGCACGGACACACGGACGCACGGATGCACGGACGAAGCGGCGACTATATGCTCCCCCGAAATTCTTCGGGGAGCATAAAAACATTCTGGTGAAGTTTCATGAAAACCAGGTCAAAACTGTGGCCACTAGAGTGCACAGTGGATTTTTAAAAAATCTGACCTATTTACCTAGTTTTTGACATCCACATTACACATATTCAAACATGACTGAGATATAATCAGGACAAACATTTTGATGAAGTAACAAGAAGACTGAAGCAAAATTGTGGTTCCTTAAGTTCATACAAGCTTTTAAAGAAATTTGACCTAGTGACCTAGGTTTTGACTCCACATTACCCATATTCTGACCCATTTCCTGTGATAAATGGAGTTAAGCAAGGCTGTGTACTAGCTTCAACACTGTTCAGCATGATGTTTTCTGCCATGATTACAGATGCTTTCCAGGATGGTGACAATGGTATACCTATTAGGTATCGCTTTGATGGGAAACTTTTCAACCTAAGAAGATTGCAAGCTAAATCCAAGGTGCAGACAGATGTGCTAGACGAGTTCCTCTTTGCTGACGACATGGCAAAGGGTGCTCCAACAGAAGAGAAAATACAAAAAGGTGTGGATCAAGTATCTGATTCATGTGACAGCTATGATCTCACAATCAGCATCAAAAAGACTGAGGTAGTATATCAGCCAGCATCTGGAAAGCCTTACAAGGAGCCTACCATCTCAGTGAAAGGTCAACGACTGCAAGTGGTAGACAAGTTCACCTACCTTGGAAGCACATTGTCTAGAGTTGTGCACATTGATGATGAAGTCAATGCTAGAATTGCCAAAGCTAGTGCAGCATTTGGCCGGCTACATGGAAGTATTTGGGACCGAAGTGGAATCAGACTTGACACAAAGCTGAAAGTATATAGATTGGTAGTGCTGCCAACACTATTATACGCATGCGAAACTTGGACAGTTTACCAACGGCGTGCCAAAAGACTGAACCACTTCCATACAAGCTGTCTTAGAAAACTTCTAAAGATCAAGTGGCAAGACAGGATTCCAGACACAGAAGTCCTGAAAAGGGCAGGGATGCAGAGCATACATACTCTTCTGAAATTAGCACAGTTAAGATGGACAGGCCATGTTACCAGAATACCTGAAGAGCGTTTGCCAAAGAAAATCCTCTATGGAGAACTTCAAGTAGGAAAACACTCCCATGGTAGTCAGAAGAAGCGATACAAGGACACCCTCAAAGCCTCCCTTAAAGACTTCAACATACCAACAGAGTCATGGGAACAGATTGCACAGGATCGTAAAAAGTGGCAAGGCCTCATAAAAAGGGGAGCTGGTGAATACGAAGCAAAAAGAATCAGCGAAGCCGAGCAGAAACGTGCACAGCGGAAAGCCAGAGCTAAGGCATCACCAACAAAGCTTTCTTCCTCAGACCTCTCTTGGTCTATCTGCAACAGGCTGTTTAGAGCTAAGATTGGTCTCATCAGCCATCTTAGAACACACAAATAATAACACATCACACAGTTGATTAGGATTGGTCATTGTCAGTAATGAAAGACTAACGAATACCCATATTTGGAACTTATTAAGATAGCATTAAGACAAACATTCAGATGAAGTTTCATGAAGAAAGAGTCTAAACTTTGGCTTCTAGAGTACACACCAAATTTTTATGAAATCTGACATAGTGACCTAGTTTTTGACCTGACATGATTCATATTTGAACTTGATTGAGATATCATCAAGCCAAGCATCCTGATAAAGATTCATGAAGACTGAAGCAAAACTTGGCCTCTCGAGTGCACACAATGAAATCTCACCTAGTGACCTAGTTTTTACCCCACATGACCCATTTCCAAATCTGACCAAGGTAACATCAAGACAAACATTCTGAAAAAGTTTCATCAATTCTGAAACAAACCTCCAGCATCTAGACTACACACAAGGTTTTAATGAAATTTGACCTAGCGACCTTATTTTTGATCCCACATGACCCATATTCAAACATGACTGAGGTATTAATTAGAAAGACAAACATTCTGATAAAGTTTCATAAAACTTGAAGTAAAACTGTGGCATCTAGCGTGCACACAAAGATTTACCAAAATTTGGCCTAGTGACCTCATTATTAATCTGCCATGACCCATATTCAAATTTAAACGAGGTGTCAACAAGAGAAATATTCTGATGAAGTTTCATGAATATTAAAGCAAAACTGTGGCCTCTAGAGGGCACACAAGGTTTCAACAAAAACTAATCTAGTGACCTAGTTTTTGATCCCACATGACCCGCATTTGAACTCAACAAAGATATCATCAAGAAAAACATTCCGATGAAGTTTAACTAAAATTCAAGTAAACCTCTAGTCTCTAGAGAGCACACAAGGTTTCAAAGAAATTTGACCTAGTGACCTAGTTTTTGATTCAAAATGACCCATATTCAAACTTGATTAACATATCATCTAGACAAATATTTTGATGGAGTTTCACGGAGATTGATGTAAAATTGTGGCATATGCCGTTTCAACAAAATCTGACCTAGTGACCTAGTTTTTTACCCTACATTTTAACATGAACAAGATGTCATCAAGGCAAACATTCTGATGATGATTGAAAGTTTGAAACAAAACTGTGGCATCTAGGGTGCACACAACGTTTATAATAAATTTGACCTAGTGACCTAGTTTTTGACCTGACATGACCCATATTCAAACTTCATCGAGATATCATCAAGACAAATATACTTTATCACAAAGTTTCACAAAGATCCATTGGAAAATGAAGCCTCTATTGTGTACACAAGGATTTTCAATGATTTGACCCAGTGACCTAGTTTTTGAACCAACATTACCCATAATCAAGCTTGAACTAAATATTGTTCATAAAAACATTCTGACAAAGTTTCACGGTAATTCAAAGAAAAAGGAAGCAGCTATTGTGTACACAAGATTTTTCTAGGATTTGACCTACTGACCTATTTTTTATCTGGTGTGGCCCTCATTCAAACTTGGCCTAGATACTGTCAAAACAAACATTTTGACAAACTTTTACGAACATTCATTGAAAAATGAAACCTCTATTGTGTACACAAGGTTATTCAATTTGACCTAGTTACTTATTTTAAAACTGACATGACCCAAATTCAAACTTATCTTAGTTATTGTTCAAACAAACATTTTGACGACGTTTCACAAAGATTCAATGAAAAATGAAATAAAAGTAAAAAAAATTGCTTTTGGAAACAAAGAACACACTACAGACAGAAACTGGGAGTCTCTATTGTGTACATAAGGTTTTTCTAAGATTTGACTTAGTGACCTAGTTTTGACATGACATGACCCAGTTTCCAACTTCCAACAATGAACAGTCTGAGAAAGTTTCATAAAGAATGGATCAAATCTATGCCCTCTAGAATTAACACAAGCAAAAGTTGCTGGATGTCCTGACGTCATGATGTACTGACGTCCACACGTACAATGGACATCACGGTATCCGAAAAGCTCAACATGACCACTTCGTGCTCAGGTGAGAGCTACAAAATATACAATGTAAATACTTTTTGTTTGAGAAAAGCATTTATCTTGAACTAGGCTGGTTTTCACTACCTTCCCCAAATTTCATTGGGATACTTACATGAAAGGCACTACTATGTCTGAGATCGGTAAATCTCAGTTCTCTCGCAGCTCCTTTACCATAGCAACAATGTTCTGCAACAAAACTTAGTAACGCTTCACGAGCCTCCTCTTCACGTATCTGTGGCAATCTAGATAGAAAACACTTTATAAAGTTCCTTTCAACATACAAATGGTTAAGAAAACTAATAGTGCATGATGGGAGAATTAAATGCTAATGCCATATACAGGCAAGAAAGGCTCAGATTAGCTTGCACCATTGCTCTTGATAAGAGGGGTATCCACATATTATTTTTCTCATTTATCCATAAAAACATATGTTGTGGGTACTCATTAGAAGTGCCTTAGCGAGGCACTTCTAATGAGTACCCACAACATATGTTTTGCTGCAGAAATAAGAAAATATCAGTATTTTTCAGCTTGGAAAAAATGCCTTATTTGGAGCTGTGTTGCACTTCCATGTCCTATGATCAAGATCTTCCTTGCAGTTACAGACCTAGTGGATACTGTAAAATATGTTTATATGAGTTGGATTTTTATGGCCTAGTCAATACTTTAAAGGTCACATCGAGCTGGTCAGCTGACCTACCCGGTACTCACACTTTTCCTGGGCAGGCTTAGTTTTCTCAGTTGAGTACATACTTTTGTCAGAAACTGGCAACTGCCCCATTCTTCAATCAGCTGAAGGGGGAGAATGACCACAGAAAATGACTTTACGATCAATCTCCACAAAAATTATGTGTAGGAGCTGGGATTCAAACTTGAGACCCCAGATCTGCAGTCAGTTGAGCAATCAACTACGCTATGGAGCCTGGACATAATGTACGGTAATGTATACTGAAGAGCAGAGTGGACCCTGATCAGACCACTAATTTAGCAGTGTCCCTAGACTCCTAGACTGTGAGCTTGCTGAAAATTACATGAATCAATTCCAAGATAAAAAAAAAAAAAGACAAAGTGTGATCATGTCAGATGCCATTAACACTTAGCATGCTGAACAAAAGATGACATTTTGAAATATTTTTCTCAGAAAACTGGAACTGAAATTTCCTGCAAATTGTCTCCTAAGATGATGATCTGCAACAATTAAACCCTATTTTCTGGAGAAAATATGAAGCACAGCATCAATTTGTCATCCATTGAAGTTGCCCAAAAAGTGCTAAAGTTAAAATATGATATCTCTTCACCACACTGACATTACTACTAAACTAGATGTAGATTTTTTATGGTGCTGTTTACATAATTTTAACCCATTGCAGACTGACTGAAATCTGCCACACTATATATTGGAAAATTCTAATTTCGATTTCAGGTATTTAAGGCTATGTGATATAGATATTCCTAGAGAAAAATGGTTTAACTATTTGCAAACAGTGGAGACCCTGATCAGATGCAGCATTCTGCGGCATCTGATCTGTTTGTTTGTGTTGAGGTTTTACGGCCCAGTCAACCCAGTGGGGTCATGTCGAGCTCAGTCAGTTTACTTAACCACACGTTTACTGGGCAGGCTTAGTCCTCTAAGCGGTTAACCAGTATTGTGCACATTCTTTCGCCAGAAACTGACAACTGCCCTTCTTGAATCAGCGGAAGGGAGAGAATGACCGTAGAAATTATTTCATGATCAATCTCCACGAAAGAATGTTGCCGACCTCGGTGGGGGTTGAACCCGCGACCTCCTGGTCTCCAGTCGGACGCGCATCCAACCGAGCCACCGAGACCGATGGCATCTGATCTGGGTCTGCACTGTTTGCCAAGTACCCTTTTAGGGGTCTCCAGACTACAATGGTGAAGTGATTATGTGATAACCCATCTATTTTGATTCACTTTCTTTTCCAATCCTCTCTTAATATATCAAAATTCTATGCAAAACTAGACATTTGTTTTTAGAGAAAACAGATGCCAACCCCCGTATCTCTTCCACCCCCACCCTCAGACATTCTAAGTCACATGGCTGACCTTGAAACAAGGTCAAGGTCATCTAAATCTTATCAACTCTATGATATGATCCAATTATACATCTAAGGTATGATCTAATTACACATGAAGTTTGATAAACAATGCCAGTCTGTTAAACGGATATGGCACACACAAGAAACTGTCATGATGCCAATGCTAATGCTATAGGATCCACACCAAAAAAAAACAATATCCGGATATAGGAGGGCGTGTGTGTGTGTGTGTGTGTGTGTGTGTGTGTGTGGGGGGGGGGGGGGGGGTAGAGGGGAGGCAAAATATCAAATCAAAACTTACCCTGAGACAGCTTCTCTCTGAGGTGGTTCTTGTCGCATTGCCTCATCATAAGAAGGGGGTGGTAGGGGTGCTGTAATGGTAGACAAAGGAGTTGTTAAGGAGGAGTATTCTATCATAATTCTGGGACAATTTTCTCGAGTGATCCATGAAAATAAATGTTGTGGGTACTCATTAGAAGCACCTCAGCTAAGCGCTTCTAATGAGTACCCACAACTTACATTTTTAGGAGAAATAAAAAAAAAATTGTCCTTGAACTATCACCAACTACTCCTTAACATGTCCTCTGTATATCACACCTGGTAATCTCATGAGGGGTAACCGGTGGTTATGCACTCAAAATCTTTATGTAAACTTCCAGCCATGACTTGCAAGTCAACCAAATGTCAACAAACAGGTAAGTTCTCCTGATTTATTTACTTTTAGTCAATTTCATAGACATATTTTGAAAAATTTGACAATGCTATTCCCAACCACTTTCATTTCTGCGCCGGAAAAAATAGGTGTGGGCTTGAAAAACATGCGGCTAATTTTTAATTTTATTTCACCCGGAGAAGGGTAATCCATTATTCCCGTTTTGACTTTTTTTCCAGTGCAAAATGAAAACTTTTTCACATATCAAATAAGAGGTACTGCAACCTGGGTCTACACTGAAATATATAAGATGCTAAATTTTCCATGCATTTGTTCTGGGGACTGAAATATTCGTGCAGAATATGACTTACTAGGCTGACTACCCCTTACAGGGATATTTGCCCTAATGGTGACAAGAAAGCCAACTGTCAGGTATCTGATTACAAGGCCTGATTATCCCTTATGGGAATATTAGCCATTACAAATCAGAATGCCTTGCATTTAAAAACATGCAGATTTTACATCAAAGCAGTTTCAAAATATTCCATTTACATATAAATAATCATACGCCTTGAAAAGTTTTGCAAATGAGACAGCCTGTGTTAAGGTGGTAGCTAGGGGAGACACTAGGATGGACTTTAAGGTAGAACAAACAGACATACGGATGGAAACTTGCATGCTTATTAAGTCGCCCATGCTAATGCACATGCAAAACAAAAACTGCAACTTTGTATATTAGTACATTCTGCCATATCCAAAGACTCTGTTAGAGGACAGTGAAGACTGAGATCAGACTTTCTAGAAGCACAGACCGTTATGGGCCATCCCTGTCTGCATATGTCACAATAATACATTTTTATATGGCTATAAGCGCTTTTATAGTGACATTACTGGGCAATATCATGTCCCAGAAACATTGACATAATACCACCAGTAGTGACATTATACTGACACTAGTGTGACCATTCTTAGCTCTTTTTCCTAATTCTAAGCATCCAGCCAAACAGCAGATAGTACAGTAAAAGTCCTAAAATTTTGTACACTACAGTGTCTGACAAAATGGCATATGCAAACAGTGCAGACCCAGATCAGACTGCTCCTTCAGGAGCAGTCTGATCAGGGTCTACACTGTTTGCCATTTCACTCAGTATTTTAAGAAACAGCTGCATAAAAAGCAAAATTTAGGCCAAAAAAGTGTGGAATAAAGTGTTCAAAATTTTAGGACAATTACTGTACTAATTTTATAAAGTCTAAGTAAAACCCTGCTGTGGACCACTCATATAACATTCCGCTTTGAGGGCAGGCACTCTGGCTACAGAGCCACTCAGACTGGCATCACCTGTGCCTAGTGCAAAAGGAGTATGGAATAAAGTGTTTGAAATTTTAGGAGATTTACTGTACCAAATTTAAAACCATGTTATTGACCAAAACATGTAACATTTCTATCTGAGGGCAGACACTCTGGTTACTGAACCACTCAGGCTGACACTACCTATGCCTTGTGCACCAATTCAAGCCTAGAAATAACAAATAAAGATCTTGAAATTTAAGTCTTACCTGAATCAAACCCCACATTACCATACCCTGCCACAGTATCCATTTTCTCCAGGGGTGGGGCTGTGGGCTGGGCAGGCATAGCATTTGGATTATCATCTACATCCTGTTCTGGCACTTCTCCCTTCCACTGCACTTGAATATCTCCACCACTTGCAGGGGCACCACCTTGGTAAGCTCCTGCTGGGGGTGGTGCCCCAGGGTAAGGCCCCTGGGGTTGAGGACCACCTTGGTATGCTCCAGCTGGTGGAGGACCACCTTGGTATGCTCCAGCTGGTGGAGGCTGTCCACCAGGATAACCCTGAGGGGCTCCCTGATATCCAACTTGGTAACCACCTTGCTGTGCTCCTCCAGGGTAACCCTGTCCCTGGGGATATCCTGGATTCATTTTAGGCTGTGAACTGGAAAGCAAATAAGGCATACATCACGAAAACATGCCTATATAATTTTGACCCCCTTAAATCCCACTTTTATACAGTAAAACTGGGGTTTACAGGGGTATACATTATCTTGCTTATTTCTACCCAAAAACATAGATTGTGGGTACTCATTAGAACTGCCTCATCAAGGCAGTTCTAATGAATACCCACAATCTGTGTTTTGAGCAGAAAATGTAAAAAATATTAGAGTTTTTTTTATATGAAAGTTTTCAGTTTTTGGAGGTGAGATTTTTTATATATTTGAATAGGCGTGTTTTCGTAATGTTTTCTTTTTAATTCCAACAATCATAACTGTATTTAATATGCAAATATTTTAGGAAATAAACGTTGTTGTTGTTGTTGTTTTTAGGGGGATTGGATACATATCAGGGCCCAGTTGTTCAAAACTAACGATGTCGTTAGTTAACGATTCGTTAAAATTTACATCGAGTGATACGCAAATAAGCTGAAATTTTTTGCTGAAAAAATGTGAGTAGCTTTTGCAGTGGAAAAGCTACTCACATTTTTTTCAGCAAAAAATATCTGAATACTGTGTATTGAATCTGCTAAGACAGTTAACGAAATGATCCTTAACGAGCTCGTATAGCTAAGACACTTTGAACAACTGGGCCCAGATTTTCTGCCATTTTTTACAAGGATGACAACTTCTTGCTGTCATGTTTACTTTCCTATACAAAAAAACCCTTCTGAAAATGGATCTAAAGGGAGCATTTTTTTATCATTTTAACCCTTCTCTTGCTAAACATGACATGCCCTGACTTAGCAAACAGTGTAGATCCAGATCAGTTGGCTTCTGAACTGATCTGGATCTGCACTGTTTGTGATTAAATATGTGAATTTCTATCAAAAACCCAGATCAAGTGATCTGACTGGCTGGAAATTATAAATGGGTGTGGCATCTTAATTTATTCAGCATGACAAGGGTTAGGGTAGATCCCTTTTCAGAAAGGAGGCAAAACAATTTTACCAAGTTGTCTCCCTTGAAAGTGAATCTAATCCCCTTAATAATAATAATAATAATAATAATAATAATTGACTTTATTTATAGAGGGTAACACATTTAGTAATCTAGTACTAATCTTCCATGTAGCCCTCTTTATTCCTGGGTAGAAACCAGTACTAAGCAATGTGGATTTAATTAACTGACATTTCACAAGGTTTTTTTGTTTTTTTTTCAAAAATATTACAGAGTGCTCTGCCAAGCCCCTTATGAGGAGTGCCCTTCTGCACTGTTCTCTATTCTGTTGTTTCTTGTTATAAATGAAGAAAATGAACAGCTGCTCTGAAATTAAAAAAAATATATCGATACTGAACAAATTTTCAATAAATTACTGCACAGGTTTTTCAAAATTACTGGGAAAACTTGATGTAAAATATGTATCCATCTACTTAAAGAATGCTTAAAAAGCATTGATTGTGTTGGGGTTTAACGACACGTCAACCCTTGTGGGTCATTTTGTGTCGTCTCCCAGAGAAAGGGAGAAAAGAGATAGAAGAGATAGTAGAGGAGATGAAAGAGACGATTAGGGAAGAAATAGGAACAGGAATGAAATTGAAGAAACAGAAGAAATAAAAACATTCCCCCTCTACCCTTACCTGCTACAAGGATAGCAGGCCTTGCCCAACTGTAAGCCAATTTCAGTTGGACGCCCCGGTGACGTAAGATACACGACGCCATTGCCACTCCCGACCACCCCCAAGCTACCCATGTCTAGAACAAATTTCTATGGTCCAAAATATGTTCGAGCCTCCCAGCAAAAAAACAACGTCGTTACAACGTCGCTGCAACGTCACGACGTTGCAGCGACTTTGAAACAACGCTGTGTGTTTGCTGGGCTTGAAGTTCGGCTAAACTACTTACGAATGCTACATCTTCCAAAAGCAAAATGAGCAAATGATTTATTTAATGTTTTGTGAGTTTGTCTTTTTATCCCTGCGCTTTTCAAAGAAAAAGCAGGAATATTGTGATACCACCAGTCCGTCCGTCCGTCTGTAATGTTACACCATTGCTCCTAACCATTTAAGCTAGAATCTCGAAACTGTCACAGGCGACAGCCCTATGGATGAGAACTGGAGGAACACATTCGGAATTTTGATGTAACCCCTTGGTGCAGGGCCAGAGGGGTGGGGCCGCAAAGGGTCCAAAATCCATTTTGTACAAACAGTCATGTTGCATATCAAATCAAAGGTAATGAAAACTAGAATACAGGGGTGCAAAAAGTTTGCCCCGGGGGCATGTCTGGGGGTCACTAGAGGTCAAAAAATAGGATTTTCAGTCCTTTTTTTTTTATTGTCACACAACTCCTCTGAGGCTTTTTGAGCTAAGAACCTTGAAACTGTCACAGGTAATCGCCCTATGAATGAGGACTGGAGGAAAGAATTTGGAATTTTGATGTGTATAGAGATATGCAATGGCGCTGGTGCGGGGACACGCGATGGTGCGCCATCGACTTGCTCTAGTTTCTGATTTTCTTTATAAATCCTTGGCATATGTTGTGGCTACCCATTGGTATTGCATTAACAAGTCAATGCAATTCAAATGGGTTTCCGCAACATACGGCTTTATAAAGATGCAAACAAAAAGTACACCGACTGTAATTTTAACCCTATGAAATTCCTTGACAGTGCGCTTATAGGGGTATATGCAGTAATAAGATTGAATAATGTATTTAGATATTCCATGGCTCCAGATAAACAATATCCCTGTGGAGCTTCTAAAGTGCACCTACAACATGTTTTTTTATGGAGAAATAAGAAAAAACTAGAAATGTGTCCACAGTACACGGATGCCCCCAATGTGGGGTACCTGACTATAAAACTGCAAAATTCTACCTGGTACAAATGCCTTAACTTGAGTCTAACAGGATCATGTACGTACATATGTACACACATTCATATAGACAGATGTACATTTGTACGCACGGACCCACGTACGGAAAACCGAAAAAACTATATGCCCCCAGCATCATCCGATGCGGAGGCATAAAAATATACTTTTCTCATGATAAGACAACACCTTATCTCGAGCCAGGTATTCATCAAAAGTGGCTTTGCTGGTGAACATTTCAGCACACAACATCTTGAAATATTTTCTTTATTTCTCCCACTAAACATTCATGTTCCACATTTTGTCATAGAAAATAGCGTCATAACTCAAGATACAGGGGTATCAAGATAAATATTGGTTTTTCTCTACAAAAATATGGGGGTACTCAACAGAATCAACTTTTTTAGATTTCGTTTGTGTTGAGGTTTAACGACTCAGTCAACCTAATGGGGTCATGTTGAGTGTGGTCAGTTTACCTAACCACACTTTTATTAAGCAGGTTTAGTCCTCCAAACAGTAAACCAGTATTGTGCACATTCTTTTGCCAGAAACTGACAACTGCCCTTCTTGAATGAGTGGAAGGGAGAAAATGACAGTAGAAAATATTTCATGATCAATCTCTACAAAAGAATGTTGCCAACCCAGTGGGGGTTGAACCCACAACCTCCTACTCTTCAGTCGGACACGCAAATGTCATATGTTTTCAAGGAGATATATAAGAACAAGAAATATCAATAAACAGTGCTTATTAGACACCCCTCACTCAGAAACCAAAATGTAACTGACAGACAGACAAATGGACAGACAATGTGAAAACAGTATATCCCCCTACAAAACACAATATGCAGGGGGTATAAAAATATTTGACTCCAATTTTTGTTTGGTTGGCAAAACCATCTTAGCTATAGGATTGAAGTATTTTTTCACTGACAACTTTTTAATATGTGGACACCTAAATTGCTTTATTACCATACTTGTTATAAAACTGGGCCCAGTTGTTCAAAGCATCGTTAGCTTAACGAGCTTGTTAAGGGTCATTTCTTTAACTGTTTTAGTGGATTCAATATACAATATTCTGATATTTTTTGCTGAAAAAATGTGTAGCTTTTACATTTTTTTCAGCAAAAAATTTCAGCATATTTGCGTATTACGCAATATAAATTTTTACGAATCGTTAACTAACGATGTCGTTAGCTTTGAACAACTGGGCCCTGGAAACTAATCACATAGCTCCAGATAAGAGAGAGTATCCATATAATATTTTTCTTATTTCTCCATGAAAACATATTGTTCTGGTACTCATTAGAAGTGCTTCAGTGAGGCATTTCTAATGAGAACCAAAACATCAGTTTTCATGGAGAAATATGACATTTATCAGTACTTTTAGGTTGAAAAAAATCACCTTATCTGGAGATATGAATCATTTTTACTGACTGCTGATGTCATTACAAAAACATGCCTATTCAAATATACTGAAAATGTTTGTTTGTTTGTGTTGAGGTTTTACAGCCCAGTCAACCCCATAGGGTCATGTCGAGCGCAGTCAGTTTACCAAACCAAACGTTTACTGGGCAGGCTTAGTCCTCTTAGCTGTTAACCAGTATTGTGCACATCTTTCGCCATAAACTGACAGCTGCTCTTCTTGAATCTGCGGGAGAGAATGTCCATAGAAAATATTTCACGATCAATCTCCACGAAAGAATGTTGTCGACCTCAGCATGGGTCAAAACCGCGACCTCCTGGTTTCCAGTCAGACGCACTTCCAAATGAGCCACCGAGGCCGGCACTGAAAATGTTACCATCAAAAAAATGAAAACCAAAAAATGAAAATTTTCTGATATTTTTCATATTTCTGCTCAATGAGGCAGATCTAACTAGTACCCACAATCTATTTTTGAGCAGAAATAAGAAAAATAATGTATACCCCTGTAAACCCCAGTTTTACTATATAAAAGTGGGGTTAAAGGGGGTCAGTACAGACCCTAATCAGATGGCGTATTTTATGTCTTTGGATCTGCTTAACCCTTGTCCTGCTGAATAAATTAAGATGCCACTCCCTTTTCAAATTTTCAGCCAATCAGATTACTTAATCCAGGTTGTTGATATAAATTCAAATACTGAATGGCAAACAGTGCAGATCCAGATCAGTTGGCTTCTTCAGAAGCCAAATGATCTGGATCTACACTGTTTGCAAAGGCAGGGTATATCCGGGTTCAGCAGGACAAGGGTTAACATTGTTTGCTCAGGCATGTCTACATAGGTCTAGATAAGAGTGGATATCAAGTAAATAGTTTCCTTATTTCTCAACCAAAACATATGTTGTGGGTACTCATTAGAAGCGCCTCAGCGAGGCGCTTCTAATGAGTACCCACAACATATGTATTGAGAAATAAGAAAAATACAGAAATTTTTATTTTGAAAAAGTGCCTTATCAAGAGCTATGCGTCTATCCAAATACTGGGGAGAAAATAAGTCCCAAGAAATAAGAAACTGTACTCAAAAACTGAAACTATGAAATCTCACCTTCCAGATGGGTAAGAGCCCAATAAGGGTTCCTTTTCTCCCATTTCTGATGTTTAATTTTAGTCCTAAATGTAAAGAACACAACAAAACAAAAATTTCCTCAAACACTTATAATAATTACTGACACACTAAAATTATCAATATATGT
Organism: Anodontia alba; assembly: GCA_964016985.1. Lineage (NCBI taxonomy): Eukaryota > Metazoa > Mollusca > Bivalvia > Lucinida > Lucinidae > Anodontia > Anodontia alba. Next base: position 990,266 of record OZ024828.1, on the reverse strand, counting down.
TTAAGTTTAAGTTCAAAGTGCACCACGGCTTCAGATAAGGCACTTTGTTTTTCAACCAAAAGTTGTTGATATTTTTTTTCTTTTTTATCCATAAAATCATAATGTTGTGGGTACTCATTAGAAGCGCCTCTTTGTGGCACTTTTAATGAGTACCCACAACATGTTTTCAAGGATATATAAGAAATAATTTACTCTGATACCCGTCTTTTCTAGATCATATAATGCACTCAGGATGTATAAGGGAGTGCAGAAAAAATAATAGTTCGGATTTAAGGAGCACAGTTAAGGATATTATTTCTGAATTTACTTCCATCATAAGTTCATTTTGGATGACCCTACTCAAGGCTTTTGATGATTCATAAAGTTAGAACCTAAAATTCATTATTTTATTTTAACCCTTAAACTGCCAATCACAACAATGGTCGTCTGCTTTGTCATCTGCTTGTGATTCTGTAAGTCATTTTTGCAAGCAGAGTGGACCCAGATCAGACTGCTCCTCTAGGAGCAGTCTGATCTGGGGCCACACAGTTTCCCTGCATGCAAAAATGGGTTTTAAAAGTTTACATGAATATTCAGCAGACGACATAAAGAGTGAACAAAACAAAATATAAACCTTTGACATGCTTCAGAGAAAATTAAAAGATGACAAATATGATATTTTTTCTTATCTACATATATCTTCAAAAATAAGACTAGACATTTCATTCAATCTGTCTTCAAATTTCCAGCACTAATTTTAGGGTAAAAGGAGAGATCAATAATCTTTTTTTTTTTTTTTTCAACTGTAAAGTAAGGATATTTTTCTTAATTTCTCATGAACTCTTGTTGTGGTTCTCATCAGAAGTGTCCTGCAGTTGCACTAATGATGAGTACATACAACAGACATTGCAATTCATTGCTACTAAACTGACAGTATTCAGTCTTTGCGAAAACTTTTGAAGTGCTACAGGACGGCTGTCAGTCAGACAGAAATTTACTCCAGGACAGAGGGAAAATCTACAGGACAGATAAATTTTGGTTTCAACTGATAACAACTTTGGATTAGAAAATATAATTTTAGCATTCAAATGATACTGTTTTAGTGCCTTTTTATCCAAAAACATGACGTTTAAAGCAAATGAAATTTTTAAAAGATGAAAAAAATGTCTATTATTAAAATTTAGCAATTGAAAAGTGTTGCAGGGCAGCTGTCAGACAGACCGAAAATTTTTGCAGGACAAAATGAAAATTTGTTGGTTTTGCCAGACAGTCCTGCAGTTTTCACAATGACTGCAGTATTGAGTCCAAATCTGGGCAAAAGATAAGATAATTTGATGGCCTAAACTCAATTTTTGCATGTGTTAAGTATTAATGCTTTTCTCCCAGAAAAGTAGAAGGGGGCTTTTTTAGAGAGGGCTTATATTAAAATAAATATGGTATCTGGAATTATGAAAACATTTTGAAAATGTTGCACAATTCTAAATAAGACATTTTTGCCATCCAAATGAAAATTGAAACCTGTTCTAGTTCTCCATGAAAATATCTTACGTAGGCCATGTCAAGCAAAAGAAAGTCTTCAAACATGTGCAAAATGCATAGATTGGGATCATCCTGCACATGCATACAATATCATACATGCTCTCAACCATACAATCTGTAGTATCCAATGATTCTGTTCGCGGACAGCGAAGGCCCTGATCAGACTGCGCATATGCGCAGTCTGATCAGGGCCTATGCTGTCCTCTTATGCCCAAAGTTACATTTTTGCATGGTGTGGCCCACATTGTGGTGCTCAATGGTGAATCTCCTTGGAAAAATAAGGAAAATACTAAACTGGATACAATCCCTTATATATTAAGAGTTATTATGTCTGCAAATCCTTAAATTAATAAACATGTCAAAATCTAAAATGTAAACCTTGAATAACTGTATTTGATCTTATTTCTGAATTGGGCTCTTAGGTTTTTCAAAATTACACAAAAATAAAAAAATATACAGTAAAATATTCACCTAATAAGGCACATGTTAAAAGAAAAAAAAAATCAGCTGAATATTTCATGAAAGGATTGTTTTAAGATACTTATGCGGTATTATTTCCAATTAACCCTTGTCCTGCTGAATAAATTAAGATGCCACGCCCATTTCTAATTTTCAGCCAATCATGTAACTTGATTTAGATTGTTGATATAATTCACATACTTAATGGCAAACAGTGCAGATCCAGATCAGTTGGCTTCTTCAGAAGCCAACTGATCTGGATCTACACTGTTTGCAAAAACAGGGTATATCCGGGTTCAGCAGGACAAGTGTTAATTTCTAAAAGAATATGTTGTTGGTGCTTATTTGAACTGCCTCGACAAGTAACAACAACATATGCTTTTAGAAAGAGGTAGATCCAAGCACAAGAGCAGTAATCTGTGGACTATGAAGTTACTTGACTGAGTGATTATAGGGGTATGTGTGTTAATTAGATTGAATATGGTAATTTCCCATGTCTATCACTAACAGTAAACACTTAGGACGCTGGGTATGCAGCAGACAACATTCTGAAATAATTTTTATTGTTTTATTTTTCAGAAAAAATAAGGCATCACATCTCATCCCAATTTTTTTAGCTTAGGAGACAATTTACATGAAAAGCCAAATCCTATGAGCTGGGAAAAATAAGAAAAACATGAATTTGTTGTCTGCAGAATCTGTCCAAAGAGTGCTAAAGGTTAACCCTTGCCTTGCTGAATAAATTAAGATGCCATGCCCACTTCTAATTTCCAGCCAATCAGATTACCTGATCCTGGTTTTTGATAGAAATTCACATATTTAATGACAAACAGTGCAGATCCAGATCAGATGGCTTCTTCTGGATCTACACTGTTTTCTAAGACAGTGCATGTCATGTGCTAATCACAACTAGAGGATATTTTGATTTGCTTTTCAGAGAAAATAAGGCTTGACATTTCATTAGAACCATCTGCCTATCAGATGGTTTCCATGAAATCAGCAGTTCCACTAACTTTTCTATCATCCAGTGCTTCAAGACAAAGTAGCGGGGGGGGGGGGGGGGTTCTGTATGTTCTATATATACCATATTTACAGACCCTGATCAGACGCCGCATTCTGCGGCGTCTGATCTGGGTCTACACTGTTTGCAAAGGTCTATATGCCCCAATACTTAGGATTTATATGGTAAAACCTACGCAAATTTGTCAAAAGCAGCAGGGGAAAGTTGCCTCAGTAGAAGGGGAAAATCTCTGTCCCCCGCCTCTTAATGAAACCCCCGTGAAATGTCAAGTCTTGTTTTCCTCTGAAAAAAATAACAAAATCAAATTTTAAAATGATGTCTGCTACAAGTTTGCCCAGTGTTTTACTTTGAGTTAAAGAAACTTCCTTCTTCAAAAATGTCCAAGAAAAACAACTGATACACAAAATTAAGGACAGGTGAATTTAAATGTGACTTAAACAGATTTTATTTTGATATTTACATGTACATAATAAAATAAACACTATAAAAGTTGCACAACAGATATTATTGCTCACTTACATATGATGATAACTCTCCTTTTAAGATAGACCAAATCAGTGTTCAAGATAACTGATACCACATGCAAGATATCTGGGTCTTCACTGGTTCCCTGCAGTTAAAAACACACATTACATTATTTACCTCAGTATTGCGACACTTTAAAGTACTCCTTACTACACTTGTCCGAAAATTTGAAGAAAAAGTTCATTTTACCAGTAGAATGATTTGTAAACAGTGTAGGCACAGATCAGATGGCACATTCTATGGCATCTGATCTGGGTCTGCACTGTTTGCACAGGCCTGGCTGTCCCAATTACTTGGTGTTGTCAGAATATGTTTTTCATGATAAAATCACTGAGGACAAAATAAGAAACTAGACACCAAAACATGTAACCTTTAAAATGTTTATCACAATATTAGCAGACTTGTGATATTTTTTGACTTCCTGTAGTTGGAGAAAATAGAACTTGACAATTCGTGTAACTTGTCTTTATAGTTGATGATTCACATGAACTATCAAATTGCTTTCATCATAGAAAAGTAGGGAAAATACTTTAAAATGTTGGCTTCAAATTCAAAATTTCCGCACTTCAGTGGTTTACACATTTTATGCCAAAGGTGAATTCAACAGACAAGAAAAGAACAGTATTTTTCTGACTTTTCCAGAAAGCAAGACGTTGATTTTTTGTTTCAAATGTCTTCTTTGGATATATGAAATTTAGATTTATGGGAGTAAAAAAAACATGTTTTTACATTTTGTCTTCTAACATTTCATTCTGAAGTCAAAGAGTTAACAAATTTGCTGAAATAATTTTTACATCCACCAGGTTCTAAATGTACATAACCCCAGATATAGGGCCTTTTTTTTCAGCTAAAAAGTACAGATATTTTTTCTTATAACACCACAAAAGCATATGCTATGGTACTCATTAGAAGTGCCTCACTGAGGCACTTCTAATGAGTACCATAGCATGTACTTTTGTGGAGTTCTATGAAAAAAATATTATGTGAATACCCCTCTTAATCTGGAACTGTATGTATGTAGGATATTTTTTTGTCTTTTTTTCTTTTTTTTTTTTATCTTTCCAATTCAGATTTTTAGTTTCAATTTCAAAATACCTCCCAATTTAGCCCTCTTTTCATGGGGAAAAATATAAGAGTATTTTAAAGTGGAGTATATTGATATGTCAATTCAGCATGCTAAAGTTTAAATTTCACAATACCTGGTTTGAAATTAAGGATGGTTCTCTCTCACCAGTATGGGTTAATACAATGATATTTTCCCTGGGAAGGTACAATAAACAATGTAATCTGATAAACATTTTTTTTATTTCTCCATGAAAACACATGCAGTACTGCATGATCATCAAAACTGCCCGAGGCAATTTCAATATTTCTGGACGAGTGGCAAACAATGTAGAACCTGATCAGATGCCACATTTGGCCACATCTGATCAGGGTCTACACTACATATATTTGCTCAGGCCTGTCTGTCCCACTTTTGAGTCATTTCGGTTGATAATGAGACTATTTTTGACAGGTAAATAAGAAACTAGTAACAGTGTTTCCAGTTTTTCTAGTTTTTCTCCTGCTATGACCTTGAAACTTAGGTCAAGATTACCAGAATCTAAATCAATTCTTTGTTATGTCAAAATTATATATCCATTAAAATTATGCTATGCATCAAAAAGTGTGCAATGTAAAAATGCCCAAAATGACAACAGGCCATAACTCAAAAAGTACTTTTCAGAATTTATTCAAAAGTTAATCAGGTCATATACTAATCAATACCCATCTTTTCACCAGGTTTCAAGGCTCTAGCTTCAATAGCTTTTGAGATATTTGCTGGCAAGATTTCATCCATACTTTTTTCAAAGGGCCATAACTCAGGAAAGGGGCATAATCCTGATGGAAAAAAATACATTTCAGCTATTTTTTCATGAAGAATCCATATATGAAATTTCAAAACCCTAGCATGCATGGTTCAGAAGTTATGCCATGCATCAAAAAGCATTACGGATGCACACACACACGGACAGATGCACAAATGTCCCAGAAGCAATATGCCCCTCTAAGGCATAATAATTTGCAGGTAAAGGTTAACTCTTAGTATGCTATTGATTAAATGAGCAGTTAAAAATGTCTATGCATTTTCTTACTTTTTATAGAAAACAAACCTTGTCATTTCGGATTCAAATTGCTTCCTGTGGAAAAATTTTTAATGAAAAGTTAAACAATGTTTTCTGTGAAATAAAACAAAAAAAAAAAACATTTTTAAATCTTGTCTGCTACTTTTTAGATTCAGCAGGTAACACAATAAATAGGTTTTGTTTTACCTTTAGCATGCAGAATTTCTGCCTGCCAGCTAACAATATTTTTACAGTTTTCTCATCTTTTCCCTAGAAAAATATATACGTGTTCAATGTATTAACTGTTACATTTGGAGGCAATTTGAATGAAATGTTCAGCCCCATTCTGGTGGAAAATAAGATTATTACATATTTCATCAATTGTCCATTTTTGCTGTCTACAGCATGTAAAAGATTTAACCACTAGGATGCTTAAGCAACATTGTAGCAGATGACATTTATTTTTTTCTTTATTTTTTAGAAAAAAATAAGGATTGACATTTCATGGGAATCATCTTCTAGATGATTCACATGAAATGCTAAGTTTTATTTTTTCTGAAAAACTGTTACTGTAGTCATAACAATTAGAATGGTGTCTGCTACAACTTTGCTTTAACCTTTACCACTCTCTGGGCTAATTCAGTAGATGACACACTGACAATATTTTTCTTACTTTTCATAGAAAACAGGATTTAACATTTCATGCAAATTGTCTCCACTGGAGATGATTTGTATGAAATGTCAAAACCTGTTTTCAGGGAAAAATAAAAAAAATATTTCAATATGTCTTCTGCTGAAATTTTTTACCAGAGTGCTAAGTGTTGATCTCTTTGTCAATAAGCACATGACGACTGATACCATGTTTATATTTAGCACACTAACATTAACTCTGCTGGGTAATTTTGCATGCTTTTTTTGTCATTTAATTAACTTTTTCAAAAAAATCTTTCAGGAATACCTTCAGGGTGCCAAACACTTGGGGGTGGGTGGGGGCGGGGATGTTACTTCCTGTGCATAGTAGGGATGTGCATGCCAAATGGCCCCCTTTTTCAGCGCTGCCAGGTATATGATTGGCCCCCTTTTTTTCAACAAAAAGTATATGATTAATGACCTGATTTTTCTGGATCCCTATGTGAAAGGCCCTATTTTTCTGACATCCTGGTATATGCATATACATTTGTATTTTTCGCTCAGAGATTTTTTGAGGCTTCTCGTTCTCTTGGTATTCACTGAATTGACTGTGTCCAATATTTGTCTAACTATCAACAATTAATGGGTACAAAAAAAATCAAAAGACAGTATATAAACAGGTCAACATTTTGGATGATCACGAAAACATACCTATATAATTTTGATCCCCTTAAACCCCACTTTTATATAGTAAAACTGGGGTTTACAGGGGTATACATTATTTTTCTTATTACTGCTCAAAAACATAGATTGTGGGTACTCGTTAGAACCGCCTCGGTGAGGCGGTTCTAACGAGTACCCACAATCTATGTTTTGAGCAGAAATATGAAAAATATCAGAGTTTTTTTTATCTGAAAAAAATTCTGTTTTTTGGAGGTGAAATTTTCCATATATTTGAATAGGCGTGTTTTCGTAATGTGATCCAGTATATAAAAGGGTAGGTTTTTTTTCAAAAGCTAGGTATATGAATGGGGTAGGTTTTGAAATACTGGCTCACACACCGATATAATACTGCAACCCCACCCCTCCCCCAGGGTCAAACAGTTTGAATCCAGATCAGACCCGACGTTTTGTTGGAACATCCATAACACAATTACCCCGCAAGTTATCCCCCCTCTCCCCCCCCCTCCCCCAGCACCACAAACAGTTTGTTGGGCCTGATCTGGGTCCAAACTGTTTGCAAAGGTTATCAGTAGATAACAAAAGTCGCCATTAGCAGGGAGAGAGTGAACAAGAACTAGAGCTGGTGTTTGTAAAACACTATGCCCCCAGTACTGCCTGACTCTAACACTGCTTGACTCCAACACTGCTTGCCAATGATGGTAATAACAGTACAAATATACGAGGTTTCAGTGTTATTTTATTAAAAGGGAAATAACTCTAAAATGGGTGATAATTCAGATAGGAAAAAAAAATACGGTTCACCTATATTTTCATGAGGAATCCATATATGAAATTTCAAAACATTATCATACATGGTTCTAAACTTATGCTATGCACAATAAAGCATCAAATGGCCAAAAATTGCAAAGGGCCATAACTCCAATAAAATTTCATTAAACTGGCTGAAAATTTAATCAGGTCATCTCCTCCTCTTTGAGTCCCAATCAGTACACCAAATATAAAGGTCCTGCTCAAATACTTTTTGAGATATCTTGCTAATGAGAATTCAATGTTATTTTATTACAAGGGACATAACTCTAAAATGGGAGATAATCCGGATAAGGAAAAAAAAGTACGGGTCATCTATTTTTAAAGAGGAATACATATATGCCTTGAGGCATTTTATGGACAGGTTTTTCCACTGAATAACAAAGTAAATGAAAGGAAATGTCATGGGGAATAGAATAAACAATCAGTGCCGGTCAGACTGGACAATTTTTTTAGATTGACATGTTTTGGTTAATCAATAACTGTCATCAGGATAAAAAAGTATGTAAAATTCTCACTGAAGTAGTGTTTTTTTGCAGATCATTAGTTCACGTGATTTGCCAAAATTAGCACATGTATGTAGTAACCTGAACCACTAATTATAAAGAAAGTAGCTGTACAAAAATACACTAAATGAATGAATTGTGTTAAATTAATGAGAGTCACTTAATTATATAGTGATATTTCTTAATATAATAAGTCAACATTCCTAAATAATTACTTTCTAGGCAAATTGTCCGTATACTCTGTCGTAAGGCCTTCTCTCTGAGATTATGGCATCTGTGTCTCATTCGTCTAAATAAACTGTGGACATGCTTGATGTGGACAAGATCGAAGGGGACGGGGTTACATACTTTAACATCTAGGAAGTTTACCATGTGGGAGATAATTATAAATAAAAATAATAAAGTTAACCTATCACCCTGAAAAAAGGTTCACTAATAGGTAAACCTCAGACAAAGCCAGATGCCTGTCTGACACCCTCCTGCTCTTACATCACTATTTCAAAGAACCGAATCTTTCTGTGAAAAAAGCATCCAAAAATAGATACATCCATAGCTCAGATAAGGCACTTTTTCAGCAAAAAAGTACTGATAATGTTCTTTTATCTCCATGAAAACATATATAGTGGCTATTCATTAGAAGCGCCTCAGTGAGGCCCTTCTAATGAGTACCCACCAAATATGATTTCATAGAGAAATAAGAAAACTAGTATATGGATATCCTCTATTATCTAGAGCTATATATTTATCCATGAGAGATCCAGCAATAGTAACAGCAAAGTGATAGAATGTGTGTGTGTGTGTGTGTGTGTGTGTGGGGGGGGGGGGGGGGGGGGAGATTTACGTATTCCTAGAGAAAAATGGCTAAATTATTTGCAAACAGTGTCTTATCAGGGTCTGCACTGTTTCCCAGTTACCCTTTTATGGGTCTCCCGACTACAATGGGTTAATGACAGAATCAACCCTTGTGGATCATCCTGTGATGTCTCCCAGACAGTATAGGACTGCTGGACATATCAGACAAAACTTTGTTGGTTCTGGCAAAAATTCCAACAATTTCAAGCACATTTTAACCCACTTTAGTCAGGAAACCCCTACAAGGGTAATTGGCAAACAGTACAGACCCAGATCAGATACCAGAGAACACACTGTGTTACAGCATCTGATCAGGGTCTTCACTGTTTGCTTTAAATACAAGAATTTCTATAATATAATGTTATTAAACGGATGTTTTCATATTGGACCCGTTACAGGACCGAGGGCCATTGTATTGGCCTGAGGCAGAGCTGAGGGCCAATACAGCCAGCCCAAAGCCAATATGACTGCCCGAGGACCTGTAACAAACATCCTTTTTATGACACTTTTATTAATCAACTTTTTTTTTTCAGTCAATCAAGAAAACTGAAAGTTACCAAATAAGTCGAGACAGCAAAAAGCATGTAATATGAAAAATTCAATTTAACCTTTTCCTAACAATGCATCTTGTCCAGGTAAGAACTGAAATAAGCATGATTTTTGTGTGCAGAATTCATCTCATCGACTGGTTGGTTAATACCATAAAATATTGGCCTGGTTAATACTGTAACATATTGGCCCACCAGAACCCCTCGGTTTCTATCCCCTAATTCCTTGTAACTTTTAGTATTAGCCCCAGGCATGAAGTTGGCCCAGAAAAATAGGGAGACGTCACGTCTCCTTCATGTGAAATTATGGAGATGTGTACCATGATCAGGGAGATGTGACAATCCCAGCCTACTTAACTTGCGTGGTGAACGCCGCCAAACTTTAAATTTATTAAAAGATTTTAGCATTCTGTTTTTGTTTTTTATTAATTCAGTGGTAACAGTACTTGAAGCCTTCATCACGAGAACATGCCTATATAATTTTGACCCCCTTAAACCCCACTTTTATGTATTAAAACTGGGGTTGAAAGGGGTATACATTATTTTTTATTTCTGTTCAAAAACATAGATTGTGGGTACTGGTTAGAACCGCCTCACCGAGGCGGTTCTAACGAGTACCCACAATCTATGTTTTGAGCAAAATTATTAAAAATATCAGAATTTTTTCTGAAAATTTTCATTTTTTGGTGGTAAAATTTTCAGTATATTTGAATAGGCGTGTTTTCGTAATGTCATTATTTTTTGCATGTAGAGCATGTATTTTCATTTTGTAGTTTCTTTGGCAAATGATTCGAAAAGAGAAATACTGAACTAAAATCCTCGCAGTGGCACCCCTCCTCCTCTGACTTCATACATGCCATTAGCTGTTGGCAGAAATCTGTGAGATTTTGCAAATATTTAGGGAGATTTGATGAAATTCAGTGATTTTTCTGAAAATCACTTTCAAGCTCACATAAGTTAAAAGCCATTATTTTAATAAATTAAGCTTGGGATAGCCATGCTAATGTGTGATCTATTTCTAGTTGTTCAAAAAGTAGCTTATTAAATGATATGAAAATCCTGTGAGAGTTGATAATCTTATGGGAAATGGGGTCCAGAAGGGCCAAAATTCTGCGAGATTTTGTCTCACAGTGTGTGGTATGGCATGTATGTGACTTTTTCACTTAAATTCGGTATCCCATTGCACCCAAAATGTTCGTTGCTGTCTGCAGTTATCTTTTAATTTTGAGTGTTATTGACAGTATACGCTATAAACTCTTATTTTGTAATATAATTACGGTGCAGTCCGGTAACATTGCGCACATTAAGCTTTAATTGGTGGTCGTTCATTACTTTGTCCATGTCATCACACAAAAAGCACAATCAAACATGCTCCAACACATCTTTGAAAATTAATTCTGATGATAAAATGCCTTTGAGAATGATCTTATTCACGACAATATTAAATACAGATACCCCCTTGGAACTGGACTTTTATTTTGGTCGCCCAACATTGCACACGATAAGGGTTTTCATGTAATAAAGCACGAGATTAGATACTAAACGCTGTTGAATTTGGCTCTCTGCAATCATTGTTTGACACAGTAAGTTTTGGTCAAAAGAATTTACACCATAGGCTGGGGTAAACTCACTACTGAATTCGGAAATCTTCGGGTTTTTCTATATTGCATTAAACGGGAAAATTCCGCGAAACTGACAAATCAGCATGTGCATGGTTATTTCCTTTAAGACAAATAAACGTTATGCCCATGTGTTGAGAACAATGAAACTGATTTTTAGTGATGCTGTTGGAGAGGCTGTGGATGCCGGGTGCGCAATGTTAGCGGCCGCGCAATGTTACCGGACTCGACTGTATATGCCCAAACGTCAGCGACAGCTGTTGAACCTTTACCAGGCTGGATCCCACGACAACAACAACAACAAAACACAGTGACATTTTTTGTTAGTGAAGTAAAACATTTATCAGTCAACCAATTAATGCTCTCTTACACGTTACAGCAAACATGCTGACTACAACATCTATTTTACCTGGTACAGGTTGGTTGTTGTGAGGTGTTTTATGTGGGCTACACAATTCCGCCCAACTGATAGCTGATGATAGGTTAGGTAACTCTTGTCATATCGTAAAATTATATACCTGCAACTGCCTACTGGAAACTGAAACATTGTAAGATTATAAGTAAACGCTGGGCAATATTTAAGACACAACGTTTTCGTCATTTCGTCCGTCTCTTCGTTCGTCCGTATGGCTACTGTTGCAGACTAAAGGTGAAGGTTCTAAAGGAACTCTCCTATTGACATCTTTCGGAAAGTCGTCGTTTTTTGGCTTGGCGCTTTACACGGAATTCTAACACTCCTCTCCTGTATAGACAATTCAACAATAAATCGCTGAGTGGAAGCGCGCGACGCTATCTGGCGCTGTCCCGACGTCATTTGACACTTTGCTGGCGGTCAGTCTTCGTTTCCATGACTTTAGACGGTGCAACGTCGTTTTTCTCCCGTCAACAAGTAGTTGTGGTCATGCCCAGCAGACACATGACGTTAATACAACGTCGCCTCAACGTCGATGCAACGTCATGACGTTGCATTGATGTTGAGCCGACGTTGTATAAACGTCATGTGCCCGCTGGGTGGTATTTATCTATTTATTTATTATTATTATTTTTTAATCAGAAATTAAACATTTAATCCACTATTACACACAATCCATCATAAGTGTGCAAGAACTTTTAGAAATAAACTTTCTTTCATTATTTAGTGAAATTAGCTTCTTTAAAACCATTTTGAAACATGAATTTTCACGAAAAAGTGATAAAATTTATTAGGTATCTGAGATGTACATATTATTTTCAAGTTGTTCTTAATTTAAAACTTGCGATAATAGATTGGGTAAATAAAACAATTTCTGGCTTTTCTTTGTTGTTCAGTCATAAAGGAGAACATAGATTTAGAAAACAAAACATTGTATAGCTGCAAATTAACCTCAAAATGTTTTGTTTTATGACCAGTCTGATAATAATTTGATCTTTTAAAGTGTTCATTTTTTACCTAATACATAAACCAAAGTAAATAAAGAAAAAGATAAACAAATCTGCCACATATATATATATATTTTTTTTTTTTTTTTTTTTTTTTTTTTTTTTTGGACAACTCTGAAAACTAAGAATTCATCTTTTCACTGTATTAGTCAATAAGAATACATAAAAGTTAAAAAAAAAAAAAAATCCATAATTGAATTTACATTTTTCTTATAAAAAAATAATCAATAAAATTTATAATTAAATCAAAATATTCTTATACTTCAGGTAAAACAATGAACACTTAGATTATATTCATTCCCCACTTCCCCCCACCCCATCCCCCCCACCCACACACCCTCCCCAATCTGGCCCCACCTAAACAGATTTCAGACAGTGCTAATCCTCTCATAATCACTTAGATAAGACCCGCTTTTGATGTGAGCTACCACTATCAGGGCTGTATATTGCGTGGAATCATGCTGGACCACCCCAGCTAAGAAGCAGAGAACATGTGTCTTTAAACTCAGTGATTTATTCAACAATAAATCACTGAGTGGAAGCGCGCGACGCTATCTGGCGCCGTTCCGACGTCATTTTGACACTTTGCTGACGTCAGTTTTCGTTTCCACGACGTTAGACGGTTAACGTCGTTTTTCTCCCATCAACAAGTAGTTGTGGTCATGGTACCCAAGCCATAAATCAATCTCATAAATCCATAAACAAATGACGAATCAGAATGTTCAGACCAACAGACATGGACCCTAGAATAAAGGGTGTAATCAGGCGTCCGCGGATAGTAAGCATTACTTGGTAAGCAAGCTTCGCCCATCATGCCCACAGGCCTGAACGAAGGAAATGTAGGTAGAAGCGTATGTCCGGGATTTTGGAAGTCTACTTATGGCTTGGCATTGGCAAAAACATCATAAACAATTCTGGAAACAGCCACATTGTAGGAATTGACCAGATCATTATGTCTCCGATAGAACTTTTTAAGTGTTGCTACCAGTAAGAAATGCACGTAAACGTCAGCGTTACAGTCAAAACTGTTCGCGGAATGTCTTTATTCGATGACGGAAAGTTGTAAGAATCTGTTTTTGTCGTTTTCTATGTGTTAGAATCGAAATAGATCAGCTCTTAAGCGTGATTTGTTGAGTAATAAATCACAGTTTGTCGGTCAGTTGTAAGAAGATAAATCACTCGCGTTCCGCGCTCGTGATTTAATCTACTTTACAACTGACCTCCAAACAATGATTTATTACTCAACAAATCACTGCTAGAGCTGATCTATTTGTAAAGTTCTGCCATTCAATGCAAAACCATTTGTCGTAACTGCTTTTGTACAAAAAAGTTTTATTCTATCTATCTATCTATCTATCTATCTATCTATCTATCTATCTATCTATCTATCTATCTATCTATCTATCTATCAATCTATCTATCTATCTATCCTGCCTCACGCCGGTGAGGACATTCCAGGCAGGTGCGCTGTCGAACCGAAATGAATAAAAAGAAAGTCTAAGCATGAAAGATGATAGGTTATGACAGATGAAGATAAGTCAAAATCAGGCTAAAACAACAGCTATTGGGTCAAGGCTTGGAGTGCTGTAGCCCATTGGCTGCGATCTTGAAAGATTCTAAGTCTGGTAAGCATACAGCAGTCTCAGGTAGGGCGTTCCAACGGACAATAGCCAGTGGGAAAATGAGTATTTTGTAACAGTCAGTGGATGTTTGCAGTTGACAGAAAGCCATGGAGTGACAGTGATTTAAGTTAATGAAAACTGGTTGTATATAATCAGGTAGAGTCACTGCAACCAAACCGTAGACAATTTTGTAAACGAGGCAGAGACGCTCTGGGGCGTTCTACCCAAAGCTATCCACCATGGCAATCACGCCTGACCTATAGTCATAATTGCTGGTGGTCCAGCATGCTGCTCTACGCTGAACTCTTTCCAGCTGGAGTATTATCTGTTTAGTGTAGAGGTTCCAAACGGGGGCGTCGTACTCCAGCTGGGGGCGGACCAATGTGTTATAGGCAGTCTCATGTACCTTTGGGTTTTTAGTTTAAATGGTTCATTTGATAAAGCATAGAGTCCGGTTAGCGCATCACGAAAACATACCTATATAATTTTGACCCCCTTAAACCCCACATTTATATATTAAAACTGGGGTTTACAGGGGTATGCATATTTTTTTTCTTATTTCTGCTCTAAAACATAGATTGTGGGTACTCGTTAGAACGAGTACCCACAATCTTTGTTTTGAGCAGAAATATGAAAAATATCAGATTTTTTTATCTGAAAATTTTCCTTTTTTGGTTGTAAAATTTTCAATATATTTGAATAGGCGTGTTTTCGTAATGGGTTGCAGTTATAGGTCTATGTTGGTGTTCCACGATATGCCATTTTAGATATCAACCCCCAAGTACTTTGCACTGATGATAAGCTCCAGGACCTGGCCATGTAAGATGTACACTGTGTTTATGTCCCTGGCTGTTGTCCCGTACCACCCTGTACTTTTAGGGGCCGAACTCCGTGTCCCACCTGCCACATAGATAGTCTGTCACGATCTGTTTGAAACACCTTTTAATACTGTCAGTTACACGGCCGTGTCATCTGCAAAGAGACGTGCCTGTGATGACAGCTCAGAGGGCAGGTCATTGATGTAAACAAGGAACAGGGTTGGTCTTAACACCGAACCCTGGGATATCCAAGAGGCTACGTGGGCTGAACCGGATTCCTCGCTTCAAAAACCACCGTCTGTGACCTGTTCCAAAGGAAGGCACGGATCCAAGATAGTGCGGTTCCTCTGATTCCTTACTGGTGGAGCTTCCAAAAAAGTTTGAAGTGATTGACTATATCAAAGGTTTTTGAAACCTCCAGCAGTATCAAATCAGTTTGCTTGCCTGCACTCACATTCCTTGCAGGGTCTCGACCAACATGGTAAGCTGTGTCTCGCGAGGCCTTTTTTCCCTAAAACCATGTTGTAGGTCATACAAAAGGCCATGCTTATCAAGGTGCTTAACCAAGTGTGAAGCCAGCATATGCCCGAGCGCCTTACAAAGAATGCAAGTCAGGGAAATAGGTCTGTAGTTGGAGGCGGACGACTTACTTCTTTCTTGAAGACTGGGATTTCTTGGGCCTTGCACCGATCAGGCGGGAGCTTACCTGTTTTAATTGATCACTCAAATATTACCTGGATGAATGGTGCAATTTCCTATATCAGTTCTTTCAATAAAAGGCACTTTAAGTCGGTCAGATCCAGCCGCCTTTCCAGGTTTCAAGTTTCGCAGAGGTTACAGTATCCACTGAGAGATATATACTAAAGGCCTCCATTACTTGGGTAGGGTATCCTTACGTAAACACGCCTATTCAAATATATTGAAAATTTCACCACAAAAGTCTGAAAGTTTTCAGATAAAAATTCTGATATTTCATATTTCTGCGCAAAACATGACGAGTACCCATAATCTATGTTTTTGACCAGAAATAAGAAAAAATAATATATACCCCTGTAAACCCCAGTCTTACTATATGAAAGTGAGGTTTAAGGGGGTCAAAATTATATAGGTATGTTTCATGATGTTATTTAGCACTCAAGCTGGTGCTGCATCAGGACCTATATCACTGTCCGCATATGTGAAAAGATGGGATAGGGAAAGTGGTTTCTTGGTGGGGAATACCGAATGAAATGGCTGCTCTCTCTCACTGGCGTCAGTAACTAGTTTAGATCCCTGTTGAAGAGGAGGCGTGCCTGGCTGGTCTTGCTTACAACTTTTCAGAAAGGAAAATAGCTTTGTGTTGTCACAGAGCTTTCGTCATTAAACCCAAGAGAACCTTCGAGATAGTTGTGATAGGAAACTTTTATTTTGTGTTTAATGTTTTTCCTTAGTGACAAAAAATTGTCTCGACATGTCTGGTCCAGATTTTTGGAATTTGCGGAACAAAAAAAGGAAAGACAAAAGTCCAGGAAGTGCCACAATCACAAGCCGCAGCCCTTCCCAGACACCAAGAAGAAGAGAAAACACACAAAACCAATCAAGCGCAAATTGAACAAACGTACAAAAAGCACTAGATTAGCTCTCTCTCTTCCCCAAGCGAGGTAATCGCAATGCTCGAATGACTGAAAAACACAAAAACAAAATAACATCAGGTAAAACTTAAAACAAATCGCCTCGTAGAATAAATCACAAAGCAACAAAGAGTAACAGCAGAACGCTCAGAGGAGATATATACCCAGCGGGCACATGACGTAAATATAACGTCGCCTCAACGTCGATGCAACGTCATGACGTTGCATCGATGTTGAGGCGACGTTATATTTACATAACGTCATGACGTTGCATCGACGTTGAGGCGACGTTATATTTACGTCATGACGTCTGTCTTTACCTCGACCATTGATTCCCTTGCCACACAGTGTACCCGGTAGGCACATGACGTAAATATAACGTCGCTTCAACGTCGATGCAACCATGACGTAAATATAACGTCGCCTCAACGTCGATGCACATGACGTTGCATCGACGTTGAGGCGACGTTATATTTACGTCATGTGCCTGCCGGGCACACTGTGTGGCAAGGGAATCAATGGTCGAGGTAAAGACAGACCAGAGATCATCTACAGATTTACCTTGGTGGCTATCAAGAAATTTCATTTGGTAGTCTTTCATTAGAATTTTAAATTTTGGCCAGTCAGCTTTGTTGAATAGAAAAACCCTTCGGGGCTTCTGTTTTTGGGTGGTGGACTTGAGAGTGTTCTTCGCATAGACCATATCGTAGTCACTAAGGCCAGGCCGGCAACCAACCTCATCCACAGGTGGGATTTATGGTGAAGAACAAGTCAAGGGTTCTAGTCATTGGTTTTAAAAAGTCAAACATTTTGGCAGCAAAAATGGCAGCAAAATATCAAAACATCGATAGGGTAGGTAAGTTGGAGGCAGATTTTCAACTCATTTTTTTTTTTTTTTTTTTTTTTTCTGAAAGTTTTACAATATTGTGAACATCGATAATTCAAATTCAGCAAAGGAAAATAAAATAAAAAATCTTAGACAAGAATTCAAAGACATCGTTTTACTATGGAAATTGCATAAGTCAGACCAATGTTTGGTCGTAAATTTAATTCTAGAGTAAATGTTTGAGAACAAAACACAGAAACAGAAAGACAAAAGAAACAGAAAAGACAAATGGTTTCTGATTTGATATGGTCAACCAGAACAAAATGTTCGCATTTAAACTTAAACGCCAAACAAAGAAAATCTTTCGAGTGATGTCGAAAAGGATAGCAAATGAATTTTTGATATTCTTCGGAAAGAAGATTTTTATTTGGCGTTTTATTCTAAGTGGAAAAAATGATGTGTGATTGACAATATCTTATCAGAAACCACTTGTCGTTTCTATTCCTGTATGTTGTTTAAAATATATGACGCAAAATTACGAGGGATGTTTGAAATGAATTGCTTATTTCTATCTGGAGACTTCAAATTTCAAGTTAGCCCAAAAGTACTCATTTCATGCCCTCGAAGTATTCCCCCGTGGCTAGAATTGCAAAGTTTCAGCCGATGTATCCACTTCTTGAAGGCGTCACGGTACACTGATTTGGGCACAGTAATAAGGTACTGATGAATGGCAGATCCAAGTGCCTGTCGGGACTGGTATTTCCGCCCAGCAAGGAATGCTTTCAATTTCGGAAACAAAAAGAAATCACATTGGGCAAGGTCTGGGGAATACGGGGGATGAGGCAAAACAGTTACTTTTTATTTCTTCAAAAACGCCGTAACTATTGCGGAGGTATGAGCCGGGGCATTGTCATGTAGAAGACGGACATGTTTAAAACCAGCGGCAGGGCGTCGTTTCTGATAATACTTTTTCAGTTTCTTCAGTACTACGTCTTTGTAGTACTTTCCGGTGATGCTTTTATCCTTTTTCACTGGCACTTTTATTGTGACTCCTTCACCAGAGAAGAAGATTGCATACAAAACCTTCTTTGTACTCAAAGAACGTTTGGCAATTATTGGGCGTTTGCTGTGTTTAGTGGCCCAGATCTTATTGCTAACCTTTCTGACGGGCTCAAAATAATGGACCCAGGTTTCATCACCTGTGACGACATTGGCAAACTGCTTTTTGTCATATTTTGGAAACATTTGAAGCAGCTTTTTGGCCACTTTAACCCGTTGCCTCTTTTGCTCGTCAGTCAACAGATGTGACACCCATCTAGCAGAAACTTTTCTGACTTTCAAATGCTTCTTCAAAATAAGGTGAACCGTTAATAGTGATATGCCTACCTTTCGTGCAATATCACGAACTGTAAATCTAGCATCTCCTTCAATGATTTCCTTTATTTTGGAAACGATTTCTTTACGAGGTGCAGATTTTGGCCTACCTGATTTCGGTGCATTTTTGATGGACTCTACACCAGACTCAAATTTCTTTTTTCACCGCCGAACTGTGTCATAAGACACACAAGAAGGTCCAAAAGCAGTAGAAATTTCAGTCATCAGCTTCTTCAAAGAACAACCAGGTTTTGAGCGAGCTTTGATGTAAGCCCGTATTTCATCTTTTTTGTCGACGCTTCTACCAACCATTTTTACTGCAGTGGTCAATGACTGCGTGTATTCAAATGGCAAATTTTATGTCTTACTCTCAGTCTAACATGTACATTTATACACCATTGTGTAGATATTGAATAGCCCTATACAGGTATGTATTGGTTTTTATCTTGCCCCACGTGGATATCGAGCTAGAGGACAATAAGCAATTCATTTCGAACATCCCTCGTAATTTTACGGCCAAAAAATGTTTTGCTATTCTTTACCGATTTTAAGTTATTGCTGTTCCATAACAGTATTGTGAAAAATGCAGACATTTTGAACAAGTGGAACTTGGTTGGGGCTTGACGATATGTCTTTGGCTTGGCCCGCCGTGGTTCGACTATTGGTTTTCATTTACTCTGACATACAGTAGATTTAGCCATGAGTACTCGTCTTTGTTTATTATAGTGATTAATTTGATTTTTATGTTTTCGCTTTGATGCATTGACTGAGTTGGGAGCCTTTATGCGAACCGAAGTTTTATGTATTTCTGTATTAAGAGTAGCATCAGGACCCAGGGTGAAGTTAGTTAGCTGTAAAAGTGCTTTAAACCCCCGGTGGTTTACTCTACCGACCGTTCTAAGGCGGTGGTCCCGGTGTTAGTCTTACTCTTTGTTGCTTTGTGGTTTATTCTACGAGGCGATTTGTTGTATGTCTTTCCGTGTGTCATTTTGTTCTTGTTTTTTTTTTAGTCCTTTTAGTATTGCGATTACCTCGCTTGGGGAAGAGAGAGAGCTAATCTTAGTGCTTTTCGTACGTTTTTTCGGTTTGTGCTTGTTTAGATTTGTCGGTTTCCTCTTCCTCTTGGGGTCTGAAAAGGGCTGCGGTTTGTGATTGTGGCACTCCCTGGACTTTTCTCTTACCTTTTTTGTTGAAAATCTGCACCCAAACTACCTCCCTATCGAATGTTTCATACATGTATTTTGAAGCCACGTTTACTATAATAATATTAATAAATAAAAACATTCGAGTTTTTAAACCAAAGACTATAATAAAACAAGTTTTTTGCATAGTTAGTAGATAGTTATGACAAATGGTTTGCATTAAATCATGCTAAAAGTTTGCAAATTTACTTTTTCTGTGTAAAGTGTCAAATATTAAGCGACTTTCCGAAAGATGTTAAAAGGAGAGTAAGTCCAGTATTTGCACATTTGTCCCAGCAATCTTGATGCGGGCGAAATCCCCAAAGAATGGCTTCTTGCAAACATTTGTTCCTACTTAAAGAGAGGGCATAGAGCTCTTGCTTGTAGTTATCGCCCTGTGTCTCTGATATGCGTGTCATGTAAATTGCTTGAACGTATTGTATGGTCAAATAGCATGGCTCACATGGACGAATACCAACTGTTGTCAGACAGGAAACATGCATTGGAAAAGGCACAGTTGTGAAATTCAGCTGACCACGGTTATAAAAGATGGGTATATGGACAAAGGAAGATAGATTGTCACATTTATCCTGGACTTCAAGAAGGCTTTTGACACAATCGCTCGTGAACTGCTTAAAAACAAATTATTTGGTTACGGCATTGGCGGAAAGACACTCAGGTGGATAGATTTTTTGTTATAAAACATAATAAGGTGTTGTAAACGGTTTAACTTCGGAGTGGGCTCCAGGTTGTCTGTGTCCATCGAAGGACCGTTCTTGGTCCATTGCTGTTCTCTATGTACATTAATGATATTTCCACAGACAATGACTTGGAAATAAGACTTTTTGCAGATGACTGTGTTTGCTGTTGTGAAATTAGAGATGCAGAGGACACAGTGAAACTTCAGAAGGATATACAGTCGACTGCTCTAGTTATCTCGCTTATCTCGAATGACCGCTTATCTCGAAGTGAAAATCTGGTCCCTATTATAACACAGAGATCTACTAACAGGCAAGAAAATATTGTGGAAAAGAGGAGATATTGCTCCTTAGGAGCAATTTCTTCTCTTTTGCACAATAGTTTCAATATACTCGTATCTCTAACTTAGGAGTCAAATTACATATTCATTGTGGTTGTTCGATTAATTGTTTTCTTCATTTCCGCAAATCTGATATGTCGAAGCATGGATATCTCGAAGTGTTTCATAGTCCCTTGGATTTCGAGAGAGTCGACTGTATTTAGAATAGGATGATGGGCAAGAAAATGGGGTATAACACGGATAACTTGGAAGAGAACAAATAAAATTGAGACTTCTTACATTTTAGAGAGTACGGTCCTCAAAATGTGAATTCCATTTTTTAAATACTAGGAGAGTCAATCACACATGACTCGAGATGGGATACACATATTAGCAGCCGGCCTCGGTGGCCCATTTGGATGCGCGTCCGACTGGTGATCAGAAGGTTGCGGGTTCGACCACCGCCGGGTCGGCAACATTCTTTAGCGGGCATTTGATCATGACATATTTTCTACGATCATTCTCTCCCTTCCGCTGGATTTAAGAAAGGCAGTTGAAAGAATGTGCACAATACTGGCTAACCGCTTAAAGGACTAAGTCTGCCCAGTAAAAGTGTGCTTAGGTAAACTGACCGCGCTCGACATGACCTCATTGGGTTGACTGGGCCGTAAAACCTTAACACAATATTAGCAACACGTGTTCTCAAGTAGATCACTTGGTTTCCTGAAAAGAAATCTTTATCAATGTCCTCAAGATGTAAAAGAGACAAGGTATTAGGGACTTATTCGCCCGATTTGGAATATGGCATTTGTGTATGGGACCCCAAGGTGTGGTTCTTCAAGAACAACTCGAAAAAGATCAGAATAAGGCTGCTAGGTTTGTAACTAGCAATTACTACTTTGGAACTGGAAGTTTTACTGGAATACTGGAAAAAATAAGATGGGAAACATGCATTGGAAAAGGCAAGATGGGAAGAAAAAAGAAAGACAGTAGAGTAATACTGTTGTACAAAGGTCTAAAGAGGGACCTTATCCCCACCAATTAGGCGCTGTAGGAACCATCATCACTCGTTGACTTCACTGCAAGAATTGACATTTACAAGGGCTCATTCTTCCCTCAAACCATTAGAAATTGGAATGCCCTTCCAGATTCGATTATCTTCTCCGCTGAAGGTGCAGAAGATGATATGGTTCGGTTTATTTCTTTGGTGAGGGTTAGGAATCACAGGTCCTGGCGAATGAATGTCATTGGACGTATTAGAAGTAAAATTCTGATTCTAATTCTGATTCTGAAGGTCACAGATTTAGAATTCCTTTAACATTCCTGTCAAAGTTCTTTGTTAAGTTCATATGTTTTGTTTATTGTCCTCGCCCATGGACGGAGACAACTACATAGAGACACGGAAGTGAAATCAGTTTTGGCAATTTCACTTTGAAAGTTGGTTGATGCATTGGTACTGCTAAGCGAAATTTATAGCATTCCCGGGGCGTTGTGACAAAACCTTGACATTCTTATAACTACTCATTTTAGGTTTGATGAGGTAAGCCTAAAAAGCTATGTGAAATTAGCTGTAATTATCTGTTTAATGTGAGGGTCATGTAAAGAATCCAAGACTATTAAAATCAACTTTAACATTTACTGTGTGGAAGCGTACACCAAATTTTTTGTGAAAGCTTACACTTGTACTGCAATAGTGTCCATTTGAAATAGTTATTACCGCTGCAGGATGGATACAGGTCAGTTGACATCATTCTGTTTCTGCCGCAGACCAAAGGTCAAGGTCACTGACCTTGAAATTCCATTGATCTTCCTGTCAAAGGTTTTGTTAGCTAATATCAATATTTCTAAACGTCTTCACTTAAAGTTGTTGGCGTGTATAGACCTAACCCAGCGGGCGTGCAACTTTGAGACAACATCGCATCGACGTCGATGCAACGTTATGACGTTGCATCGACGTTGATCCGACGTTGTATATACGTCATGTGCCCGCGTGGAACTACTCGATGGATACAGTTCAGCTGGAATCATCTTGCTAATGACAGTATACAAATCGCTCGTTAGAAACGCCTCATTTGAGGCTAGAGGCGGTTCTACTGAGCATTCTTAATCTATGTTTAGAGCAGAAATAAGAAAAATAATGTATACCCCTGTAAACCGGTTTACCGGGGTCTACAGCGCATAGACTTGTTAACGTGATGGTTCATGTTAAACAAAATAGTTTTCACCATTAATTATTACAGTGTAAAACCGAATGCTTTTTATTGCATTCTACATTAAGCAATGTCAATGTAAAAAAAAAAAAAAAAAAAAAAAAAAAAACATGGGTAATTCCTTCCCCATTTATAAGTTACCGTATTTTCTCTAGTGCCGAAGAATCCCCCTTTTTCGTTGTTAGATGAAATAGATGGATCCATGCAATAATTTATCATTTTTTTTTTAATTTCAGACTCAACATGGCCACATCTACGGCGTTATACCAACTTAAGGTACACTGGACGACTCATTTTTAAATGTGTCTATGCTGAAGACGGTGTTGGACCAGACCTCTGGCCGATCCGGGGTGCCTCATCACATCTTAGTTTTATGAGTCACCCATCACGAAAACACGCCTATATAATTTTGACCCCCATAAACCCCACTTTTATATAGTAAAACTGGGGTTCACAGGGGTATACATTATTTTTCTTATATCTGCTCAAAAACATTGATTGAAGGTACTCGTTAGAATCGCCTCAGCGAGGCGGTTCTAACGAGTACCCACAATCTATGTTTTGAGCAGAAATATGAAAAATATCTGAGTTTTTTATCTGATATTGTTCAGTTTTTTTTCGAGGTGAAATTTTGTATACATTTGAATAGGCGTGTAAACGTAATGCCAAAGCAGTGTATCATCAAACCTAAGTGTCTCACAAACCAACATTATCTTACAAGAAAACATTGATGCAAAGCAACAATACGCCGGGAAACTAATCTGTCATGCATTACTTAGCTCCCTTTAGATCATATATAGTATAGTGAAAAAAATGTTGTAATTTATGGAAGGTTGTAATTATATAAATTATCAACGATAAAAGCATTACAGACGTTATCAGAGCTGTGTAAAAAAAATCAACTATGATCGTTTGTTTTCTAGCCCGCATACATAATTACATGTCGCAATCCATAGCCTAGGCCGAACATACTATATCCGAAATCATCTATGTAGCAGTGTTTCGTTCTTTTCTCCACTCCTAACGTTTCCTTTCGGTCCAAATCTCTCCATGCTTGAATATCAAATTAAACTGTATTATTAAACCAGCTTATAATCCGTTCGATTTGATAATGCGAATTTCCAATCGTAAACAAAGAAAAAATCTTTTGTTTCTTCTTCGTAGTACGACGAAAAAAAAAAAAAAAAAAAAAACGAAATGAAAAAATTCAAACGTGTACGAATATTGACAGCAACAAGCTAATTTCAGGTCGAATGGTCAAATTGGGGCTCCTACGGGAAAACTGTTCATTTCTCTTTTAAATGAGCAAAACCCACATTACTACATTCATTCTACACAGTACTTCCCATTTTTTATTTCACTATGTTACCAATAGCACAAATCTCTGCTGCAAAAGTGTGACTTTAAATAAAACAAAAAAAAAAAAAAAAAGTGAATAGTTATATATAACCCCACTAAGTACCCCATGAAACTGGAAGAAAACCGATGTTCTCCAAATGCATACACTTTTTACAAAAACAACCTCAAATAGATACGCCGGGCTAATCAAACATGAGTGTCTCACCAAACATGAACGTCTGATCAAGCCTGCATACATCGCTAGATCTAACTATTTCACCAAACCTGAATGCCAGAATTTGGACGTTTATTCTTTTCTAGAACCGTTTCTGTGCACCATACTACGCGTAGTATATATAAAGATCGAAAGTTTAATTGATAAGCACATAAATGTTCCCTTACTTTCTCAGCCCAGATGTATGAATACGTGGCTTTTGAACAGTCATGCTCAAATCCGTTCCAAAATGTCCCTTTGGTTGCAGCTCCCAAGGTACTGGTATTTCGAGAACTATGACGAGTTACCATTTCAAGTTTCTCCTGGTTGTTAATTAGGGGATAACTGCATTCAAATTTGTCATTTGGGGTGTGGGGTGGTAAATCGGCGGTTTTACGGTCGGAAATTTCGTTTTACGCAACGCGTTAGCGGAGCCGTAAAACGTAATTTGCGACTGTAAAACCGCCGAACCGCCACGACGAGGTGGTGCTAACGAGTACCCAAATCTATGTTTTAGCAAAAAGTTGAGGTGGTTCTAACGAGTACCCACAATCTATGTTTTTGAGCAGAAATAAGAAAAATAATGTGTACCCCATTAAAGCCGGCCTTGGTGGCTCAGTTGGATGCGCCGTCCGAGTGGAGACCAGAAGGTCGCGGGTTCAACCCCCGCCGAGGTCGGCAACATTCTTTTGTGAAGATTGATCATGAAATATTTTTTACGGTCATTCTCTCCCTTCCGCTGATTCAAGAAGGGCAGTTGTCAGTTTCTGGCGAAAGAATGTGCAATATTGGTTAACCGCTTAGAGGACTAAGCCTGCCCAGTAAACATGTGGTTAGGTAAACTGAACGCGCTCGACATGACCCCACGGGGTTGACTGGGCCGTAAAACCTCAACACAAACAAACAAACAAATACCCATGTAAACCCCAGTTTTACTATATAAAAGTGAGTGGGGGGTGGGGGTCAAAATTATATAGGCATGTTTTCGTGATGGAAGAGAAAAAGTAAGTTGGAATTTCGACATTAATAAAAAGAAATAAGAAACAAATTCTGTACAAAGTAAAACTTCTTTCATTGGGCTTTAAGCAAGAAAAAAATGTTTTAATCAAATCACGCTATTAAATATATCAGAACTAGCTAAACTGAACTTTTTACCCGAAACGGCAGGATGGTGTGATATTACAAATAAGTTATTCAAAGGCACGAGAGAAACCGGAACGAAACGAAACGAAACATTGACTCATCTAACCTAACTCCAGTCAAGCTGCCTTTTTTTTTTTTTACCAAATGGTGTTCTTATTTTTCCACAAAGGCATTCGTTGTGGAAATTGATTAGTGACTTCTCTCGGCAAAGCGATTTTAATGAACAGTTTTCAGAACACAGTCGAACTTCAATGGCTCGAATATCTTTGGGACCATGGAAATTTGATCTAGTTTGATTGTGTTGGGGTTTAACGACACGTCAACCCTTGTGGGTTATTTTGTGTCGTCTCCCAGAGAAAGGGAAAAAAGAGATAGAAGAGATAGTAGAGGAGATGAAAGGGAGGGACAGGGAAGAAAGAGGAACAGGAATGAAAGTGAAGAAACAGAAGAAATAAAAATATTCCCCATCTACCCTTACCTGCTACAAGGATAGCAGGCCTTGCCCAACTTGCCCAACAGTTGGACGCCCCGGTGACGTTAGATACACGGCACCTTCGCCACACCCGTCCACCCCAAAATTTAATCTAGATATGAGTAGTTCGGGCCACTGAGAGTTAATCATAGTGCCAGGTCAGGAATTTAGGACGGTCTTTTCGATCTTTTATAAAATAATGGTATGTTGAGTGAAATGCAGACTGGTATCGACACGTCAACCCTTGTGGGCTACTTTGTTTCGTCTCCCAGAGAAAGGGAGAAAGTGGGGATAACTTAGGACTGCCTTTTCGATCTTTTATAAAATAATGGTGAGACGATTCTAATGGGACAACATCCATTTTCATGATAAAATAAGACAATTCCCTTTAAATGCCCCTAAATATTTGGTTTCTTGAGCCATCGGCAGAATTTCGCATTACGAAAACATGCCTATTCAAATTTATTGAAAATTTTACCATCAAAAAAAAGAAAATTTTCAGATATTTTTTTTTTTTTTTTTTTTTTTTTTCATATTTCTGCTCAAAACATAGATTGTGGGTATTTGTTAGAACCGCCTAGCCGAGGCAATTCTAACGAGTACCACAATCTATGTTTTGAGCAGAAATAAGAAAAATAATGTTTACCCCTGTAAACCCCAGTTTTACTATAAAAAGTGGGGTTTAACGGGGTCAAAATTATATAGGCGTGTTTTCGTGATGGTAGGGACTAAAAAGGAGTTCGAATCAGCCACGGTAAACGAGTCATCGGTGTTCGGGTCATTGAAGGTCAACAATATATATTGCAGAAATACATGTAATAGGAAATAATGATGAAATTATTAATCTAAAATGTTACCAGTCTTATTTAGGAAATAATGAGGAAATTATTAATCTAAAATGTTACCAGTCTTAGAGTTACATCATCTCTGCATGATTGGCACTCTGGGTAAAAATTTCAACAGACGACACACTGAAATATATTTCTGTCTCTTTTGTTTTCTTCTTCTTCTTTTTTCAGAAAACAAATTTTGACATTTCATGCAAACCGTCCCACTGGAGACAATCGCATGAAATGTCGAATCCTGTTTTCAGGGAAAATTAAAAAAAAATGTAATCCATTTGTCGTCTGCTGAATTAGCCCAGAGACTGGTAAAGGTTTAAACGGAAAGTAGGCAACTTAAGAAAGCTATTAAAGCAGGAAAATAATTTTATACCAAACCCCCACACATAAGACGTATCAAATCATGCTAACAAACGGCGGGGCATTTGCATCACAATTTTATGAGAACATCGAATACCAGATCGGTGTATCTACTGTCTATTCAGATAGTGTTGGGAATCTCATAGTCGGTCATCGGTTTTATAAATCCGACTGATCATCGACTATTAGTCGACTAGTATAAAGTATATTCAGTCTTACTTTAGTACTCTTCTAGATACAGTCGAACCTCAATGGCTCGAACATCTTTGGGGCCAAAGAAATTCGTTCGAGACATGGGTAGTTCGAGCCACTGAAGGTTAATCATGGCGCCAGGTCAGAAAGCAAATAACGATAATTTAGGGAAATATTTTCGCTTCTCTACACAATGATTGTATGTTGAGTGTACTCATTTGAATCGCCTCGATAAGGCGATTCTTATGAGTACAAACAACATACAATTCCAAATAATAAAATAAGAAAACAATCCCTAAATATTTGTTTCCTTGAGCTATTGGAAGGATTTTGTAGGGACTGAAAAACGAGTTCGAATCATCCAGGGTGAACGAGCCATCCGGGTTCGAGCCATTGAGGTTATACTGTACTTATTTATAGCTCCAGATAAAGCGATGTCCATATAATGTTTTTTTTTTCTTATTTCTCCATGAAAACATATGTTATTGGTACTCATCACGAAAACATGCCTATTTAGTTTTGACCCCCTTAATCCCCACTTTTATACAGTAAAACTGGGGTTTACAAGGGTATATATTATTTTTTTTCTTATTTCTGCTTAAAAACATAGATTGTTGGTACTCGTTGGAACCTCCTCGATAAGGCGGTTCTAACAAGTACCCACAATCTATGTTTTGAACAGAAATATGAAAACTACCAGAATTTTTCATCTGAAAGTTTTTAATTGTTTTGGTGGTAAAATTCTCAATATATTTGAATAGGCGTGTTTTCGTAATGTTAGAAGCGCCTCGAAGATACGCTTCTTATGGGTACATACAACATCAATATTCCTGTAGAAATAAGAAAGACATCATGCTTTTCAGTTGAAAAAGTGCTTTTATCAAATTTCTTTATTCACCACATATCTAAAACGACACACACACACACACACACGCACGCACGCACGCGCGCGCGCAAACACAATAAAAAACATATCAAAAATGACACAAAAAGACACCTTAGTATTTCATTTTTTTTAAAATTTGCCTATTTAGAATAAAATGTGACATTACGAAAACAAGCCTATTCAAATATACTGAAAATTTTACATCTAAAAAATGAAAACTTTCAGATAAAAATTCTGAAATTTTTCAAATTTCTGCTCAAAACATAGATTGTGGATACTTGTTAGAACCACCTCCGCGAGGTGGTTCTAACGAGTACCGCCTCGTCGAGGCGGTTCTAACGAGTACCCACAATCTATGCTTTCGAGCAGAAATAAGAAAAATAATGTATACCCCTGTAAACCCCAGTTTTACTATATAAAGTGGAGTTTAAGGCGGTCAACATTTTTCAGGCATGTTTTCGTGATGAGAAAGATTGCGTTCCTACTAATTGACTCGTATCATTTAGTTGACTTCGAAAATTCTTTTCTATCATCGGCCAAAAGAGGTATAAGTGACTGATGATCAATTATAATCGATCATCGGTACAACAGTATAATCAGAGACTCAATTGGCAACGTTTCTTTGCGTAAACAGCGATGATCGTGATCTGACTACCACTGTGCGTTGACTGATCTTGATCATTCTTATTTTTATAATTTACGTATACAAATTAAGGTGAACGTATATATTTGGTAGATTTCAGTCATGTTTTACAAGAGAGACAAATTTTATGATTTTCTGTTTGCTTCCCTGCATGCCAGCCCCCTTCTGGAAAGGGTTCTACCCTAAAAGGAAAGAATTTGCTCACTGTGGAAGCAAGTTCTCACCTTTTAGGGTAGACCCCTTTTCAGAAGGGAATCAAAACAATTTTGATAGGGTTGCCTCCCCTTTTCAGAAAGAAATCAAAACAATTTGATAGGGTTGCCTCCTCATTCATTCCCATTAAGTAGATTCTAAAGAAAAGCAATGAACACACTCAAAAAATCGATAATAACATGAAGTATCATGTTTTCTAGACCAGACTTGCTAGTTTTGGCCGAATGGGCCTCATCAGTGACCATAAATTTCTTTTCTAAAATCCCGGTACGAATGGGCTCAAAAATCACGAAAGTGAAATACGAGGAGACGTTTTACGACCGCCAGATGGCACTAACATCAGCTGTATTGAAGATAGATAGATTCTAAAACGAAAGAACAATGAACACATTCAGAAAAAAATAAATCGAAAATAACCCGAGACGAAAATAACCTGCATCCCAGCTAGCATTCTCCTTAAATCTATATCGGACCGTTATCGGCCCGACAGGAATCCTGTCGGGCCGATAACGGTGCGATATAGATTTAAGCAGAATGCTCACTGAGGAGGCGTCCAGTTTTTTGGCCAAACTAGCTAGTTTCGGCCAGTAAACCTCCGTTTTCCTTGACGATGCTCACACACAGAAGTGCATGTTTTGCACTGCATGGAAAACGGTCCTTGTGACATATACATGTATACGAACATCGAGAGACTTGCTCAGCCTCCCAGGATTGGTCTGCGCGTGCGCCTGGCTCATTTGGATTTTCTCTGTTTTCGTCGATGTGGTCGATATATCCAATACTATTCAATTATGTTGATAGCGGCCACTGAAGCTGCGTAGGCTGAGCTAGTCTTTCGTTGTCCGTATGCATTAATGGCCATTTTCTCAAACTGCATATCGTATGCTGGTTAATATGTGATGTGGATAGATACGAAAAAGAACACAAGCGTGCAACTGAATGTAAGTTGTGCTTCATCTTTATTCAAACCTCTTTGAGTAATTTACTTTAAACGCTGATCACAACTGCTGCAGCGTCGTCTGCTACAGTTTTGCTTACCGCTTTAAGGCTAAAGTAAAGCTATTCCGATATTATCGCGACTTTTTTCTCTCCCTGTCTGTCTGCTATTTGTCTGTCTGTCTGTCTCTCTTTAGGAGTAACCTTGCCTAATGCGACATATATAGAAGTATGTATTCTGATAAAACAAGTATTTTGAAGAAAGCTTTGTCTTCAGGCATGTTGAAACTGGAAAAAAAAATAAACAGAGAGTTTACCCTTCACTTAAAAATATATGGAAAGCCATACTTCGACAGAGACAAAAACGTATATATACATACATATATATATTAGTCATGATTTGTCACTAAACTTTACCACTGTCGGCAAACGCAGACGATAAATTGCTGATATTTTTCTTATTTCTCCAGAAAACAGGGTTTGAGATTTCATGCAAATTGTCTCTTATGGAGCCAATTTGGATGAAATTTCAAACCCTGTTTTCTGATCAAAAAAGAAAAATATTTTTAAAATGTCGTCTGCTTAGTCTGCCGACAGAGTGGTAAAGTTTCAGAGTTATATCAACGCACGCACTACTGCAGCAGAAATACCTACCGTATGGTTCGGTTTTTCAAAAACACTGGAAAACTTGTGGTAAAATAGGTACCTACCTACGCTGTTTGTTTAAGAAAAAAAAAGGACTCCTCAAATGATGCTTACTTATGCGATGTTTTGGTGTCTGTTTTTTTTTTGTTTGTTTTTTTTTTGTAAAAGCATATATTGTGGGGACTCATTTGCATTTCATTGACAAGTCGATGCAATTCAAATGGGTACCACAACACATCACGAAAACATGCCTATATAATTTTGACCCCCTTAAACCCCACTTTTATATAGTAAAACTGGGGTTTACGGGGGTATACATTCTTTTTCTTATTTCTGCTGAAAACATAGATTGTGGGTACTCGTTAGAACCGCCTCGACGAGGCGGTTCTAACGAGTACCAACAATCTATGTTTTTAGCAGAAATATGAAAAATATTAGAATTTTTTATCTGAAAATTTTCATTTTTTGGTGGTAAAATTTTCAGTATATTTGAATAGGCATGTTTTCGTAATGATATGCCTTACAACATATGCCTTTATGAAGGAGTAGATATAAGTACACAGGCTGTAATCTGAAGACTACGGAATTGCTTAACTGTGCTCTTTGGGGTAATTAGATAGAATACGGTTCTTACTTTTAAGGGGACTGGGCATATCTGTTTGATTTTCCGCCATTGTTTTTACAAGGGAGACAACTTTTGTGACTTCCTGTGGTTTGCTTTCCTGCACAAAAAAAAAAAAAAAAAAAAAAAACCTGAAAAGGGTTCTACTCTAAAAGGAAAGAATTGAAATACTTTCCTTTAAAAGCAGGTATCTTTTCAGAAGGGAGGCAAAACAAGTTTGACATAATTACCTCCCCTAAAATATATCCATTCCCCTTAATTAGAAGTGAAGAGACAAAAAGAAAAGAAACAAACGAAAATTGAAGGCACTTGGATTTTAACAGGTTATGTTGGAGATATCATGTGAGTATTTCTTTCTTTTCTTTTATCTCATTTCCATACCTTTTTTAGGCAAACTATTGTAAAACTTGAGGACATTTGTTTATGCTGTAGAAGTTGCCTGTCCAATATAAAAATGTGCAGATGGATTTGCTATTTACTTTACTGATATATAAAAAATTGTAGGCCATGACTGCTGATAGTTGCAATAAAAGGACAGGGCAGCCTGTGGCTGGTTGATAATTGAGATCAACTGAAACTTATTATAGTATAAGCTTTCAAAAAAAAAAACTTGATCTACGCTTAGCACTAATAAATGTTAAAACTGATTTTATTATGGAATATTCTTGGTTGTTTTTTTTTTTTTTGTTTTTTTTTTTTACATGTTTATCTTGATGAAATCAGGTAAATTCATGTATGCAAAATATGAATTCGTAAGGGTCTAAATGATACCTCGTCTGCAAGAATGACTCGCATTAAAAAATAAATAAAAATAAAAAAGATAAAAATAACGACTAATTTCACTTCGCTTTTTAGACTTCCCTCGTCAAATTTAAAATAACTAATTAAGAATATCAAATTTGTCACATTGTCCCAGGAATGCTATAAATTTCGCGGTACCAGTGCACCCATACACTTTACAAATGAATTGTCAAAATTAATGTATATCCCGAAACAGTTATAAAGTTCTGCAATGGCAACGTTTTAGAATATCAACATAAGTGTGGTATGCCATAATAGTGCATGTTTTGTTTGTGTTGAGGTTTTACGGCCCAGTCAACCCAATGGGGTCATGTCGAGCGCGGTCAGTTTACCTAACCACACGTTTACTGGGCAGGCTTAGTCCTCTAAGCGGTTAACCAGTACTGTGCACATTCTTTCTCCAGAAACTAACAACTGCCCTTCTTGAATCAGCGGAAGGGAGAGAATGACCGTAGAAAATATTTCATGATCAATCTCCGCGAAAGAATGTTGCCGACCTCGGCGGGGGTTGAACCCGCGACCTCCTGGTCTCCAGTCGGACGGCGCATCCAAATGAGCCACCGAGGCCGGCCATAATAGTGCATGTGAAATTGTCAAAATTAATGTATATCCCGTATCATTTGCTGAAGTGCTGAAATGGCAGCCTTTAAAAAATATCAACATAAGTGTGATGTGCCAGAACGGTGCATGTGAAATTGTCAAAATTAATATATATCCCGTATCATTTGCTGAAGTGCTGAAATGGCAGCCTTTTAAAAATATCAACATAAGTGTGATGTGCCAGAACGGTGCATGTGAAATTGTCAAAATTAATGTATATCCCGAAACATTTTATGAAGTTCTGTAATGGTAACCTTTTAGAATATCTACATAGGTCAGGTAAATGAGGATAACTCTGTGTGCCAATATGAAGAGACTGTCTCCCTTTCCTATATTTTTTTCTATGGCGCCTTGAGGTTGTCTAAATTTCTAAGTTTCCATTTCACTTCTTGATTGAGCTCATCCACTTATTTTGTGCGAGGTTTCCTCGGTACAATTTTATTTAATTTATTTTTTTTATCTATTTATAGCCTTTGCTGTTTAATTAGATTTTTCTTATCTTGTTCATACTTCTGCCCAGCAGACACATGACGTCTATACAACGTAGCATCAACGTCGATGCAACGTCATGACGTTGTATCGACGTTGAAACGACGTTGTATAGACGTCATGTGCCCGCTGCTGGGCTGCTCACTATACTGAATATCACTTCTATTCTCGGGTTTACAATAAACAAAACACAGACTAAGGACATGTTTTATAATAACAAGATGAAGCCTGCTGTGATTCTACACATTATCTTACAATGACGCACATCACCGTACAGAGTGAGTTACGTCATTGACGTCGCGGCTGAATATCCGACGCCTTGATAGACCGGTCACTGGTGCCGACGTGACTCATCCGTGGCCTCTATCCCTATTAATGACGTCGACGCGGTCGACGGTGAGCGCCCGCTAACCGTTGGCAACGTCGTCCGCTTAACGTCATATCATATGCAAGCTCCATTTCCATATATACTTGTTTACAAATGATTATAATGTATGAATGACAATCAGGGACATGACATTTCAAATGTCGCAACCTAAATGTCACTGACATTACTTAAACACCGACCTCTGGATAATGATCAGAGTCAAATCCAACTATTATAAACCCTGTGCCCTGATCTAACGAAATCGGGACAACTTAAAATATTATACATATTCCACAATATTTCTTCCTAAATTTTCCTCCTCCATTGCAACAGTAATTATGCAGGCGGAATAATACAAACTGATTTACAATGATTTCTTAATATAATTAATTTAATTAACTATTAAGATTTGAAAGAGAGAGAGAAAAACTTTGCATATGGTGTGTGCATGTCTGTATGTTCGTGCTAATGTTTGCGTGTTGCGTATGCGTATGTAAAACCTCAATTTCCGGCCTACGCGATTCTTATGGTACCGCGCATTTTACATTGGCTATTCCGATCTTGCACTGTTTTTTTTTTTATTTGTATAAACTAAATTACACGTTGCGCCTGCTGCTTCAAAAAAGACTGGCCAGTCCGCACATGCCAGCGCGGTCTGCTCAGTGTCCCGACAACCATTACGAAAACACGCCTATTCAAATATATAGAAAATTTCACCTCCAAAAACTGAAAATTCTCAGATAAAAATCTCTGATATTTTTCATATTTCTGCTCAAAACATAGATTGTGGGTACTCGTTAGAACCGCCTCGGCGAGGCGGTTCTAACGAGTACCCACAATCTATGTTTTTGAGCAGAAATAAGAAAAATAATGTATACCCCTGTAAACCCCAGTTTTACTATATAAAAATGGGGTTTAAGGGGGTCAGAATTATATAGGTATGTTTTCGTGATGAGTTAGAATTCTCGCAAGCTGAGACATTCCGACCAGACTGCACAGCCTAGTGCAGTCTCCTCAGCATTCCTGAAATAACCCAGGTAACATATGCAGAATCGGACTAGCGTGCGCTGCAATATATAGTTTATAGATTTTCTATTCAGACTCGGACATTTTCCTGCTTTTGAAATTTGAACAGAAAACCCTAAAACAATTAAACAATATTAATAAAAATTTACGACTCACCGAACTGTACAATTAGGATTCCAACGGATGTATTTCGTTGTCTAGTTGTCCTGCGAATTGGACTGTATTGGCAGGCCTCCGTAGCCTAGTGGCTAAGAGAGCTGACTCTTAATCCATTAGGTTTCTTACCGCTGTGGTTCGAGCCTCGCTCGGGTCACATATGGGAAAGCCAAGTTCTGCTTACGGATGGTCAGGTGGTTTTACCCCGGGTTCTCCGGGTTTCCGCCACCTTTGATGAACGATCGGCTCGATATAAGTGAACTATTCTTGAAAGGGCCGTAAAACCCAAATAAAAAAAAATGGACTGTATAGGTGAGTTTTATATATATATAGTAAGGCTATACTTTTGTAACGCATCAATTGCACGCTATGTCCGGGAATTTGCAAACATTTTGCAATTTTCTCGATTTATGCTTTAGCAACCGGTTTAGTACCACCCATAGAAAAACTAGAATGTGGTCAGCTTGCGCCGCGGTCTGCTCTGAGTCGTAAAACAACCTTTTAGAATATCTACATAAGTGTGATGTGCCGGAACAGTGCATGTGAAATTGTCAAAATTCATCTACATCCCACATCATTTGATAAAGCGCTGCAGTGGCAACCTTTTACAGTCGACTCTCGTTATCTCGAATTCCAAGGACTCTCCGAAATACTTCGAGATATCCGTACGTCGACATATCAGATTTGCAGAATTGGGGAAAAAATAATTCGAGCGACCACATTTAAGAAAGATATATGTAATTGGACTCTTGAAGTTAGAGATATATTGAAAATATTGTGGAAAATGACAATATTTTTTACCTGTTGTTAGATTTTCATGTTTAGGCAGGGACCAGATTTTCAGTTCGAGATAAGCGGTTATTCGAGATAAGCGAGTTCGAGATAACGAGAGTCAACTGTATCTACGTAAGTGTGGTGAGCCGTAACAGTGCATGTGAAATTTTCAAAATTAATTTATATCCCCTAACATTTGATAAAGTTTTACAATGGCAACCTTTTGGAATGTTCACATAAGTGTGGTGTGCCGAATTAGTGCATGAAAACATTATCCTATTCTGTTCTATTCAGTGCTCCAGCTGGTCTCGGACTTAAGCTATAGAGCTACGGTCAATTAATTGATTCACTTCTGTTTCTCGCCACATGTCTACACTGTCTACGGGAATAGGCAATAATTTGCAGAAAAAAAAATCTGTGTGTAATTGCATATTTGTTTCCGTTTGTGTTTAGAGGAGCCAAAAGCAGAAATTTCAGATTATGATATCTGCTGAATTAAGGCTACGGGTTGCTGCATTCTGTCCCAAAAAGTCCCAAAACTGCGAATGTCGATGAAGTATGGTTTATCGTATTTGTATTGCTGTGCTAAGCCTGTTCTTTTTTTTTTTTTTTTTTAAACTAAGTATGAAAGCCCAGTCGTGCCCTGAAAATAACTCTAAACCAGCAAAAGGAGTGGCGCTCTGTGGGAAAATAACTAATATCCTTTACCCTTTCGTTTCAGTACAATGGATTGGCGACTGTTGACATGCCTTGTATGTGCCTATGGTTTCGTCAAGGATTTCCGACCTTCAGATGCTTACCTCACACGCTATTTGATCGAATGGAAAAATTTAACCATAGAACAGGTTTTTATCACTTGATTAACCCTTCTCTTGCTGAACACGACATGCCCTGTCTGAGCAAATAGTGTAGATCCAGATCAGTTGGCTTTTGAAGAAGCCAACTGATCTGGATCTGCACTGTTTGTCATTCAGTATGTGAATATA
The DNA here is from genome assembly GCA_964016985.1 of Anodontia alba. Taxonomy (NCBI): domain Eukaryota; kingdom Metazoa; phylum Mollusca; class Bivalvia; order Lucinida; family Lucinidae; genus Anodontia; species Anodontia alba. Next base: position 953,209 of record OZ024828.1, on the reverse strand, counting down.
TACCAACAACCTGGATCAAGTGATCTGATTGGCTGGAAATTAGAAGTGGGTGTGGCATCTTAATTTATTCAGCATGAGAAGGGTTAACTAAATTTCATAAGGGGAGCTGATACACTGTCAAGGAAGAGAACTCTGTCAAACTTGTTTTACCCCTTTCTGAATGGGGAGAAAATTCTTTCCTTATAGAGTAGACCGCTTTTCAGGAGGGGTTTGGTGTGCAGTAAAGCAAACAGGAATAAAAGTCTAAAGGTTGCCTTTGGAAACAAAGAACACAATCATTACAAATAGAAAATGGGAGTCTCGGTTTTATTGACACTCTTCTTAAGCAGTAATGAAGTTTGCAGCGTATACATGAGCAGATCTCTATTTTCAGAGGTACCTTAATACCAGTGATCCCAAAGGAAATGAAAATATAAACTGCACTATGGTGAAGTACGGGGAGATGTTCTACGGCCGCCACACGGCACTAACACCAGCGACAGAGAAGTAAAATAAAATCTAACAGGTTGTCTTTGGAAACAAAGGACACATCACATATAGAGAAGTAGAGTCTCGGTTTTATTGAGATTCTTCATAAGCAGAAATGGGGTTTGCGACACAAAAGTTGTCTCTCTTGGTTCAAATGGCGAAAACTCTATAAGTGTTTCCAGTCCCTTTAACTATACCCATTTTCTGTTTAAGGGGAAAAGATACACTTTTTAGGGAGGTAACTGACATAATTGTTTTGTGCCCCTTCTGAGTAGGGCTAATCTAAAAGGAAACAATTCGCTTCCTAAATTCTTTCGTTTTAGGGTAAGGTTAGGGTTAACCCTAACCAAGCGCCTTCTGTCAAGGAGGTTAGGGTTAGGGCTAACCCTAACCCTATCCCCCTTTACAAAAGCCGTTTAGCATGTAGGAATGCAAACATAAAGTTACATATGTTGTCTCCCTTTTGAAACAAAATGGCGGAAAGTTGAGGAATGGGCACTTTTGCTTTTTGTCACCAGTGAAGGCCCAGATAACGTTATCAGTGAAAATAAAGAAACCTAAACAGTTTTCCAGTTTTTTTGTTTGTGTGTGTGTGTGTGTGTGTGTGTGTGTGTGTGTGTGTGTGTGTGTGTGTTTTGTTGTTGTCATCACGAAAACATACCTATATAATTTACAGGGGTATATATTATTTTCATATTTCTGCTCAAAACATAGATTGTGGGTATTCGTTAGAACCGCCTCGCCGAGGCGGTTCTAACGTGTATCCACAATATATGTTTTGAGCAGAAATATGAAAAATATCAGAATTTTTATCTGAAAACTTTCAGATGTTTTGTGGTGAAAATTTCAATATATTTGCATAGGCGCGTTTTCGTAATGTTTGAAAATTTATAATTGTCACTGATGAGCCGTTTGGCGGCCAAAACGTCTCTCTGTACTTCACTATGGAGTACTTTATATTTTCTGGTCCTTTGAGATCATTGAGTCCGTTCTGAGAGAGTGTTTTTTTTATTTATGAGGCTCACTGATGAGTTCTATTGGACGAAACTAACTAGTCTGACCTAGAAAATCTGACACTAGCCGTTTTCAGCTTTGATAGTGTATTCATTGCTCTCAAAGGTCATTTCCCAAAATGAAACAATATGTTTCCTCCTTTTGAAATTTAGTCATCTTTCTTACATTTGGGAGTTTGAGCCGGAACACGAACCTTATGACCTGTGAACCCAACGAGGACCTAGAAGATAAACCGGCGGTCAGAGGGGGAAGTTAGGCTTTGTGGGGGTGGGTGTCGATTATAGGTATATGTACCTAGAAAAACTGCGAGTGCCCCGCGTATCTCTCACGCACACACCTGGTTGTTTTCTCTCCGATTTGTTAACGTTGTATTTAAGAACGAATATTTAACTAAATTCCACTTTTAATGATTAGACAAATCTTTGTTACACCAAAGATTATATATATATATATATATATATATATATACATATATACATGTATATATATATATATATATATATATATATATATATATATATATATATATATATATATATATATATAAGTATGGCGGCCCGTTTGGGTTTATACCGATTTAATAGAGATATCTGCATTTAAAATGTTAATATCTGCATTAAGATAGACATATCAGCATTTAAATACAGATATCTACATTTAAATGCAGATATCTGTATATATATATATATATATATATATATATATATATATATATATATATATATATATATATATATATATATATATATATATATATCGAAAATAGAGATAACTGTATTTATTTAGATACAGATATCTTCATTTCAGTTAGAGATATCTCTATTTCAATAACAGAAATCTGCATTTAATTAGAGATATATGTAATTACAAAACATACAGATACCTATATTATTAATAGAAATGTCTGTATTTGTAATGCAGATATCTGCATTAAACGGGTAAACACCCAAACGGGTTGCCATAAGTAAGTTTTATGATATAAAAAATAGAACAGAGATTGTTTTGCCAACCATCGTGCATCAGTGGCGTTGACTAATACATTTTTCAAAGTACCAGCATTCACAATTATAGGGTTCAAACTCTCGACCACTGTATATGAGTAGGCTTATCACTTCATAAGCATATGACAACTGATAACAAAGACTTTGTTGTCAAGCTTCTGGTTAGCGCTGATGTCATTTAAGAGGAACTGATATACTGTCAAGGGAGACAAACCTGTCAAAATTGTTTTGCTCACTTCTGAAGAGGGGTCTACTCTGAAAGGAAAGACTTTGCTCCCTCCTCTGGGAGCAAATTCTTTGTTTTTAGAATAGACACCTTTTAAGAAGAGACTGGTGTACCGGAAAGCAAACAGGAAGTCACAAAAGTCCTCTCCCTTGTCAAAACTATCAGAAAATCTACCAAGTGTTTCCATTCGTCTGAATCACGATGTTTTTTTCTTTTGTTATTTCAACAGATAGATAATGAGATTTACCCATGGTACACGTACTTCTACCTTGCATGGCTGGTTCCCATTCTCCTTTTGACGGACGTTTGTCGTTACAAACCGATAGTCATCCTCGATTCGTTGGCGCGCATTGGTACATGGGCACTACTTCTTTGGGCGCAAGGTGAAATGGCAATGAAAGTATCGCAGATTGTCTTTGCGTTGTCTTCCGCTGCGACTGTTTCATACTATGCGTACATTTACGCAAATGTTTCTCTGGAACATTTTCAGAAAGTATCAAGTTTCATCCATGGAGCTGCTTTGGTTGGAAAATTTTCTGGATATTTATTAGGACAAGTGTTCTTTTCACTAGATGTGATGGACCTATATTATTTGAACGTAATAACATTTGTTGATATGTGCTTTGGTTTCGTGTTATCTCTTGTTTTACCCAGAGCAGGTATTCCTGAAGTTTTGTATCAACAGTACAGACAAGTTAGCAATGAATCACATAGTGAAACGCTTCAAGAAAATAAGCCCTCAGTTTCCATATACGATAAATTAAAGTGCTTTTTTGCATTTATAAAGCAGGAGCTAAGAGGGATATATTCATCCAGGTCTGTGAGGACATGGTCTATATGGTGGGCGTTGGCCTCCTGCGGATATTTCCAGGTTTCCACTTACATTCAGAATATGTGGGCGACCATTGCACCACACAGAGAAAACCGAAAATTGTATAATGGAGCAGTAGAGGCTGCAGGCACACTCCTAGGTAAGTTAATAAGGCATGATCTGGAAAAAAATCCATGCCGTACAATTCGAGATCGTCGCTTTCATCCAGTTTTTTAGGTACACGTATTTAACATTCCTAACAGTTCCGCGAAAAATTTACCACTATCTGGGCAGATTCAGCAGACGACAAAACGGACAAACAAGAGGGCCATGATGGCTCTGTAACTCTCACTTGAGTATCATAGCACTTAGAAAACCTGACCTAGAAGTGGTCAAGGCAAACATTCTGACCAAAATTCATAATGATTACATTAACAAGCATGTCTTATGGACTGTGAAATAGAGGTCAAGGTCAAATATGGATGACTGCACTCAAGAGGCCATGCTAAGATGTATGCATATGCTAAGTATCTCTGGCTGTAGGAGCAATAGTTACTGAGAAATGACCTAAACACAAACACTTCACAAGTGCCAAATATCACTCTGTAGGACTAATAATTACTGAGAAACTGACCTGAAAAAAAAACTTAAGCAGAACCGTGAAATATATGTCATAAGTGACCCAGTTCCAAACTTCTCCTAGAAATCAAGACAAACATTTTGAGCAAGATTCATGATGATCACTTCAAAATGTGACCACTAGAGTGTCAACAAGGTTTTACTTTGTTTTGGCCTGGTGACCTAGTTTCTGACTCCAAGTGACCCGGTTTTGAACTAGACCTAGAAATCATCAAGACGAACATTTTGAGCAATATTCATGATGATTATTCAAAACATGTGACCTCTGGAGTGTTAACAAGGTTTTCCTTTAATTTGGCCTGATGACCTAGTTCTTGACCCCAAATGACCCAGTTTCAAACTTGACCTAGAAATCATCAAGACAAACATTTTGAGCAAGATCCATGATGATTGCTTAAAAATGTGACCTCTTGAGTATTAAAAACATCTTCCTTTGATTTGGCCCTGTGACCTAGGTTTTGACCAACGGTACCGAGTTTCGAATCTCACCTGGAAATCATCAAGACAAACATTTTGAGTAAGATTCATGATGATCGCTTCAAAAATGTGACCGCTAGAATGTTAGCAAGGTTTTCTGTTGATTTGGTCCGGTGACCTAGTTTTTTACCCCAAGTGACCCAGTTTTGAGCTTGACCTAGAAATCATCAAGATAAACATTTTGAATTTCGAATCTGACCTAGAACTCATGAAGACAAACATTTTGAGCAAGATTCATGATGATTGCTTTAAAATGTGACCGCTAGAGGGTTAACAAGGTTTTCCTTTGATTTGGCCCAGTGACCTAGTTTTTAACCTCAAGTAGCCCAGTTTCAAATTTGACCTAGAAATCATTAATTACTTCAAAAATGTTACCTCTGGAGTGTTAACAGGGTTTTCTTTTGATTTAACCTGGTGACCTATTTTTCATCCCAAGTAACTCAATTTCAAACTTGGCCTAGAAATCAAGACAAATATTTTGAGCAAGATTCATGACGATTGCTTGAGAAATGTGACCTCTAGAGGGTTAACAATATTTTCCTTTGGTTTGACCTGGTGAACTAGTTTTTGACCCCAAGTAATCCAGTTTTGAAATTGACCCACATTTTATAGAGGCAAACATTCTGAACAAGTTTCATCAAGATTGGGTAAAAACTGTGACCTCTAGAGTGTTAACAAACTAATTGTTGACGACGGACGATGGACGACGGACAGAGGGTGATCACAATAGCTCACCCTGAGCTTTGCTCAGCTAACAGCTAAAAACAAACAAAAGAAAAAAGATATTTTTCGTGTTTTTTTTTTTTTTTTTTTTTTTTTTTGTGTGTTTTTTCTTCAGAAAACAAACTGTTATTTTATGCGAATTGCTCCTTTGGAAACAATTTGCATGAAATAGCAAAGCCTGTTTACTCGGGAAAGTAAGAAAATATTTCAAAATGTCGTCTGTTGATTTTTTATTCAGCATGCTAAAGGTTAAATCTTGCGAAATACTTGTCATATTTATCATCAGTGCCACTGAGAGAACAGGTACTCTGGTGAGTATTTTTGGTATTTCTTTTTAGGACAAGAAACTGGCCCTGGCGTCATAATTATGTGACTATCGACAGTCCAGTATAGCCCTTGGTCAGATTGTGCATCTAGACATTCATTGTCTGCATATGACATAAAGACCCTTCTTTTGCACTGAGAATACATTGTGTAGTTGTATACATCACGAAAACACGCCTATATAATTTGACCCCCTTAAACCCCTTTTTATATAGTAAAACTGGGGTTTACAGGGGTATTCATTAATTTTCTTATTTCTGCTCAAAAAGATAGATTGTGGGTACTCGTTAGAACCGCCTGGCCGAGGCGGTTCTAAAGAGTGCCCACAATCTATGTTTTGAGCAGAAGTATGAAAAATATCAGAATTTTTATCTGAAAATTTTCATTTTTTGGTGGTAAAATTTTCAGTATATTCGAATAGGCATGTTCTCGTAATGGCGAGTTGAAAATGAGATACGCTATGTGGAAGTGCCTCCAGACCATAGTCGAACAGCGAAAGTTCAGATCAGTCTGTGCTAATATTGTCTGAATACATTCTCTTATAAGAAGCACTGGGTACCACTGAAAAGAAGACGAACTGACTTGAACCTGTTTGCTCTCCTCGTGCTCTTATTAACATTCACAAAAATGCTTTCAGCTAACCTGTTTCATTTTAGAATCGAATTCATCTACATTGTCCGCGAGTCCGTACCTTCAAACTCGCAGACTTTTTGGTGTCCTTGGGAAGCCATCCTTTGTAATTATGACTCTATCAGGACATCTTGTATACTTTTTTAACGTTTCAACTGCATCTTTTTCTCAGATTCTTGCACACACAAATACCTCGTAACAATTTTTTTTAATAGTCAAAATAGGCTATATTAGCTCTTTTATAGTGTAGAGATAATAGAGTTAATATAGCCTATCTTGACTATTAGAAGAAATTGTTATAAGTCCCTGTGTTCGCACATAGTGGTCTCGATTTAGCGTAAGTGCCAGGAACAGGTGACCCGGTCTTGCGCGTTCACTTTCGCACACAAAACGAACTTCATTTCATTAGCGAAAAGCATGGGCAATGAAGGCGGCGGGTTTTGATTACAGACAGACAGACAAACAGAAGTAGATTTTTAACGTTGCCCGAGCACCTTAGGGACATAGGGGTAACTCCAGAAAATCTGGATTAGTTTCGCCTAGACCTTGGCTTGAAACGGCTTCTGCATATAATTCATGCGCAGAAAAACTTCGCCAACGGACCGGATGCTAGGGTCTTGCCTATAAGTTTCAGAATTCAGAATAGTCAATCTAAAAGAGAGCTTCAATACGTATGGATTACCAATGCACAATGTAATCTCTCACTTGCTCAATCGTGCCGCCAACCGAGAGTGCTCGTAAAAGGAAACAAAAACGAACTAACATTTGTATACGGTTCAGGCATCCTCCTCTTTGTCGTCAATCTTCACCAGCAGCAAGCATAAAGTTATTCCTCCTTGAACCACAACGGCTCTTGTTATGGCCATCCAGCCATGGCTCTTCTGGAGACTCGTATTGGTCGATGGCGTAGTCCCCTTCCACCGACTCGCTGGACGCAAGCGAGTCCATGGCTGATTTGTCGGTGTTTCACCCCGTCGGCATCTTGGCCGCCATCTTGGTTGGATATCGTTGCCACCACATCACCACACAGAGGTGTACCATCCGATAGTTCGATGTGTAAAAAGAGCACCCGTGGCACATAGAAGCAGCGGCGATTGTATGTACATGTATTTGTACAGCCTTGCTTTCATGGATCACCCATGCACACTTGGTGCCGCTGTCTGCCACCAAGCGCCGCTTTGTCCACTTTATACTCAACCCAGGGCACGTCAAGTATAAGCTAGGCGTACTAATGGTCTGAAAATTGTCTCGACTCGAGCGGGATTCGAACCCACAACATCCCACTAGAAAGTCAAGTGCGCTAACCACTAGGCCACCCAGCCCACATAAAAAGGGTTTTATTACATCGATCATTTGTACACACATATATCACCGGAAGTTGTTATGGTTAATGTCACGTGCTCGGCACAACAGCCTATCAGATCTGTTAGTGGCCGACCGGAAAAACGCCAGTTTGAAAATGGTGAGATTTGACTTTTATTTCAAAGATTAATTTCATTGATTGACCCTGGATATAAAGAAATATAGGTTGGTCCATTTCTTCCGTAGAAACTAAAATTAAGGGGTGTGCCTCGTTTCCAGGGATCTTGGAATGCGCTTAGGTAGGCCAACCTCGCAAAACGAGAATTCTCGTTACCTCGGCAGTTTAAGGGTTAAAATCATACCAATAGAATGGGCAATGATTTCATGCAGTGTTGTTCGACCGGGATTTAAACACACGACCTGTCGAACATAAAGTAGACGTTCTTCCAATTCATTACGAAAACACGCCTATTCAAATATATAGAAAATTTCATCTCCAAAAATTGAAAATTTTCAGATAAAAACTCCGATATTTTTCATATTTCTGCTTAAAACAGAAAAATAATGTATATCCCTGTAAACCCCAGTTTTACTATACAAAAGTGGGGTTTAAGGGGGTCAAAATTATATAGGTATATTTTCGTGATGTGTTGTACAGCTGCGTAAAGACAAATTTCCTCACTAAGGCCTGATTAAACTTCATATATTCAGCTTAGTTTTTTATTTGAGCCAATGTTTAAAAAGACAGCTCTTGTTGAGCCTTTTTTAACCGCCATTTCCCTGATTATTCCGACATTTTAAACCGCTAATCAGAACTGCAGCAGACGACATCTTGATTTATTTATCTATTTTGTATTTTCAGAATATATAAGGCCTGACATTTCATGTGATTCGTCTGCTAGATAGACGATTCACATGAAATGCCAAGTGTTATTTTCTCAGAAGAATGATATAATGAAAAATAAGAAGTTTTGCTCAGCGCTTAAAGGTGTTTGGGGAAAAGAGAGCTGGTCTGTGTGTGCGTTTGTATGTTTTGCGCGTGTTGGTTCGTGCCTCTTTTCTCTTCCTGTTGGTGTCAGGGATTGGCTGCGACTTGTGATTGTGGCCCTTCCAGGACTTTTCTATCTTACATTATTTTAACTGTTTTACTACCAAACGCGACTGTAGTTGAAAAAGGGTGTGTACCGGCGTTTAGCAGTCCTCAGATTATACATAAAAAACATTAATAAAACGAACGTATGTTTTCAGGATTTCTCAAAACATGCTTGGTACTGAGATACTGATTCTTTGAGATTGCTCGAAAATCGAGCCAAGTCCCATTTATTTAACCCTTAAGCTGCCAATCACAACAATTGTCGTCTGCTTTGTCATCTGCTTGTGATTTTAAAAGTCATTTTTGCAAACAGTGTGGACCAAGATCAGACTGCCCTCTAGGAGCAGTCTGATCAGGGTCCACACTGTTTGCCTGTATGCAAAAATAGGTTGAAAAGTTTGCAAGAATATTCAGCAGACGACAGTTTCAGATGCAGGTTTTCTTGGCGCTTTAAGGATTAAAGTTGATTTCATAGTTTAAACGCAAAGCACGCATCACAGGAGGAAATATGAACAAATAAGAGACATTAGTTAAACCTGTACAATAGCATGGATTAATATAAATGCATGCAGAGGTATATATAAGCATTTTAAGATAGCAAAGGAAAAGGTTTGGTGTTTTGGTAAAAAGTTTGAGTTTTAAAATATGACTTTACTCTCCACCTGAAAGTAAAAGTGTTACCTGACTTACAGTAATCTGTGTTATTTCAGCATCAGTCACTGTGTTTCTTGTTGGTTTTCTGCCCTGGGACTGGTCAGCTCGCGGTCGCGGCGAGGGGTTGCTGTCGGCAGTGTTTGCAGTCAACTCTGTGTGTATGGTTCTGATCGCCACTACGAAAAGTGTCTGGGTCGCATACGTGTTGTATGATGTTTTCAGAGCTACATATCATGCTGTACTGACGATGGCTGCGTAAGTATTATACATGTAGTTAACGCTTAACATTCTGGGTAAACATTTCAGCAGACGACATATTGAAATATTTTTTCTTATTTTCCCAGAAAACAGGGTTTTGACATTTCGTGCAGATTATCTCCAATGGAATTACACGAAATGGCAAATCCTGTTCTCTGAGGAAAGTAAGAAAATATCAATTTGTCGTCTGCTGAATGAGCTCAAAGAATGGTAAAGGCTATTATACATCACATTATGAAAACACGCCTATTCAAATAAATTGAAAATTTTACCACCAAAAAATGAAAATTTTCAGATAAAATTTTTTGATATTTTTCATATTTCTGCTCAAAACATAGATTGTGGGTACTCGTTAGAACCGCCTCGCCGAGGCGGTTCTAACGAGTACCCACAATATATGTTTTGAACAGAAATATGAAAAATAATGTATACCCCTGTAAACCCCAGTTTTACTATATAAAAGTGGGGTTTAAGGGGGTCAAAATTATATAGGCATGTTTTCGTGATGATGTCAGGTCATGTCATACACCAAAATGAGCCTGGCCATGTAACCCAATGTACCTTCGGACACTGAGCCCATAGAAACTCAGATCAGACTACGCATTTGTGCAGACTGATCAGTCTTCTTTATGGGGGTGGGGTGTGTATGTGGATGGGGGTGGCTTCTTGGGCATACAAGGATCTAATGTTTTGTATTAATCCATATATACCTAGCGTGCCCTAAAAAGGACATTGCCAAACAGAGTAGACCCAGAAGGCGGCGTCTCATCAGGGTCTATACTATTTGCATTAAATACAGGAATTTCTTTGATGAAGAATAAAAAAGCTCAAGACTTCCCTTGAATATTTGAAATGAAACAGTCGAAATAATATGGTAGAACAATTCATTAGGCATTAACTTGGGTTGGCGTACATCAGGGTATTAGCAAATAGACAAAACGATAAGTTAGCAACGAAAGTCAAAAATCGGTGTGTGTGTGTGTGTGTGTGTGTGTGTGTGTGTGTGTGTGTGTGTGTGTGTGTGTGTGTGTGTGTGTGTGTGTGTGTGTGTATGAATGCTTAATTTCATTGATCAATTATCCTTGGCAAATATTTCCAACCACCCCATAAAATGTATCAGTTCCCCTTAAACCAGACGCAGCCCCTAATTTCACTTTTGCTTGTAAATATACTAAAAAGAAAGTTGTGTGGCTGGCAAGTCCAGTGGTGAAAACCCCCGTGAAAACCCATTGAAATATTCCAAATACCTACAAAGTTATCGACATTTTTGGCTCATTTCATCTTATTAAGATTCATGCGAAACCACTGACGCCATTGATTCTTTGAGTAATTAAAATGTTTTAAAAAAAAATAATTTTAAAAAAGCCAAGGAATGTACGGAGAGAGAGAGAGAGAGAGAGAGAGAGAGAGATCCTCCATACTTATATGTAAGGCTGCAGTGCTTATACATTTTTTTAATTAGTTTGATTTAAAATAAAATTTCATGTAACAAAATTAAATTTAAGTAAAATTTTAGAATTAATTTAAATTCCATTTTCGGAAGTACTTTTATTGAAATTTTATATACATTTTGTCACAATCTTTCGGAATGTAATTTTCAACAAATTTATTAATTCTTGGTAAGCTTTTATACCCCGCCACGTGATAGTGGCGGAGTATTGTGGTATCACGTTGGTTGTCCGTGTGTCCGCCGTCCGTCTGCCGTACGTATGTCTGTTTGTTTGTGTTGAGGTTTTACGGCCATGTCAACCCAATGGAGTCATGTCGAGCGCGGTCAGTTTACCTAACCACACATTTACTTGGCAGGCTTAGTCCTCTAAGCGGTTAACCAGTATTGTGCACATTCTTTCGCCAGAAACTGACAACTGCCCTTCTTGAATCAGCGGAAGGGAGAGAATGACCGTAGAAAATATTTCATGATCAATCTCCGCGAAAGAATGTTGCCGACCTCGGCGGGGGTTGAACCCGCGACCTCCTGGTCTCCAGTCGGACGGCGCCAACTGAGCCACCGAAGCCGCCTGCCGTACGTATGTCCTTCCATCTGTCCGTCCTTTCGTCCGCGTTTTCGTTTCTGGGCGATAACTTGAGTAAATATCAATGAGCTTTCAACAAACTTGGTATGTACATTGATATTGTGGAGATCTGGTTTGGGATTGCTGATGGGCAAATTTCGTTACTTCTGACAGTTATCTGCCTGCGACAATGTCCGTATTTTCATTTCCGGGCAATAACTTTAGTAAATATCATTGGATTCTCACCAAACTTGGTTTATGCATTGATATTGTAGAGATCTGCTTCGGGATTGCTAATGGATAAATTTCGTCCATTTTTGACAGAGTTACACCCGTTCCTTTTTTTTATTTTCAGGACAATAACTTGAGTAAATCTGAATGTGTTTTTGCCAAATTTGATATGTGCATCGATATTGTGGAGATCTGGTTTGGGATTGCTCATTGGCAAATTTCGTCAGTGTTTGAGTTATCTGCCCGTGATATGATAATGGCGGGGTATTATCGTTTTACATTTTTCCCAACATAGTGATCTGTATCTAGCATTTTTGATAACACTGGCGAATGTTTAGCCTAGATGATGGTCGAATTCAGTACAGAATGTTCGGAATCGTTTAGCACGTCTTAAGGATACAGAATGGGTTAAAATATTATTTTTAACGCATTTTTTACATTTCTACAGAATTGTTTTCCTCATTAAAATGCGACATTCATACATAAAAAAAAAACAGACTTCCATCTTTAATAATAAATCTGGTATCAAGAACAAAACAACAACAACAACAATAACAATACAATCCTTTTTCACGGTAGTTGCTACTTTTGTTTTACTGTCATTAAAATGGCAATGACTATAACATTATCCCTGGTGATAATTACTTTTGCTTTCTTTTTGTTAGTTGCTCTTCATCCATAATTACTGCAGAATGACCATATCATTCGTCTGTCATTACTGACAATGACCAATCCTTATCAACTGTGTGATGTGTTATTATTTGTGTGTTCAAAGATGGCTGATGAGACCAATCTTAGCTCTAAACTGACTGGTGCAGATAGAATAAGAGAGGTCGAAGAAAGCTCTGTTGGTGATGCCTTAGATCTGGCTTCCGCTGTGCACGTTTCTGTCCGGCTTCGCTGATTCTTTTTGCTTCGTTTTCACCAGCTCCTCTTCTTATGAGGCCTCGCCACTTTGTTCGATCCTGTGCAACTTGTTCCCATGACTCTGTTGGTATGTTCACTATGTTGAAATCTTTAAGGGAGGCTTTGAGGGTGTCCTTGTATCGCTTCTTCTGACCACCATGGGAGCGTTTTCCAACTTGTACATAGTTCTCCATAGAGGATTTTGTTTTTGGCAAACGTTCATCAGGCATTCTGGTAACATGCCCTGTCCATCTTAACTGTGCCAATTTCAGAAGAGCATGTACACTCTGCATCCCCGCCCTTTTCAGGACTTCTGTGTCTGGAATCCTGTCTTGCACTTGATCTTTAGAAGTTCTCTAAGACAGCTTGTATAGAAGTGGTTCAGTCTTTTGGCATGCCGTTGGTAAACTGTCCAAGTTTCGCATGCGTATAATAGTGTTGGCAGCACCACCGATCTGTATACTTTCAGCTTTGTCTCAAGTCTGATTCCACTTCGGTCCCAAATACTTTCACGTAGCCGGCCAAATGCTGCACTAGCTTTGGCAATCCTAGCATTGACTTCATCATCAATGTGCACAACTCTAGACAATGTGCTTCCAAGGTAGGTGAACTTGTCTACCACTTGCAGTCGTTGACCTTTCACTGTGATGGTGGGCTCCTTGAAAGGCTTTCCAGGTGCTGGCTGATATACTATCTCAGTCTTTTTGATGCTGATTGTGATATCATAGCTGTCATATGAATCAGATACTCGATCCACACCTTTTTGCACTGTCTCTTCTGTTGGAGCACCCTTTTCCATGTCATCAACAAAAAGGAACTCATGTAGCACCTCTGTCTGCACCTTGGATTTTGCTTGTAACCTTCTTAGGTTGAAAAGTTTCCCATCAAAGCGATACCTAATAGGTATACCATTGTCACCATCCTGGAAAGCATCTGTAAGCATGGCAGAAAACATCATGCTGAACAGTGTTGAAGCTAGTACCCAGCCTTGCTTAACTCCATTTGTCACAGGGAATGGATCAGAAAACTCGCCATTATTTTGGACCCTTGCAAGCATACCATCATGGAACTGCGCACCATTGCTATTAATTTGGCAGGACAGTCAAACTTTGCCATAATTTTCCAAAGTCCCTCACGACTGACTGTGTCAAATGCTTTGGTAAGGTCGACAAAGGTCATGTAGAGGTCCACGTTCTGTTCCTGGCATTTTTCTTGAAGCTGTCGTGCTGTAAAGATCATGTCTACTGTTCCTCTGTCTTTCCTGAATCCACACTGGCTTTCTGGTAGAAGCCCTGACTGTTCAAGGTGTTCATTAAATCGATTCAGTAGGACCCTAGCAAGGAGCTTCCCAGCAATTGACAATAAAGAGATACTTCGATGACTGTCATAGATTTGAGGATTCCCTTTCCTTTTGAATAGATGGATAATTGTTGCATCCTTGAATTCTTGAGGGATGGCTTCTTTTCTCCACATAATGTGAAATAACTCTGTTAGTTTCTCTGCAGCTGGAGGACCTCCTGCTTTGCAGATCTCTGCAGGTATTGCATCTGATCCTGGAGTCTTGCCTGATGACAGGAGTTTTATTGCTTTCACTGTCTCAGATACGGTTGGGAGCTCATCAAGCAGCGGATTACATTCCACCTGTTGTAGTCTGTTGATAGTTTCATCATTGAAAGATGATGACCGATTAAGGACACCATCAAAGTATTCAGCCCGTCTTTTCAAGATAGCTTCTTTGTCAGTCAGAAGACTAGTTCCATCTGCACTAAGGAGTGGGTGGTTCCTGAGCTCTGGGGACCATATATTGTCTTGAGTGCATCAAAGAACTTCTTCATATCCTTTCTATCTGCAAAGGACTGGATTTCATCAGCCTTTTTGCTCAGCCAGGAGTCTTGCATGTCTCTGAGCCTAGTCTGTACTGTCTTGCATATGTTTGAATAGGCAGTCTTACTAGATACTGAGCTGATATGTCTGAGGTAAGCCTTGTGTTTTTGATGTTACTCTTCAAGGAGTCCCTGGATTTCTTTGTCATTCTCATCAAACCAGTCTTGGTGTTTGCGAGATACTGGTCCTAGGAAATCCATTGCTGAAGAGTGAACGATGTCTCTGAAGACTGTCCAGCTCTCATATACATCTTCTGAACTGTGTTCCAATGCATCTAAAGGGCTGCAGAGATCGTTGACGAACGCTTGCCTCTTGCTGTCCTGTTTCAACTTGAAGACATCCTATTTCTTTGGCACCTTCTTGACTTGTGGTCGTCGTACAGACTGAGTGCGCAGGTTGAGTTTGCTGTCAACAAGCCTGTGATCTGTCTAACAGTCTGCACTACACATAGTCTTTGTCTGTCCTTCCTTCGCACTATAACCTAGTCAATGAGATGCCAGTGTTTGGAGCGAGGGTGCATCTATGATGTCTTTCTGCGAGTTGGTAGATGGAAGACTCTGTTGGTGATCAGTAATTCATGCTCTGCACACTTCCTTAAAAAGAGGAGTCCATTGCTGTTGCACTTCCCCACACCTTCAGATCCAATCACGCCTTCCCAGGTTTGGTGGTCTGTGCCCACTCTGGCATTGAAGTCCCCGAGGAGGATGAGTTTGTCTCTCCGGGGTGCTGCAGAAATTACAGAATCCAGATCATCATAGAACATGTCTTTAACCTTAACTGGGTTGGTCATTGTGGGTGCATAGGCACTTACAATTGTTGCATGCCTCTTGCCAGATAAGGGAAGTCTCAGCGTCATCAGGCGGTCATTAATGCCTTTTGGAAGACCTGAGAGCTTGCTGACGAGGTGTGACTTGATGGCAAATCCTCCTCCGGCTTCACGCCACTCTTCTTTCTTGCGTCCACTCCAGAAGAAAGTGCAGCCAGCACCAACATCTTTTAAAAGCCCTTCCTCTGCAAGGCGAGTCTCATTCAGAGCTGCAATCTTGACTAGCTGTAAAAGTGCTTTAAACCCCCCGGTGGTTTGCTCTACTGACCGTTCTAAGGCGTTGGTCCCGGTGTTAGTCTTACTCTTTGTTGCTTTGTGGTTTTATTCTACGAGACGATTTGTTGTATGTCTTTCCGTGTGTCATTTTGTTCTTGTGTTTTTCAGTCCTTTTAGTATTGCGATTGCCTCGCTTGGGGAAGAGAGAGCTAATCTTAGTGCTTTTCGTACGTTTGTTCGGTCTGTGCTTGTTTAGATTTGTCGGTTTCCTCTTCCTCTTGTGGTCTGGGAAGGGCTGCGGTTTGTGATTGTTGCATTCCCTGGACTTTTCTGTTACCTTTTTTGTATCGGTAAAGTTCTCTACTAACTAGAGCTGTTCTTCGCTGAGGTCTGTCAGAACCAGAACTGTCCATTAGGGTGTGCACATTCCAAGCGCCGATGGTTAAAGGTATCACCTTCATCTTCTGTTATCTTGTTCTACGGCTAAGTGGGATTCCCGCTTATCGCGGTTAACCAGCAGGAGTTTTGAAGCAGGCAGTTGTTTAGGGCACCTTTTCTAGCCCCTTCCCCATGCTCGCCTATCGCCACATGGGCTTTTCCATGATTTGCATATGTGTGCTTGCTGTGAATGTGTGCTGCTGATTAAGATGATATGCGCTGTGAATTGGATTATAGTGAGGGAGAGGCGCGCAGTCGACCTCACTCTCTCGTCCTGACCTAGCTGGATCCAGAGGCAAGACAGTGTCAGGACATCTGGAGCTAAGCCCGGATGCAGTGGATGACCATGACTTCATTTGTGCCTTGTCATACTCTCTATGCTCCACAACATGCTGCTGCATCGCCGTTTAGGCCGTTGAATCATAGTAATGATTTCCTCCGCCCCAACTGCCGAAGCAGACATAACATAACTGGAAGAGGCAAATCCAGATATGCAGGTTTTTGTTTGGAGTCGCCAACTCCTAGATGGATTGCCGACCAGGGCTTGAGAGCTTCATCTACCCTAGATATTGCTACAGAGAATGACCATAACATACTGCTGGAAGGAATAACTTTATGGGTTTGGACCAAGATGTAAAAAGGTGCCTATCATTGTATAATAACATAGCGGTTCCAAACTCTTGGCTTTCTTTTTTTTTGAAGATTATAACTGATTCACGAATCCGTTCATTTATTTCAAAAGAACCTAAATATAGATTCCCAGCCCACATTGATTTCAATAAATGTCGGGAAACAATAGCCATTGCTCTAAATGATTATTTAAATTATCCTAAATTATCTTTTCAATATTTGAAACAAGGTATCCAAGAATTTCATAGGAAGTATGTTTTGGCTCCAGCTGATAAAGCTGCAAATAATGTTGTTGTTGTGTGACGACTTTATTATATCAATACTCTAAAACAAGAACTTGGTAGTACCAAAACATATGAACGGATTTCTACTGACGAGAGATCTGTTGTCAATACCCATTCTATCGATATTACTGCTAAGTTTGCAGTGAGTATTAAAGAAAAGCAAGACAGACTTCCTACGTTATATTGGTTACCGAAACTTCATTAAACGACCTTATAAAGCACGTTTCATTGCTAATTCTAGTTCTTGTACTACTACTGTTTTGTCCAAACTGCTAACGTCATGCCTTACTGCTGTTAAAAAACATTGGATTAGATACTATGATACTGTTTACGAAAGGGACAGAATTAACTATTTTTGGTCAATTAAAAATTCTAATGATGTTCTCAATAAATTTAAATCTAAAAACTTTCAGGCTTCTAAATTGTCTACATATGATTTTTCTACACTGTATACTACGTTACCTCATCATCTTATAAAAGATAAACTTATTGATTTAATTAACCGAATGTTTATTCGGGAGAATACCCAATATTTGGCTTGCAACGAAGAATGTGCTTTTTTCACTTCTGGTGTATATAATAATCACAATTTATGGTCGTGTCAAAAAGTCTGTGATGCCTTTGTTTATCTTTTGGATAATATTTTTATTAGATTTGGAACTAAATTTTATAGACAAACTATTGGTATTCCGATGGGAACTTATTGTGCTCCTCTTGTGGCAGATTTGTTTCTTTTTTGTTATTTCATGAAGTCTCTCTCACGTGAAAATCAGGCTGACATTATTGAGGCTTTCAATTCAACTTCAAGATACCTTGACGATTTATTAAATATTGACAATATTTACTTTGACCAAATGGTGGACCGGATATACCCTACAGAACTCCAATTAAATAAAGCAAATTCTTCCGATACCGAGGCACCTTTTTTGGATTTGAATCTATGTATATCTAATGGTACAGTTTCCACCAAAATTTATGATAAACGGGACGATTTTGATTTTGATATAGTCAATTTCCCTTTTCTGGATGGCGATGTCCCCCGGCGTACCTCATATGGGGTATACAAATCTCAACATATAAGATTCGCCAGAGCTTCTTCAAATCTTAATGACTTTAACTACCGTAATAAAGCCCTTACTGCCAAACTTCTTAGGCAGGGCTATCGTTATTTCAAACTTCGTAAGGCGTTTTCGAAATTTTATCGCAGATACAGTGCCTTGTTAGAAAAATATAGCGTCAGTCTGAAAACACTTCCGCAACAAGGTATATCAGAACCCGAATTTTACGGTGACTTAGTGTACAGATTTAGAAAAATTGTAGGTAAATCTAACTTTTCGGAGCAATTCAGAAAACTTATTAACCGTTATAAAAGAATTGGTTATAGCCTGGATATTATGCGGCAGACTGCATGCCTAGTTGTCAACCCAATCATTGTTGATGGCTATGCTTCACTCTTTAATTGCACGACGGCGGTTCGGGCCTCAGACTCAATGACGACCTCTTCGTAATACTTTAACCAGTGGGTTGGGGCTTGACGATATGTCTTTGGCTTGGCCCGCCATGGTTCAACTATTGGTTTTCATTTACTCTGGCATACAGTAGAATTAGCCATGAGTACTCGTCTTTGTTTAGTATAGTGATTAATTTGATTTTTATGTTTTCGCTTTGATGCATTGACTGAATTGGGAGCCTTTATGCGAACCGAATTTTTATGTATTTCTGTAATAAGAGTAGCATCGGGACCCAGGGTGAAGTTAGCTAGCTGTAAAAGTGCTTTAAACCCCCCGGTGGTTTACTCTACCGACCGTTCTAAGGCGGTGGTCCCGGTGTTAATCTTACTCTTTGTTGCTTTGTAGTTTATTCTACGAGGCGATTTGTTGTATGTCTTTCCGTGTGTCATTTTGTTCTTGTGATTTTCAGTCCTTTTAGTATTGCGATTACTCGCTTGGGGAAGAGAGAGCTAATCTTAGTGCTTTTCGTACGTTTGTTTGGTTTGTGCTTGTTTAGATTTGTCGGTTTCCTCTTCCTCTTGGAGTCTGGGAAGGGCTTCGGTTTGTGATTGTGGCACTCCCTGGACTTTTCTGTTACCTTTTTTTCATTGGAATCTGATTATTTTTCCTTAATTATTGCATAAAAAAAGCTTTTCTGATTTGCTGTCCAGTAGTAGGGGTGGTCTTGGTAAGTCCAGATTTCTATCTGTAGTTATGTGAAAATAATAATTAAATGCTCTCAAACAATTTTGACTTATTTCTGCAAACTGGAAATCAAGGATCTGATAAAACTTAAATGGATTCAACTCCTAAATTTCAGGGCAAAACTAAATAAAATTTGGCATATCTAAAGTGCGATATATTGTCTCAAACACCGTAGTACAGTTTCTTTGTAAATGCTCCCATTCAGAATTTGTATGGTCTTTTATGAAATGAATGGCTGCAAAAATTATTCCAGAGAATTGATTTAGCTGTAACTTTACTTCTAAACATTTTTCATCACGAAAACACGCATATATAATTTTGACCCCCTTCAATCCCACTTTTATATGGTAAAACTGAGGTTTACAGGGTATACATTATTTTTCTTATTTTGGTAAAAAAAACAAAAAAAAACAATAGATTGTGGGTACTCGTTAGAACCGCATCGATGAGGCGGCTCTAACGAGTACCCACAATCTATGTTTTGAGCAGAAATATGAAAATATCAGAAATTTTTATCTGAAAGTTATCCTTTTTTGGTGGTAACATTTTCAATGTATTTGAATCGGTGTGTTTTCGTAATGTTTTTTCAAAATTTTTTGTTACGGCTTTGTTCATTAAAGAAGAAAAGGAAAGAGAAAAGTCCAGGGAGTGTCACAATCGAAACCGCAGCCCTTCCCAGACCCCAAGAGGAAGAGGAAACCGACAAATCCAAACAAGCACAAACCGAAAAACGTACGAAAAGCACTAAGATTAGCTCTCTCTTCCCCAAGCGAGGTAATCGCAATACTAAAAGGACTGAAAAACACAAGAACAAAATGACACACGGAAAGACATACAACAAATCGCCTCGTAGAATAAACCACAAAGCAACAAAGAGTAAGACTAACACCGGGACCACCGCCTTAGAACGGTCAGTAGAGCAAACCACCGGGGGTTTAAAGCACTTTTACAGCTAGCTAACTTCACCCTGGGTCCCGATGCTACTCTTAATACAGAAACACATAAAAAATCGGTTTGCATAAAGGCTCAACACCTCTTCAGTTTATCCCAAAATTTGGGACTCTTTTGGCGGTCGTTGCTTTGGTACTGAATCCACAATAATTTTGACTGGGCTGTAAGGGCATATTTTGCTTACCATCTTTACTATAATTATAGTTCAGATAAAAACAATTTATTCATTCAAAAGTATAAAATCTAAGCTTTAAAAACATGAGTATACTACTGCTTGAGAAAAGGCTGAAAAAGGGGTATAAACATAGCTTCTACCCCCCACCTCCTCACACCCCCCTCGCGAGCTTCTAACAGTGGTTTCCCTTTGAGAAGGGATGCAACAAAACTTTCAACTTAGAATGCTTTCTCCTTTAAGTACCATTCTGAAATACATGTACTTTGTTCGGATAATTTTACAGAGTACAGATATCAAAATCATTACCTCGATATCGTTATGGGTTTGTGTTTGGGTGTAACACATTTGTGACCCTGGTGATTGAAACGGTATTGACTGCCGTGGTGGTGGACAGAGCAGGGATGGGAGCCAGTGTTCGCGTACAGGTAAGCTGATATTGTCCCAGCTAGTATTCTTTATAAATATACAGCGGCCGTTATCGGCCCGTCAGTTACCCTGACGGGCCGATAACGGCCCGCTATAGTTTAACGTGAAATGCTAACTGGGGTTGTCATGAAGTAAATCAATACTGAATCATTTGAAACCAAGTCGCAAAGCAAAGCAACGAGATCTATTACAAAAATACCAGCAACGCAAGCGTGTGTAGAAGCATGACGTCATGCTTATGGTGGCGCCAAATCTGATTACTTTTGTCGTCTGCCTTTTTAACAAACTATTGATTGGAAAGAAGTTTATATGTAAAGTTGAACGACTGAAAGATAAGACGTCTCATCTGGATCACGCTGATTGCAAAAACCTAATGTTATCACTTATGGCTGTGACAGAGATCATTGGATTAACTCAACTCCTGCAGTCCTCAGAAACAGGCAAATCAAAGCAGTCGAAGATGTCAAAAATCTTCAAAGTGGCATTGATAAGCTTTGCACATGAGCAAGAAAATGGTGAGTGAGGTTCAAGCCAGTAAAAACGATGAATTTGTTTCTTATCATGCTGTGGACAGATTCAGCAGACGACAAACTGATGATATTTCTTCTTGTTTTTCCTAGAAAATAAGATCAGACACTTCATGCAAATTGTCTTAGAAAATAAGATCAAACATTTCCTGCAAGACAATTTGCATGAAGTGTCTGATCGTATTTTCTAGGAAAAAATACTAAAAAAAAATTCAAAATGTTGTCTGCTGAAATTTTTACCCAGCAAGCAAAGCTTTAACTAAGCTACAGGTCAACCAGATCCGTTCGTCGTACAGTGTACCTTGGAGTCACATTAAGAAGTGATTTGAGACGGAATACACACACATTGGTAACATTTGCATAAAGACAAACAGAAATGCGAATATCTCACGTTATGTCTCGCGCAGGTTGAAAACTTGCCTCCAGTCTACCTACTCTATCAATGTTTGTAAATGCTTGCACAGCCGTTCTTCACTATGGGAAAAATGAAAATAATAGATTTTTTGCCAGTTTTTACTTCTTCTGTAAAACGCTATTCAAAAAAAAAAAAAAAAAAAAACAAAAACAACAAAACAAAATGACTTAAATATATCGAAAGCTGTGCAGGAATAAGGGTATATTCAAAGATTATTGTGTACGTGTGTGCGTACGTGTGCACGCACGCGTGCGTGCGTGTGTGTGTGTTTAATTTATGTAAGCGGTACATTTGTAATTCAGAACCGTGTTACTTTTGCAGAAGAACCAGAAATGCATGTCCACAAAAATGTTCCATTAGACACATATGTTAATAAATATTCCCTTTAAATGATCTTAACCACCAATTCACAACGCAAACATCAAATACGCCGCAACGTGGGAAAACATACCTTCAGACGTGTGCCAGCGAAGACTCCGCTCAGCCTGCGCATTCGCATTATCTGATCAGAAAGCATTCACATTGTATGATCAGAATCTCCACTGCATCACGAAAACATACCTATATAATTTTGACCCCCTTAAACCCCACTTTTATGTAGTAAAACTGGGGTTAACAGGGGTATGCATTTTTTTTTTCTTATTTCTGCTCAAAAACATAGATTGTGGGTACTCGTTAGAACCGCCTCGATGAGGCGGTTCTAACGAGTACCTACAATCTATATTTTGAGCAAAAATATGAAAAATATCAGAAATTTTTATCTGAAGATTTGTCATTTTTTGGTGGTAGAATTTTCAGTGTATTTGAATAGGCGTGTTTTCGTAATGGGGTGTATTTTGGATAGCCAAGG
>OZ024828.1:907500-930423 GCA_964016985.1 Anodontia alba | reverse complement strand
TGTCAAATCCTGTTTGCTGGGGAAAAATGTGAAAAAATATTTCAAAATGTCGTCTGCTGGAAAAAAAAAAAAAAAAAAAAAAAAACAATACGAAGACTGCTACGCATTAAAGTTTTAGCTTTTTCTATCTATATATATAATGAAAAGCCCTCATTCTTTAAAATGTCATTTTTTAACACTATACAAGTATGAGCTTTTTACAACTAATATTGCCATGTCCGAGTGTTCGCATGCGGCATATTGCACGTTTTACATGTTTGAAAGTCTTATGGGCTGTGGGTTGGAGTTGGGGAGAGGGGGTGAGGACAACTCTGAAATTCTCTAATCAAACAAATACCCCATTGTAATAGTCTCTTGCTTTAACCTTTCCCACTCTCTGGGCTTATTCAGCAGACGACAAATTGGCTATATTTTTTTTTTATTTTTCCCAGAAAACAGGATTTACCTTTTCATGCAAATTATCGCCAAAACGGGATTTGATATTTCAAATGTCAAATCCTGTTTGCTGGGGAAAAATGTGAAAAAATATTTCAAAATGTTGTCTGCTGAAAAAAAAAGGAAAATAATACCAAGACTTCTACGCATTAAAGTTTTAGCTCTCTCTCTCTCTCTCTCTCTCTCTCTCTCTCTCTCTCTCTCTCTCTATATATATATATATATATATATATATATATATATATATATATATATATATATATATATATATAATTATATATATGTATATATATATTGAAAATCCCTTATTCTTTAAAATGTCATTTAAAATGTCATTTTTAACATTTTACATGTTTGAGAGTCTTGATGGGCTGTGGGTTGGAGGTGGGGGAGGGAGTGAGGACAACTCTGAAATTCTCTAATCAAACAAATACCCCATTGTAATAGTCTCTTTCTTTAACCTTTCCCACTCTCTGGGCTAATTCAGCAGACGACAAATTGGCGTTAATTGTTTTTCTTATTTTTCCCAGAAAACAGAATTTGCCTTTTAGACAGATGAACAGACGAAAAAAATACATACCTCTGTTCTCTCATTCCCGTGCTCTTAGATTTGAAGGGCTTCCCGCCTTGGATGCAGTGGTAACGGATCTCGTAGTATTTCAATCTAGGGTTCAGCGACTTTTTCGGTAATCGAGACTGAGCTGCAGATATTGTTCTGCTGTCGCACTTCAAGAACTGAACATATTCTGCATTCTGATAGCGTTCAAAGCTGCATTTTATTTCATTCGTTATTACGTTAAATAAAAAATGTTCAATTAATGTAGGGATGTAGTTTACTGTTATTTACAATAATAATTCAAGGGAGCCATAATGCGCAAAACGCACACTAGCTCCTTAATACATATAGTCAATTTTATAAAATGCTTATTTTCAACACTTCTGCATGTCTGTCCGTGTAGGGTGGAAACAAAGAGCTCTCGTCTTTTCATAATAATAAATTTATTTCCATTATAGTTATTTTGATAATAATAAGCCAATACTAAAGTGTCCCGCATTAGTAGTCGTTACATTTCTACATACTGCCTTACAAGATGGCGTCTAAGTACGGAAAGAAAGGAAAGCAACAAACGGAATGGTTACTTTAAGTCATTTATCTCGATTCTAGGTGGCAGATGATGGAACGGAATGGTTACTTTAGGTCATTTATCTCGGAGGCAGATGATGGAAATAACAAAGAATTAATATATTACCGGCACTCTAGCCACCCCAATTAGACTTGGCTAGAGTACCGGCACTCTAGACCTATTGGCTAGAATGCCGGTACCGGCACTCTAGCCTCTGAGTCTAGGATGCCGGTACCGGCACTCTAGACACTGCCATTTTGGATAGCCAAGGATGGGTTCTTCATGCGAACTACGAAGACCCAGATCAGACTGCGCGAACGCGCAGGCTGATTTGAGTCTTCGTTGAGCGCATATTTCAGAAGGTACGTTTTGTCACGTTGTGGCTCAGATCTTATAGTCAAAACAGATTTGATAGGAACAATGAGGCACAACATGAATTTGTGTTCACTTTAAGATAAGAATCCATCTGTTTGTGTATTCAAACCGTAAACAAGAATTTTATTGTGCAAGAGCGCTTCTTTCTCACGCCACTGTTTAGGTAACCTTTCTTCTGGTGATTTAAAAACTTTCGCAAAAGCAATGCTGAACTTATGAAAAATGTGTGTTAACTATTTCTAAGATTTGTTTTATTTCCATTATAGTTTTTGGTATACGGAGGCTATTTTGGTCTTTTAGCAATTTTGTTCCTAGTTGTTGTACTGGTCAGTGTACAGAGGAAAGGTTGTTGTTGCCATGGTGATACTGAAGTACAGGATACTACAAGGAATGAACTGATTATTAATGAAGAAACCTAGACATCTGTGTCTATACGACTGATCTCAAATGAGGTCGTAGTGTTTAGCCAAGCAAATGTAACCATTAACTGTATCATATGTACAGATACTGTGCTTTTTATAACTAGTGACCTTTAAGATACATCTTAACAGTCACTTTTATAGCCAAGAAGTTCATGTGTACACTTCAAACTCTTTATAACACGGTTTGTTATAACACGGTTTTGGATATAACACTGTTCAAAGATGGATCCCAAAAATGTATAGATTATATTGAAAAACGACCATAAATGGTCATTTTTCAATATAATCTATACAGTTTTGGTTTGGATATAACACGGCTGTTAAACTAACACGGTTTATGCTTTGGACCCACACAATAGTGTTATAAAGAGGTTGTGGTGTATTAATATTTTTCTTATTTCTCCACAAAAACTAAGGCGTTTCTGGTGAGTAGCCACAACATATGCTTTCGTGGATATTTACCTGCATCACGAAAACACGCCTATATAATTTTGACTCCCTTAAACCCCACTTTTATATAGTAAAACTGGGGTTTACAGGGGTATACATTTTTCTTATTTCTGCTCAAAACATAATTTGTAGGTACTCATTAGAACCGCCTCATTGAGGCCATTCTAATGAGTACACACAATCTGTTTTGAGCAAAAATATGAAAAATATCAGAATTTTTATCTGAAAATTTTCATTTTTTGGTGGTAAAATTTTCAGTACATTTGAATAGGCATGTTTTTGTAATTGATACTTCCTCTTATCTGGACCTATGCTATGTGGAGCGGACCATCCATGAGGCTCTGTGGCTCCAGCAGCACAGGACAATGAGCCTAATCATTGTAATGTAAAAAACAATGAATACCTGGTGCAATTTAGATAATAATATCGCCACTTATATTGACAACTATATCACTGATAGTAAACAATATGGCAAGGTCTGTGTAAAAATGTACTGTTCAGTGTTAAAAATTTTTTCATGGATGAAGGGAATTGCCCAGAATTCACAGGAAATGGTGACACTGTCAGAGAAGGTAGCTCCCTTTCTTTCTTTTAAGAGTAGGTCCTCATTACATTGTTCATCTTAATGGTTGATCTGCTTCTTTACTGTTTGCAGATACCTGCCTCAGCATTTTGTCACAGACATTTGGGGTCAGAAGAGCATATATGATCCAAATGATCTCTTGCATTTTTTTCATAATCTAATTTTCCATTTTTGTACTTATGATTAAAGTACACAGTCATTCTACAGTCTAAAAACACTTTGAAATAAAATCTGATATTTGCTAGAAAGGTACAGATCTCTTTCCAGCAAAGATCAATTTTTTTTTAAAAAACATTTTTAAAGGGGGAAAAAACAGTCTGACTTTGTATGTTCATCAATAATATAAAAATGCTAAACTTATTTAGATAAAAGAGACAATACGAGAGTCCTGCAAAAAGTTCTGTCACTGGGTTCAGATTACTTCAGTGCTACGTTTTATCAAACATATTTTTATTACAAACCTTCAAAGTATTCCCCCTTTACTGAAACACATTTTTGTAACCTTTTTGCCCAGTTGCGAAAAGCAGATAATTAGTCTTTTTTTGGTATCTGTTGGAGACACTGATAAATAGAGCTGCTAGAACTTCTAGACGTATACATATTTCCAGAAAGCATTTTCTTAAGCCTTAGAAATAAAAAGAAGTCACAGGGACTCAGGTCAGGTGAATAAGGTGGATGGTTTAAAACTTTCGCCCCTTCAGAAGCCAAAACAAGACTTAACAACCTCACACTTATAAGAGGAGGCGTTGTCATGTAAAAGGTGGACTCCTAACCATCCTTTGCTTGGTCATTTCTTATTGTAAAACTCTTTCACTTTCTTCAGTACAGAATTCTTGTAGAATTGGCCAGATGAACGACTGGCCCACTTGAATTAAAGAAAATTGCGTACAACATCTTTTTCTAACTTACGGTTCTCTTGGCATTACATGAGCGTTTTTTGATCTTTTCACTTCCATTGCTTATTATCAGCCCTTCTTTGTGGCTCAAACATGTGCATCCAGGTTTCATCACCTGTTAGCAAGTTAGAAATAACCCTATTACAACAGCCTTTATATGTTTTCAAAAGTTCCCGGGCACATTTAAGGCGTTGTGTCTTTTGCTCCTCAGTGAGCAAATGAGGTCCCACCTAGCGCAAACCTTTCTCAGGTCCAAACGCTTTTTCAGAATTTTTTGCACACTGCCTTCTGATATGCCAGTACAACTAGCTATATCTCTGACAGACAATCACGTATCCTGTTCGACCACAATCTTTATAGCAGTGATGTTAGTCTTGGTAAAAGAAGTTTCAGGCCTTCCAGGATGGGTATCATCTTCAGCAGATTTCCCAGCTTTAAAAGCTTTAACCCACCTAAAAACTGTGGGCATTGAAATGGTCTGAGGTCCATATATACCACACAATTCATTAAATATCTGCTTTGAATCTATATTAAGCCTAATGCAGCTTTTAATATAGCTACGAATTTCAGTCTTCTGGTCCATGTTCCAATGTAACAAGTAAATTGGTCAATGTATATGACTGCATCTATTTCAATTTGAAAAACTCGGTCAGTTGGCAAGCAATTTGCACGAAATAAACGGGTATCGTTAGCTATTCAACACACCAGTCAAGTGCAGTGAAGCATTTTAAAATATACCTGGTATAAAACTAAAGAAGCCTATTAGTGACAGAACTTTTTGCACGACACTCGTAGGTCAAATTTGGACCATATATGCTCTACTGACCTCAAGTGTCATGACATATCTACATAAGACTCCTTGGTCCAAGTTTCAAGATCAGTTAGTGCAGGACAGACTGATACTCGACACATTAATTCCTGGCCATACTTGTCCTGAATTTTGAAAAATGTCTTATTTTACAACCAGTTGATGTGTCTAAAATGGAGCTGGGTGAGGGGCAAACAGTGCATTCTGGGGCATCTGATCTCAGTCTACACTATTTGCTAAGGCCTGTCAGTACCAATACTTAGGGTTATTAACATAGTACCTGGATCTAACCTTCGAAACATTATACAGAGAACAGAAAAATAGGCCAGCACGCATAAATGATAATCTAGCCAGGATCTTTGCCGTTATCATATGGAAGTCATAGCTACAGTTAGGGCCTTTTTTTTTTCAAGCCAAAAAGTGCATGTATTTTTCTTATTTCTCCATGAAAATGTATGTTGTGGGTACTCATTAGAAGTGTCTCAGACAGGCTCTTTTCATCAGTACCTGTAACGTCATTCAGATCCAAGATGATTTTTGTTGCTTCAATTTGATCAAATTACCTTAGATACTATACATAATCAGACAGACAGGCCTGAGCAAACAGTGTAGACGAAGATCAAAAGCCACAGAACACAGCATCTGAATGGACTTGTTGAAGAGGTTAAAGGTCTTTTAAAGAGTAAAGCCTCGGGTGTTGATAGTTTGGGCAAATACTATATCCCAAATATGTAAAAAAATTTATCCAAAATTTCCCATGAAAATGAAATTTTGAGAGGAGGGAGGGGATGGGGGTTTGGGAGGCTTGCCTGAAGCCCCCGAAACCCTTCTGAATGTGCTTGTTATAAGTGGAGAAATAAGTAAATGCTCTACCTCGATACCTATCTGGAGCTATGGAAATTTAACACCAGGACCTAGTTGTTCAAAGCTAATGACATCCTTAGTTAACGATTCATTAAACTTTTCCATTAAGTGATACACAAATATGCTGAAATTTTTTGCTGAAAAACTGTGAGTAGCTTTTGCAGTGCAAAAGCTACTCACATTTTTTGAGCAAAAAATATCAGAATATTGTGTATTGAATCTGCCAAAACAGTTAACGAAACGACCCTTAATTAGCTCGTTAAGCTAACGATGCTTTGAACAACTGGGCCCAGATGGTTAGCATTACAGTGTGCCTCATTCAATAGCTTTTCTTTTTTCTTTTCTTTATTTCTCTTCTGATCATTGAACCAATTCCGGAATCTTGGAAAATTGAGCCGAGGCTGGGTGCTGTATGTAGCCCTGCAAACTTCATTGCTGTTATATGAAGTCCAAATAAAATAGATTTTGATTTTCATTCATTTATGTGTTCTTCGTTGTCAAGGGCAATGGTAATAATTTTATTTAAAATACATTTAAAATGGAGCAAGATAATGAAAAAAGAGCCCTTCTTCTATTTTTATTCCTTCTTTTTTTTTTCTTAACAATCATCTAAATATACATACACACATTAATCTAACAAAGTTATAATATGTCAATGTAATTGGACAAATTTAGAAAATGGACTGAATAATTTGCAGCAAATATATTATGGATTATATATATCAAGTTACAAAACAATTTATGATATATAGGTACAGATCAGCTGGCGCATCTGCCTAGTCTAAATGAGGCACCACTATGTGCATGAACTTTATTTCTGTGGATTTTATCTATGTGTAAATGTTGGTGAATCATTCACAAACTGAACAAAGCATGAATGGCAATATGTTAAGTTTGTAAGTGAAGTGACTGATAGGCATTTATAGGCCCATAAAATCCACAAAATGAAATTCATTTCTTATAATTCCAACTCCGATATGTTAATGTTAAAAACCAGGGCCCAGTTGTTCAAAGCAATTGTTAGCTTATCGAGCTTGTTAGTGGTCAAAATGTTAACTGTTCTAGTAACTACAATATCTAATTCCTAAGTATTTTTGCTGAAAAAATGTGAGTAGCTTTTGCAAATGCAAAAGCTACACACATTTTTCAGCAAAAATATAAGCGTATATGCCATATTTAATGATCAAAGTTTTAATAATACGTTAACTAACGACATCGTTAATTTTGAACAAGTGGGCCCAGAATTAAACACTTTATTTTAGAAATCTACAAACAAAAAAGAAAAAAATAGTTCCAAAATTCCTGCTCAGTGGATTTATTGATGTATAACTGACATTTGGAATTCCCTCTCTGCCAATCAAATAACACAAAATTGATTGAGTTGGCATTACAGTAGAGTATACTGCCAAATAGTAATGATCCTAGTCAGACTGCAAAGACTTGCTAACTGACCTGGGCCTCTGTTGTTCTCTTGTCATTAGACCCTACCATCTGTACACTAAAAATTAGGACATCTTAACCCTTTTCCTGCTGAACCCAGATATATCCTGCCTTTACAAACAGTGGAAGTCCAGATTGATCTGGATCTGCACTGTTTGTCATTCAGAATATGAACATGCATCAACAATCTGGATCAAGTAATCTGATTGGCTGACAATTAGAAATGGGTGTGGCATCTTAATTTATTCAGCATGACAAGGTTTAATTAACTCCTTACAATATTTGTACTTACAAATGAACTGACCATCTGTTGGTGTGCTATAAAACAGCTGGATGAGGCAAATTGTGTAGACCCTAATCAGATGCCACAGTAGCATCTGACCTGGGTCTATACTGCTTCCTCAGGTTAGTCTGTCCAAATACTTAGGTGAAATATACTATTTCCTACTTGTGATTTATCCATAGCTTTAGTCTTGGAAGCAAGAATGGCATTAATTAAGCATTATAGGAAGCAGCAATGATGCAAGATCTATTGAACAAAAACATGAGTCCCATTACAAGAAAATGGGTCTATGGAACATGGGAATAGCACAGATCGAGGGTTGAGCGCAAGACTAGCGTAACTCAGATGGTTGTTTTTCCCCAAACCTAATCTCCTCACCATGAAGGCATTATGAAGATTACAACATTTCTTTCTGTAAACAATGAAAATTTAGGTGCCATTGCTCGTATGAGCAATGGCACCTAAATTTGCATTGTTTACAAAGGGGTCCAAGTTGCCCCTAAACAAGGGTTTCAAAAATATGTTTGAGTTACAGTAGTCTTGCGCTCAACCCTCGAGATACATATCAGCATGCACTTTTGCACTGTAGTTTCACGTACTTTGCATATGAATAATTCAAACCCCTATCTTCATACATGTTTCACACAATTGGATTGGTTGAAGGACATGTTTTACACTTCTAGTCGAGAGCAGAAATTTGTCGGATATATTTTCATCTCAAAAGACAGACAATTTTGGCAACATTTGTAACATTTTGATCACAAAGTTGGAACAACAAGGAATGAATTATTATTTTTTGTGGGTTTAACTGATGTGTAAACTCTAGAGAATCACTGATTAAATAAAGCCTTTGGGCTTTATACAGTTTGTGAGTAACTTGCTGGAGCTTACACATTGATAAAATCCACAAAAATATAATTCATTCCTATAATAATAATTCATAGTTCTGGATAAGAGATATCCTGATAAATATTTTTATTATTTCCCCATGAAAACATATGTTGTGGGTAATCATTCGAAGTGCCTTAGTGAGGCACTTCCAATGAGTACCAACAACAGGTTTTCACAGAGAAATAAGAAATATAGATTTTTTTTTTTTTTTTTTTGGTTGAGCAATTTGCCTTAATTAGAGCTATAAATTAGATTGCTGATTATGATCTTAACAGTTTGCTTGTGCACTAAGACCCCCTTTTTAACCCTTGTGATGCTGAATAAATTAAGATGCCACATCTACTTCTAATTTTCAGCCAATCAAATTACTTGATCCAGATTAATGATATAAGTTTACATACTGAGAAGCCAACTGATCTGGATCTGCACTGTTTGCAAAGGCAGGGCATATCTGAGTTCAGAAGGCATAGGGTTAATAATGTTGCTCTTTTGAAAAAAAAAAAATCCTGGCACTCCGATGACAATTAAGGGGATATGACTTAGATTTTCACCATTTTGCAATACAGTTCTAGCAGACAAGTTGCCTACCTTATATTTGAAACCTCATTCATTACGAAAACATGCCTATTCAAATATATAGAAAATTTCACCCCAAAAAACTGAAAATTTTCAGATAAAAAACTCTGATATTTTTCATATTTCTGCTCAAAACATAGGTTGTGGGTACTCGTTAGAACCGCCTCGGCAAGGTGGTTCTAACGAGTACCCACAATCTATGTTTTGTGCAGAAATAAGAAAAATATTGTATACCCCTGTAAACCCCAGTTTTACTGTATAAAAGTGGGGTATAAGGGGGTCAAAATTATATAGGTGTGTTTTCGTGATGGAATGCAGATTCTGCTGAAAGAAGAAAGACTAGCCTCATTATTAGAAGGCAGACAAATATATGTATGTTAAAGTCAATTATTTCCCTTGGCGGTGATCCCTTTATTTCCCTTGGCGGTGATCCCTCTCCCTTTAGTAGTGAGAATACATCTACAACTCTTACCAGGATCTTGGAGTTTTAGTATACCATTACGAAAACATGTCTATTCAAATATACTGAAAATTTTACCACCAACAAATGAAAATTTTCAGATAAAAAATTCTGATATTTTTTCACGTTTCTGCTTAAAACATAGATTGTGGGTACTCATTAGAACCGCCTCAGCGAGGCGGTTCTAATGAGTACCCACAATCTATGTTTTGAGCAGAAATAAGAAAAATAATGTATAGCCCTGTAAACCCCAGTTTTACTATATAAAAGTGGGGTTTAAAGGGGTCAAAATTATATAGGCATGTTTTCGTGATGCGAGGTCTTCAGTTAATGCCGATGTCATATGTGAAAGGCGGCATGCATACTGACTTATTTTTTTGATGAGTATCCACAATGAATTCTGATGTAAATTATGAAAAGCAAATTTTCATCCAAATAATGACCAAGAATTTCTTCCTGTCGCATTTCTTAGAGATTTTTACAATACTACCTTTTTATTCAAAGACCAAATGTGATGATGAATTTCATAAAACATATGATCTTTTAGATCTGCTTGCAACATGTATCACAAAAATAGCTCAAGATAGGAGGGGGTAGCTATATAATATGTTTCTTATTTCTGCATGAAAATATATATTGTGGATACTCATTAGAAGTGCCCACAATATATGTTTCTGTGGAGAAATAAGAAAAACATTACTACTTTTTGGTAAAAAAGTGCCTTATCAGGAGCTATGACAAAGTAATAATGAATTGCAACATGTATTAAATATCACAATAGAAAAATTGGCATCACAATTTATTGGACATCTTCGTGTATCAACTACGAATACAGTAAAACTTAAGTGAGCACATTTAGTGTGGCTGCTTCAAAGTCATTATTGAGTCCCTAAGAAATTTTTCCGATAGCTGAAGACAAAATTTTAAGGATATTTTAGGGAAATTTTCTGATTTTATCATTGAATCATATGTTGTATGTACTCATTAGTATAACCTAATTGAGGCAATTCTAATGAGTACACTCAATACACCATTATTTTATAGAAGATGGAAAAGACATTCCTAAATTCTCCTCATTTGCCTCCTCACCTCAAACTATGATTAACACTCAGTGGTAACCGGCACAGTGGCTCAGTGGTAGAGTGTCCCCTTTGTGACCGGGAGGTTGCGGGTACCAAAGACTTTAAATGTGGTACTAGCTGCTCTTTCGCTTGGTGCTCAGCATTAAGAAAGTAGAGCTAGAACTGGTCAGCGCAGTGTCAGTATAACGTGACTGGGTGGAATATCATATCAAAATGTCTGGAGTGTGATATTTCAGTGAGGCAACACTCTAAAAGTGAGCATTGAGCTCCCTGCAACATCCAGACACCATCACGATATGACCGAAAGAGGTTAAAAGCGATGTTAAGCCCAAATCAAACAAACAAACCAACACTCAGTGGCTCGAACTACCCATGTCTAGAACAAATCTCCATGGTCCCAAAGATGTTCAAGCCATACAGGTTCACCAGTTTTGCCTGACACAGCCAGAATTAAAGTTCAACCTTCGATTTAACAAAATTTAATCAAATAAAGACAAAGATACAAGCCTGACCATATTCAGCCGGCAACCAATATAAATTATTTAGTATTGGGCCTGTGAAAACCATGCAGACAAACAGATTTTGTTTGTTTGTTTGTGTTGAGGTTTTACGGCCCAGTCAACCCAATGGGGTCATGTCGAGCGCGGTCAGTTTACCTAACCACATGTTTACTGGGCAGGCTTAGTCCTCTAAGCGGTTAACCAGTATTGTGCACATTCTTTCGCCAGAAACTGACAACTGCCCTTCTTGAATCAGCGGAAAGGAGAGAATGACCGTAGAAAATATTTCATGATCAATCTCCATGAAAGAATGTTGCCCACCTTGGCGGGGGTTGAACCCACGACCGCCTGGTCTCAAGTCGGACGGCGCATCCAACTGAGCCACCGAGGCCAGCCGTAGACAAACAGATATATCACCACAGGATGCGGGTTTCCCACTCATCCACATCAACAGACAATCCAATAGACGTGTTCAAATTTTAGGACAATTATGGTAAGGAGTTGAGGTTTGCAAAAATTGGGGTAAATATGTGTACTGTAATTACCAAATGAAAACTGATCAAGATTAGATGTTGTAGAGCACTGAATTTGATTAGCAGAGGACAAAAGAGTGTTATTTTTTTTTTATTCAGAAAAATATTTCTTGACATTCAGTTATATGCAAAAAAAAATTAAGCCTTTACATTGTAAAAATATTTACCCTAGATTTTGGGACATCTGAATGGCTTACATACACTACAACCTCTTTATAACACGGTTCATTATAACACGATTTTGGATATAACACGGTTCAAAGATGGATCCCAAAAATGTATAGATTATATTGAAAAATGACCATAAATGGTCATTTTTCAATAGAATCTATACAATTTTGTTTGGATATAACACAGTTGTTTAACTAACATGGTTTATGCTATATCATAAATTACATAAAAGCATATAACAATATTGTTATAAAGAGATTGTGGTGTACTTGCCTTAAAATTTAAACAACCCTATTTAAGTGCCTGTTAATGCATCTAAAAACCTGGTGGAAGACAGACAGTGTACACCCAGTTCATAAGCGACATCTGTGGAATCTGAACTTGGTCTATACTGTTTGTTTAGGCTTGTCTGTCCCAATACTTACGATGAATACTATACCACAGTTCCAAATATGGCACTTTTTTCGACCAAAAAGTACACTTTTTTTTTTTTATTTCTCCACCAAAACATATGTTGTGGGTATTCATTAGAAGCGCCTCGGCGAGGCGCTTCTAATGAATACCCACAACATATGTTCGCCGAGGCGCTTCTAATGAATACCCACAACATATGTTTTGGTGAAGAAAAAAGAAAAATATGCGGATACCCCTCTTACCTGGAGCTATGCTACACTTTCTAAATACATGTACATATCTCTCAAATCATAATGTAGACACTTTTTACTTCACAAATTTTATATTTTCCAAACAACTATATAACACATACACAGGTATATATTAAGTATCACAATGAAGACACATCCTGACAAAAACAAAATACCTGTCTTTGATCATAAGTGAACTCTATGAGTCTAGACACGTCTTTGATCATAAGTGAACTCTATGAGTCTAGACCACAATTTTAAAGTGATCATAGAACAAATATTTACACGTTAAGTGCTGACAACTACTGCAGCAGACAATATTTTGATTTTTTTTTCTTTTTGTATTTTTCAGAGAAAAATAAGACGACATTTCATGTGAATTGTCTAGGACTTGGTATTTCATGTGAATTGTCCAGCAGACAATTCAAATGAAATACCATGTCTTATTTTCTCTGAAAATTGTCTTAGACAACTCAAATGAAATGCCAAGTCTAATTTTCTCTAAAAATAGTCAGGTGAATCCTATGAAGTGCCAAATCTTATTTTCTCTAAAAAATAATATAATAAAAAATTTAGAATGTTGTCCACTACAAAAATGCTAAGTGCTTTAAAGATTAAAAAAAATGCAAACTCTACTTTCACTAACCATAAACCAGACTGCTTACGTGCAGTTTTATCAGGACCTGCACAGTTTGAGTATGCCCAAAGACTGGTTTTGTCATGAAATGGCCTACTTTATAACATAACAACCAACACCATTACATTATATACACATTAACAGGACGCTATCATGACCTTTGTTTACTGACAAGACACTCTGAAAATGTTGTACACCGATATAGACAAAAAATGGAGAAAGCATTAGATGGCCAATGAAAAACTCTACCTCACTGAGCAGTGTTAACACTGTTCAGATGCTGTGTTCTGAGGCATCTGATCTGGGTCTACACAGTTTGATCAGACCTGTCTGCCCAAATACATGGGATAAATACAGAAACAGAACTCTTAATAATTGCATAACAAGAGGCCCACGGGCCACGGTTCGCTCACCTGAGTGACATAGCCACTGCAGACATGCAGATGTTATGCAACATTTTTCCAATCCTATCATCGCAACTAATGAAAATATCATCATTTGAGCAGTTCTTAGTTTTGAAGAAGAATATATGGGCCTGACAGTCAATGGAGCATGATCATTTGAATAAACTATCAGTCACATTTCAACAGAAGGATCAATGTGAAATTTGGTGGAAATTTGCTAAGTGGTTTCTGAAGAATCATGATTTTATACATGTAAACCGCACAGTGGTATGGAAATATTATAAATATAAACCGGATGATGGCCATCTTAGATTTCCAATCAGAACAATTTTAACTACTGTTGATCTACAAGTCACTTCGATACTTTCAATATAAATGTATATGGCCCATACAAATGGGGAAGCAAATTTGACCTTGGGGGTAAAAAGGTCAAATGTCAAAGTAGAACCATCATTTTAGCAATTTTGGTAGATCTCATGTCCCCCATAATTTGTGCAAAGATTAGGACCCAGGGCTTATTTGGTTATGGAGAAGAAGAAGATTTTTAAAGGTTTTTACCATATACATGTATGGGCATGGCAGCCATTTTGATCAATGGACCATACCCATTTTAGCAACCTTTCATTCTCCTGCCCACGGAGGCTCCGCATGTAATTTGAGCAACACTGGCCTGGAGGCTTCAGAGGAAAAGCCATTTGAAATTATCAACATTTTTTTCATACAAATGTATGGGGCCCATACAAATGCATACAGAAGCAAACTTGACCTCGCCATAAAAAGGTTAAATGTCAATGTATGACAATTATTTTAGCAACTTTGGTAGACCGCCCGTTCCAGATGATATATGCAAAGATTCAGCCACAAGCCATCCTGGGTTTTGGAGAATAAGATTTTTAAATGTTTTTTCCCATACAAATGCATAAGGAAGCAAACTTGACCTTGCTGTAAAAAGGTCAAATGTCAATGTATGACCATTATTTTAGCAACTCTGGTAGACCCCCTATCCCCGATGATTTATGCAAACATTCAGCCCCAAAGCATCCTCGGTTTTTAAAGGTTTTTACCATATATGGGCATGGGGGCCATCTTGGTCAACTAACCATGACCATTTTACCAATCTTTTGTTCCCCCTAACTAAGGAGGCTCCATATGAAATTTGAGCAAAATTGGCCCAGAGGCTCCAGAGGAGAAGTTGTTTGAAATTCTGAACATTTTTCCCATACAAATGCACAAGGAAGCAAAATTGACCTTACCGTAAAAAGGTCAAATGTCAATGTACGACCATTATTTTAGCAATTTTGGTAGCCCTCCTGTTCCCGAAGATAGATGCAAAGATTCAGCCATAAGGCATGCTCGGTTTTGGAGAAGAAGATTTTTAAAGGTTTTTCCCATACAAATGCATAGGGAAGCAAACTTGACCTTGCCATAAAAAGGTCAAACGTCAACCTACGACAATTCTTTTAGCAATTTTGGTAGACCTCCCGTCCCCAATGATTCCTGCAAAGTTTCAGCCCCAAGGCATTCTCGGTTCTGGAGGAGAAGATTTTTAAAGGTTTTTACCATATATGGGTGTGGCGGCCATCTTGGTCAATGGACCGCGACCATTTTAGCAATTTTTCATTCCCCCATTTGCCGGCTCCAGTCCTGTAATATGGATGGAGGCATATCACTATGATACACCAATGTTACCATATAACCATGGGGAATGTGAGGTATCTTTCTCATGGAGGTGTTTCTGTAATAACTCACTAGCATTGGACCATTAACCCTTGTTATGCAGAAGAAATTAAAATTCTAATTTCTAGCCAATCAGATTACTTGATCTGGGTTTTTGATAGAAATTCACATATTTAATGATAAACAGTGCAGTGCAGTGATCTGGATCTACACTGTTTGCTAAGACAGGGCATGTGGTGTTCAGCAAAAGAAGGGTTAATTTCCAGCAGTACTGTCAATTTTCATATGTCAGTCATTTAGCTCCATTTCTATAAATATTCTACAGTATCAGTCGACTCTGAAGGTAAACATCACGAAAACGCACCTATATAATTTTGACCCCCTTAAACCCCACTTTTATATAGTAAAACTGGGGTTTACAGGGGTATACATTATTTTTCTTATTTCTGCTCAAAACATAGATTGTGGGTACTTGTTAGAACCGCCTCGACAAGGCGGTTCTAACAAGTACCCACAATCTATGTTTTGAGCAGAAATGTGAAAAATATCAGAATTTTTTATCTGATAATTTTCATTTTTTGGTAGTAAAATTTTCAGTATATTTGAATAGGCATGTTTTCATAATGTTAAGGCCCTTTTTTAAATGTACATCATCTGAACTGTAGAATGTTTATGGTAACCTCATGACTTAAGCACATTCCAAGCTACTAATTCCACAAAAATAACTTCCCATAGAGTCGGACTGTAACAGTCTGGTATTTTAATAATCACAGTTATAACTGTTCAAACTTTACAAAAAATGCAACAAGTAGACTTTCTTTTCATGTAAGAAAAATGTGTGTGTGAGTGCATACAATCCTGTATGTGTGTACATGTACTACCAAATTTACTGGTCTGCAATAAATGCTAAGCATACTGGGGAAAAAAATTCCAGCAGACAATATTTTTAAATAATTTTCCCAGGAGACACTTTGCATGAAATGTCAAAGCCTATTTTCTGGAAAAAAAAACAAACAAAAAAAAACATTAAAATATAATGAATTTTTTGTCCTCTGATTTTGCACAAAGAGAGGTAAAGGCTAAATCTCTTAAAATCTAAAAATATGTTGAAGGCTGAAAGGAAATTATTTTTGTGGAAAGACAACTGACCCACAACTATACAACAAACTTAGTTAGAATTTATCAAATTTAACAAATGGTATAAAACCAAGTTACGTTGTTTTTATTTTGATTCAAATATTGGTATGTTCCTGACAAACTGCTGAAAGATACTGAATTAAATTTTCAATATTTACATTTTCAGTGCGAGCACTTCGACCTTTCACCCCTGGGTTTCTGAAGTGGATTCTTCCATCTTTGAATTTGGACAAGTCCTTTATTGCAAATAGGGAAATAAGCCAAATATATAAAACAGACTGACAGTGTAGATCCTAATGACCTGTCTCTTCTGGATCTACACTGTTTGCAAAGCCTATTTTCCAGGGCCCACTTGTTCAAAGCATCGTTAGCTTAACGAGCTTGTTAAGGGTCATTTCGTTAACTGCTTTAGCGGATTCAATATACAGTATTCTGATATTTTTTGCTGAAAAAATGTGAGTAGCTTTTGCACTGCAAAAGCTACTCACTTTTTTTCAGCAAAAAATTTCAGCATATTTGTGTATCACTCAATGTAAATTTTAACTAATCGTTAACTAACGACGTCGTTAGCTTTGAACAACTGGGCCCAGTTTGCAGAGTTGGAAAATTTAAGATGAGCTAATACATTTCCTAGTGTGTTCATCATTCAATGAAGGCAATACCTTTTACATCCACACGGTCTTCGCTGAACATCATTCAATGGATGCAATGGCTTTTATGTCCCACCAACACATTGTTTGTACCAATGACATCACAGTCGCAAGGCTAAAGTGTGTAGTTAAAGGGGTTTTCTCACAATATTTAATCCACTTATCGGCATTTCCTTTATCATACTATAAAACATAATTATAAGACATAACTTTTTTTTTTGGCAGTTCATTAATTCATGAAGGCATTAGGTCATGTGCAAATAAAAACAAATATCTCTTAATTAAAGAATACGGATAAAAAAAAGAAGACAAAAAATGGAAAAAAGCTATGACTTAATTTTTGGCTTGAAGCTAGACACATAAATCCACTGACATTACATTTAAAGGCCTAATTGTACAAGTATCTTAACCAACCTGAAGTTGCATAACAGCAAATTAATTCTTCATCTGAAAACATTAAAAAGAAAAACATCACTGTTTATTTTCTTGCTTAAAGCTCGATACATACAATAAACTGGCATAACAATTAAAGGCTTTGCTCAAGGGGTGTCTAAATAACCCTTAAAGCAACCATCATACCAGCAGCAGACGACATTCTAAAATAAGCTTTAACTTTCACTTTTTATGATTAAATAAAGGTTAACATTTCATGTGAATTGTCTGCACGGGCAGTAAATTCACACAAAATATCAAGCCTTATTTTCTCAGAAAATAATACATAACATCAGCAGACGGCATTCAAAAACCATTTTTTTTTTTAAATATTTGAATAAGTAAATAAAATTTGATATTTCATGCGAATCATCTGCATTGCAGATTTTTCACATGAAATATCAAGCTTTATTTTCTCTGATTTTTTTATTTTTTTTTATTTTTGATATCGTCTGCTACAATATTAAATTTTTAAATGGTGTTTTAAGGGTTGACCCAAAAGTCTATCTTAATAAGCAAAAGAAGCTGATTAGACAAAATAAGCAGTATTCTTGTTTTCTTAGAAAAATACCACAAATTGGTCATCTGCTAACTTCATGATTAACATACAAAAAGAAATATTGCCTATTGCTACTTTACATGTAATTCCACATGCTAAAGGTGAAAACAGCATTACAAGCAATAAAACTAGGATCAAAAAGAAAAGACATATCTAATCATATTAAACACAGGCAATAAACTAATACTTAGTTATTAAACTAGGAAATAAGAGTAAACCTTAAAGTGCTATGCAAAATTGTAGGAGACAACATTCTAATTTTTTTAAAATTATTCTTGCAGAGGAAAAATCAGACTTGGCATTTCAAGTGAATCAGCTGCTAGGCAGATAATTCACATAGAATGAGCCTTACTTTTTCTGAGAAAAAAAAACAAAAAAAAAACACAACAAAACGTCAAATGTTGTCTGCTGCAGTTGTGATAGGCATTTTAAGGGCTAAAAATTTCAGATTATGGCATGAAATTGTTTCCTCTGAACTGGAATCAGATCCAAAAACTTTATATATGTTTTGTGTGTTTTTCACAGACGAAATAAGCCATTGTGAGTAGTTAAAACTTACATATATATTGCAGCAATGTCAGTTAGGACTTTGACACTGCAATGCCTATAGCTCCAGATAAGATGGGGTATCAGGTAAATATTTTTCTATTTCTCCACAAAAATATGTCATGGGTAATTATTAGAAGCATCTCAAAAAAGCACATCGAGGCACTTCTAATGAGTACCCACAACATATTTTTGTGGAGAAATAAGAAAATTTTATTTTCAATCATTTTAGTTGGAAAAGATGTCTTATCTGGAGCTATGATACCTATAATATAATCTTTAGTAACATTACGAAAACACGCCTATTCAAATATATAGAAAATTTCACCTCAAAAAAAATGAAAATTTCAGGTAAAAAACTCTGATATTTTTCACATTT
Organism: Anodontia alba; assembly: GCA_964016985.1. Taxonomy (NCBI): domain Eukaryota; kingdom Metazoa; phylum Mollusca; class Bivalvia; order Lucinida; family Lucinidae; genus Anodontia; species Anodontia alba. The sequence goes on along the minus strand of OZ024828.1, from coordinate 911,465 downwards.
CTGCTCAAAACATAGATTGTAGGTACTCGTTAGAACCGCCTCAGTGAGGCGGTTCTAATAAGTACCCACAATTTGTGTTTTTGAGCAGAAATAAGAAAAATAATGTATACCCCTGTAAACACCAGTTTTACTATATAAAAAGTGGGGTTCAAGGGGGTCAAAATTATATAGGCATGTTTTCGTGATGGTTGGTTTTGTTTGGAGTTTAACGGCCCAGTCGACACTATTAAGGTCATGCTGTGCCGTCAGTTTACATAATCACACTTTTCCTGGGCAGGCTTTTTCCTCTAAGTCGTTAACCAGTACTTGTGCACATTCTTTTACCAGAAACTGACAACAGTCATTCCTGAATTGTTAGTAAGATAAAAACAAATAAGTTACCCATGAAAGGCCACAATAAAGAAGCACTGCCTTCCGAAGGCACGGAAAAAAGAGATGAAGAATATACAATGACAAGACAAAATGAAGATCTGCAACAGAAGAACTGTCTTAGAAAACTGTTACATAAAAAGTAAGGCAAACTCTGCCATATGTACACTCAGACTAAAATATGCAAACATTTGCAGCTTACAGACAGGATAGATACCCTATCTCTAGTAGTTCAGTAATTAACATGATAAAGATGACATGATAAAGGATCCACTCAAAGATACAATCCCAGAGGAAGTGTCCAGGAGGAGTATTTGGCAATAATTCTGAGATCATTTTCTCCAGTGCTCCATAAAATCATCATTACGAAAACATGCCTATTCAAATATACTGAAAATTTCACCACCAAAAAAAATGAAAATTTTCAGATGGAAAATGCTGATATTTTTCTTATTTCTGCTCAAAACATAGATTGTGGGTACTCGTTAGAACTGCCTCGGCGAGGCAGTTCTAACGTGTACCCAAATCTATGTTTTTGAGCAGAAATAAGAAAAATAATGTATACCCCTGTAAACCCCAGTTTTACTATATAAAAGTGGGGTTTAAGGGGGTCAAAAAACAAATAGGCGTGTTTTTGTGATGATGTTGTGGGTACTCATTCATAACGCCTTGCCAAGAGTGGCTTCTAAAGAGTAACCATGTTTTTATGAAGAAATAAGAAGAATTATCGCAGTTAGCATAAAATACCCCTCTTTATGAAAGTGCTCTGATTCCAAAGAGGAGGTCTGCTTCGAGTGGGACTTAAGAAGACACAAAACTGATAAATCTGCAAGCAAGGACTAGACTGGCTTTGCTCCAAGTACTCACACTCCGACAGCGCATATCAATATAAATTTGTTATTAACCTGAATTTGGATTTTGCTTGCTCAATACTAAATATTGAGATATCTTAACAATACTTGTCCTAAAACTTGTACAAATCAGCATTACGAAAACACGCCTATTAAAATATATAGAACATTTCATCTCCAAAAACTGAAAATTTTCGGATGAGAAACTCCGATATTTTTCATATTTCTGCTTAAAACATAGATTGTGGATGAGGCGGTTCTAATGAGTACCCACAATCTATGTTTTGAGCAGAAATAAGAAAAATAATGTATACCCCTGTAAACCCCAGTTTTACTATATAAAAGTGGGGTTTAAGGGGGTCAAAATTATATAGGTATGTTTTTGTGATGGACCCATGTCAATGCACCTTAAAACTGCTGGATAAGTGGGGAATAGTGCAGACCCTGATCAGATGCCATATTCTGCAGCCTCTGACCTGGGTCTACACTTTTTGCTTGGGACTGTCTGTCCCAATATATAGAATTATCATGATATTCCATTTTTGTTTTAATTTCATGCAGATTTATTGCTTACTAGTAAGAATGCCTATGTAAATTCAACCCTCTGGTATGCCTAATTTGCAGCTAAAACTTCTCCCAGTAAAAAGTTACATTACCACAAAGGCAAACAATACAAACCCAAATCAGCCCGTGTATATGTGGTCTTTATTTGTGTTGAGGTTTTACGGCCCAGTCAACCCAAAGGGGTCATGTCGAGCGTGGTCAGTTTACCTAACCACATGTTTACTGCGCAGGTTTAGTCCTCTAAGCGGTTAACCAGTACTATGCACATTCTTTCGCCAGAAACTGACAAGTGTCCTTCTTGAATCAGCGGAAGGGAGCGAATGCATAGAAAGTATTTCATGATCAATCTCCACGAAAGAATGTTGCCAACCTCGGCGGGGATCGAACCCGCAACCTCCTGGTCTCCAGTCAGACGTGCATCCAACTGCGCCACCGAGGCCGGCGTATACGTGGTCTAGTCAAGCTGTATATCCATCATTAGTATAAACAACATGCTTCAGTAAAAATTTTATTTTCTTGCTAGTTCATAATTAAAACACATATGGTAACTGTCTTAACATTTTGAACATTTTACTCTGCAAATTTTTGGCCTAAAGTGTGCTATTTATGCAGGGGTTTCTTAAAATACTTAGTGGAATGGCTAAACAGTGTAGACCCTGACCAGGTCTGCACTGTTTGTTTATGCTATTTTGTCATGAAATTTTAGAACCTTTACCACACTGGGGGACAGTTACCACATGGTGGGACAGTGTTACCACACGGTGGGACAGTGTTACCACACGGTGGGACAGTGTTACCACACGGTGGGACAGTGTTACCACATGGTGGGACAGTGTGGGTACCATACATGCCCTAAATATTTGGACAGACAGGTCTAAGTAAACAGTGTAGACCCTGATCAGATGCCACATTCTGTGGCATCTGATCAGGGTCTACACTGTTTGCCACTCATCCAGCAGTTTTTTAAACATTGGAGGGTCATAAAACTGACTTTCGTTCTTTTGTGTATAGTTTCCAAGGGCAATCTTTTAGATTTTTTGTTCAAATTTTAGGATAAGTATGTTAAGGAGTTAGGCACCCAAATCCTTAGGGTAAGAGTTGTCCAGGTACCTACATTGTTTTGTCTTCTACTGAGTCTCAAATATCAAATATGAAAATGTCGAGACCCAAGTGCAACAAGAGCATAGCCTGAGCTAGATTTGTACATTTAGATAACTTGAGCATCTTAACCCATTATAGACAGAATAGACACTCCCCACACTATATATTGGAAGAGTCCAATTTCAATTTTAGGTATTCCTAGAGAAAAATGGCAAAACTGCAAACAATGGCAACCCTGATCTGGGTCTGCACTGTTTGCCAATTATCCTTTTTGGGGTCTCCAGACTAAATTCCGTTAAGTATGCAGACAGACTGGCCCAATTAAACAGTGTAGACCCAGATCAGAAGCTGTAGAATGCAACAACCAATCAGGGTCTACACTGTTTGACATTCAATCTCCATTATTTCGACACATCATAAGGTGTTCAAATAAGATTTGTTCAAATTTTAAGAGACATTCAGGGGAGTTGTCAAAATATTGAGAATATTGAACTTCCTGCCAGTTTATTGCTATTTATCATAATCACCCTAAAACTGGGATACTGTAACTCCTTACCATAAATATCCTAAAAATTAAATGTCCATCTGACTACTTTGAAATGTGTCTAAACCATGCGTTCATGCCTCTTCAACATTATTTAAATCATATTGAAATGAAGGAAGGGTGACAATGAAATGCTCTGTGCAGTGAAGTGTGATACTGTCATTAGTAGAATTCTGCCTCCAGATGGATTCAACCTGGGACTGAGGTTTTGGAATTGCTGACAACTCAGCCTCCTGTATGTTTCACTAAGTGTTAAGAAAGTACTGGGCCAGTTGTTCAAAGCATCGTTAGCTTAACAAGCTCATTAGTGGTCAAAAGATATTGTTTGCTGAAAAAATGTGAGTAGCTTTTGCAAATGCAAAAGCTACTCTCATTTTTTCAGCAAAAATATTAGCATATATGCCATATTTAATAATCAAAGTTTTAATGATACGTTAGCTAACGACATCATTAGTTTTGAACAACTGGGCCCTGGCTATAAAGACACCCAACAGGCATATGAAGTTAATACAAGGTTGCACCAACATCGATGCAAC